>OY720267.1:3600000-4200000 GCA_963082995.1 Noctua comes
TTTTCTTTATCTTCTTTCTTTATTCTTTACTCTGCACACAAAAAAACAATATACATACAAATTGCAACAATTATAGCTTATGTACAATGGCGAGCTTAACCCAGAATTGGGTTTTCTTACAGCAAACCAAACTTTGACCAATTTTTTTTTTGTTAGAGATAAATAGATAACTTCATGAGCTGAACGGCATAGGTATGTGTACAACACATATTGAAATATTTTCATCTTCGCAAATCCAAACCTCATTAATTTGGTTGTATTATTCAAAATCGTACAAAACCTGAATCCTACTTATAGAACAATCCTTGCCTTTTGTACCATCCTCATTTTACTTCACACTTGCGTGACGGATATAAGTACGTACTTCACGGTGTCCACACCTGACTTTTTGAAGGACTTCACCAACATGGTCAGTGTTTATTTTGTAAGGCGTCCTCGACCGGTCATTCTCTTAGTTCGTTGCTTTTTAAAAAAGTCTTACTATATAGACATTCTTGTTATATATGACTAATAGAATGAAAGGTATTATATTATAATGCCTTTAACACCCTGCCCTGGAGTTGCATCGGGGAGGCACTCCGGTATCACCGGGTGCCGACCTACCCCCGTCGCACGGTCGAGGACTACCTGACGGACAGAGCCGTCATCTACCCCGGTCACCGGGGAGAATGGAACCGGCGAGAGATGTCGTGCGGTGTTCCACAGGGATCGGTCTTGGGGCCGCTCCTGTGGAACATCGGTTTCGACTGGGTGCTGCGCGGTGACCTCCCTGACGGCGCCGGCGTAATATGTTACGCCGACGACACGCTAGTCCTGGCGGAGGGAGAGTCGCACCAGGCGGCGGCCGACCTGGCGACGCAAGCGGTTGCGACAGTCGTTGGAAGGATCCGGCAGTTGGGACTCGAAGTGGCGCTGCACAAAACAGAGGCCATGTGTTTTCATGGCCGTCTGAACGCGCCACGGTCTGAGTCCCACATAACGGTGGGAGGGGTTCGCATCGGCGTCGGGAGGACGATGAAGTACCTGGGACTCGTCCTCGACAGCCGGTGGAACTTCAAGGAGCATTTCCTGCGTTTGGCCCCAAAGCTGAACCGGGCAGCAGCCGCCCTCAGGCGACTCCTGCCCAATCTCAGCGGGCCAAACGCCTCCTGCCGGAGGCTGTACGCCGGTGTCGTGCGGTCCATGGCCCTCTACGGGGCCCCCGTGTGGGCCCTGAGCATTCGGACGCGACCACTGAGGCTGGTCGCATGCCAGAGGGTCATGGCTATCCGGATGATCCGAGGATACCGCACAATCGCCGGCGAATCGGCCAACCTCCTTGCCGGATTGCTGCCCTGGGATCTGGAGGCAACTGCCCTCCAGCGCGTCTATGAGTGGCGCGTGGAGGCGCAGCGCCGGGGCGAATCGCTGCTGCCTCGACAAGTCGAGGCGCAGCGGGAAGAGCTCCGGCGCGATCTCAGGGCAGTATGGAGGGAACGACTGTCGCAACCGAGGTCCGGACACGCCGCAATCGCGGCGGTAAGACCCCTCTTTGAGGAGTGGCTGGATAGGCGTCACGGCGTCCTGACCTACCGCATGACGCAGGTCCTCACCGGACACGGAAGCTTCGGGAGGTACCTGTGTCTGATGGGGAAGGAGGAAACGCCTGGGTGTCACCACTGCGAGGACCGCCCGGAGGACACGGTGGAGCATATGGTGCAGGACTGCCCCGCTTGGGCAGGGCACCGCCGTGTCCTCACGGCGGCGATAGGCGGAGACCTCTCGCGCCCGGCATTGGTCGAGGCCATGCTGCGGGGCGAGACGGAGTGGGAAGCGGTCGCCTCCTTCTGCGAAGCATTCATGCTCGCGAAGGAGGAGGCGGGCCGCGTGAGGGAGAGGACAGCGTCCTCCCTCCACCCCAGCCGCAGTGGTAGACGCCCACGGCGCCGGACGTCGGCAGACGATCTCCGGCCACCGTAGGCGCGGGCTTGCGGGCGGCGAGTAATGGGCGACTCGCTGTCCGACCATGGACCATGCCCGGGTCGACGGCGCGTTGTGTTCCACGCGCGCCTCAAAGAGTGTCAGCATTATGACGGGGCCCCCCTCTAGAGGGCGAAAGCCTGCCGGGGTCGCGGGACTTATAGAATTACCGTGACCCTGGATCATAAAGGGCTATTGAAGGACACCGTGGATTTTAGTCAGTACAAGTCTGACAGTTCCTCCCACTCTGCCCTGGGTGGGAGGACTCATTTGATGATTTTACCGCGATAAAAAAAAAAGAAAAAAAAAAAAGGTATTATATTATTGAGGGGCGTATTTTACAGGATTATTACTTTAATTTATTTGGGTTTATAATTCACTTAAGCTTCTAGGCTTTATGTCAAATGGATGGTACTTATATTCGGTAACAATTTCAAGTATTAAGCCCAAATACCATAAACTATTCTCATTGGTAGATTACAATTTTCCTCAATTAATCATAGAATATAATGTAATAATTCATGTTGGATTCGGTTAGACTGGAAGCCGACTCCAACATAGTTGGGAAAAGGCTAGGCAGATGATGATGAGATTATGAAATCATACAAGTAACATACATCACTCAACCATTTGTAACTAAACAAATAATAATCAACTAAAAACAATATAGCACCTAATAAGCGAACACGACCTTAACCCGGCAAGTAATTAAGTTCGTATGTACATAGAACAAATACTGATATATTGTACGAGAATTGCGCGCTGTACTTTAAATGTTTACTTTGGACACACTGCCTACGCAATGACGTAATAGTACTGCAACACACACTAGAGAGCTTTATTGTGATGACCTTAGTCCCATAATTAAATAGACAGTTGAAATGCAACTGTCTATTTAACTGTGGATTTTTTATTAGCTGTGGAACTGAACAACGTCCCCTATGAAACAGAAGCCCAAATACTCATACTTAAAGCATTTACTTCAATAAATCCATTTACAGTCAGGCAAAGAGTCAGACAGTCAAAAAGATGAAGCGAGTTGACCATTTCAAAGCATAGCAGGGTCCCATGGAGAAGAACGGGGAAGAAACTCCGTGGAACTTTCTTATTTATTTATTGGAAAGTCAACAGCTTATTATTAATATGGCATTTTAATTTCACCCCTCTATCAATGAAAACATCACGTTAAACGATATCGACACGGCGAATGTCTCACCAAAATGGATGCTTAGGTACACCCCGTACACCATAATCAGTTTTTTCGTGACTGCCAGACATAGTAAACAGCTGGGATAGTCATACATAAGATATCCTGTACATATAGTGAGTGGGATAAGACCTTAAATGGTTATGACATGTTAGATCGTTAGTTTGTTCTAATATGAGATCACAGTGACCACATCAGTGAATCACACAGTATCTATAAATGATTACATTGTGCAAGGTGTAATGTAAGCGCGAAATAAGTAAAAGTAGCACAAGAATATTATATTATGCATCTTGATCACAGTCACAGAAAATGGATCAAACTATTGATAAGGAAAGAGAGATAGATATAGCCATCGAACTAATCGAGGAGCTTTGCATTAATCTAGCTATAAGGTTCAGCAATTTGTCTTAGCACGGTGCTATAAATTTGCAGTTTAACGCTGCTTCCAATCTCCCACTAATCCTTCATTCTAAAGACGTCAATGGCAGAGTTCTAGTCGAAGCTCATTTTACTTAAGCCGACCCCCAAGTAACATGGGACAAGAGCAAGAAGGTGATGATGATGGTAAGAACCATTGATACAACGAAGATAAGTAATCCTTTTCACAGTCCCAAGGGACAGTAGTCGAGTGTATTCACGGATAATGAACGCATTCGTGACTACACTGTAAGTAAACAATTGTCGGTTGCTCGGGTACCGAACCGAAACCTGTGTGTGGATTGCCTTGCCCGCCTTACGGTCAAACAACGGTGTTTGAAGAGCTCTCCTTGTGTATCTTTGTTGGGCCACTGTACAAAAAAATTAACAAAGTCTGGACGGGGTACAAGAGAATACATTCTGCCATCCTGCGGCAACTAGCGAAATGCTGCTTATATGATTTTAAAGAACAAGAGATTCTTGGTGCATCTGAATGCAGGCTTTCTGGGCTCTCAAATTTAAACTTTGTTTAAGAGATTATTTCTTGTTGAACAATTAAATATTTATAGTAAGCCAGTAACGAAATGATTGTCAAAATATATGCTTTTTTTTTCGGATGGGAAGTCATCAAATGAACTCTCCCCCCCCCCCCCTCTCGGCGGAGCGGGAGTGTCAGACTTGTACTGACTAAAACCCATCCATGTTCCTTCTTTGCCCTTTGTGTTCCAGGGCCGCGGTATCTCTTTCGAACAGTCGAATTATTATGCTGTTGTGAAAGTTTTCGATGCTTAACTATCATGGTTTCTTAACGAACCTTGAATTTATTTGTTACTTATCCAAACGGTTTTTCAGTGAACCTTCTGTAACCCCTTTGACTGTTAATATCCTAGCCATTATACATACAAGTAATCCGTTGTTCAGTGTGTATTGGGCTGGGCATTGTGTTTGTAGATCGACCGCAAGTCCTCAGTCCGAACGGTTCTGGATTATGTCGTTAAAACCGTTTTTGTTATGTCTGGGCTTAAACTTTTGTTACTGCGATATTGTTGTTATTTATGGAGACAAAGCTATGTGACTGTTTGGTTGAAATACTACATACATACATATATATTTCCTCACAATATTATTGAACTCAAGCTCAATAATATCGTGAGGAAACCGGCAACTCTTTTGATTAATACACGAAGGCATGGTGGCCTCTCACAGAGACGAGGTACTGTGTCCCAGCAGTTATAGCTGATAGAGGACTATACTATAGATACTAGCGAGTTCACTGAGAGTCGACCACTTTTCAACCTTATAACTACGGCATAAGAGTGAAAAGTGGCAGACCGTCAGTGAAAACTGTAGTACAAATTAAGTTTACTTGACTTTTTGTTTTACTTCAAGTAAGTATTGAACTGAAATAGAATAGGTTCTTCTCTGTACTCATAAGATACGTCCAAAGATTTTTCAATGCTCGTACAGACGCCAGCACATCAAGCTACTATAATCAATGATATATTGTATGTATTATGAATATTATATTGTATGTATTAGTTAAGTTTGGTTACAAAATTATGTTAATTTAAGTTTTTATATGTACTGTTTTGCACATAAGCATATCGTCTTTTCCAAATCTCACATTCCAAGTAAGGTTTGCTGTAAGAAAACCCAATTCTGGGTTAAGCTCGCCTTTGTACATAAGCTATATGTAGTAATTATGCGAGTATTTCTATTATTTTTGTGTGCAATAAAGAATAAGAATAAGAATGATATATTATAAAGAAGATACTCTACGTCCATACTGAGCGGCGCGCGGCGTTCAAATATCGTTGCGTTGTTACAGCTGGGATAGGTAATACGGAGCGTATTATACAAAAATTACGACAATTGTCTGAATTTGTCTGCAAAAATTTGGGCGCGCTAGTGCGATATCTACCTCTTTTTATTTATAATATCATTGACTACAAATGTGTCTTTCTGTAATAGATTTTCAACTTTATCGCTAAAGTACAAATATTAGGTTCAGGGTTGCTTGGGAAAATGTTACAGTTTCGGGTAGCTTGAGGTGCTGTTATCTGTACAATTGTAACACAACTACTAACCAACCGTAACCAATGACAATAGAACAAAACGCAAACCGAAAACCTCAAATTGAAATCTATTTAGTAACAACAAGATTTTCAAATCTGCCACAACTAATTTAGTTAGCAGTTGGTAAACACAATTATTTATTGTTTCATTTTGTCTATTACTGTTACAGCAATAATAATTTATAATTGAATTGAGGCGTCTCGACCAAGGACGGGACATCGATGACCAATCATGTGGAGCGACGCTTGTAACTTGGCAAATTGTGATATTTTGTAAAAAAAAAAAGTATTATTGGAATGTTAAGTAATTTGTCGCTGGTCCTTGACGTCTTATGAAAGTTGAACTAGTTATAGTAGGTAAATTTGTTTTTTTTTTTTAATGTTCTCTGGTAGTCTGTACTCATCTGATTCTTTGACATAAAGCTAGGTAGCTATACGGCGTGTATGTGAAAAGTATGGTAAAATTATAGGTGTGCACGACTGTGAAACTGAACAACGATTCGATTCCCAGGTCGGGCAAAGTGTTATTGGGTTTTTCCATCAGGAATTTATCAGTAGCAGCCACGGAGTCTGAATTTGTGTCAGGTTGGCAGAGGGTCGCCCCCTATTATATGGTACTTAACATAACTGACGAAATGTGGGTGTACTATTAGGTACACCTCTGCTTAACCCTTCTGGGATAACAGATGTGATGTTATGTAGTAACTTATGTATTGTCGTTATTCTAGTCTCAAAACCTATCAATAAAAGCTCAGCATCGCAATGAATCCTAACAATATATTTAGCAATGACATGACCTACCTTACTCCCATAAAAGTTTTAACGATAATTTGAAACCATAAAGCCCTTTCAATAATGTCAAACATTTATGATTAATGGTCGTTTCGTTCAACATTTCATTACAAGTACAGCTGTACAGTCGATCGCACGTCAGCGTCTGCGGTACGAAACACTTTGACCTTGAGTCGGCCTGGCGTAGTACGCAGTTCCGATAAAATAAGGGGCCAGCTTGTACCGGTTTTGTTACCACTGACATGCTTCAACTGCCCTGTTGCTGTCGTGGTCGCAAGCGTTGTTGCTGAGCAAGAGGTCCTGGATCCGATTTGCAGTTCGGACCAAATATTATTGAGGGAATACCTGGAATACTTGGAAAGTTTAACTCCTTTTATTTCAACACTAAAATAAGATGTTATATTGGTCCATAGATGGATCACCACCCATTACATACCAAGATTCCTCCGTACCTCGGAAAGCACGTTAAGCCAAAACAGTTTAACATGCTTTTCGAGGTCCCGGCGGTCATTAGTAGATTTTTGACAGTCGTTACAGGTAGTCAGTGGCCCGAAAGTCTGACAACTAGTCTTACCAAGGGGTATCGTATTACCCAGTACTAACTGGATTGTGGAGGTCAGATAGGCATTCATATGTAAAATACTGGTATTCAGCTGTATCCGGTTAGACTGGAAACCGACCATAAAGTAGTTGGGAGGAGGCTAGGCAGATGATGATGATGACTCATCAGGATTTTGTCAGTAGCATTCCAGAGTATCTATTTGTGCCTGGTTGATGGCAATAGGCACACCCTCTGGTCAATGTTACTTAAACATAACTGGCGACACGTGGGTGTGGTATGTCTACACCTCTCCTTAAACCGTCGGAGAAATAAAGGCGCGATGTTTTACGTGCGGTCTACTGTACATCATAAAGATTTGCCACCCTCGACATAGCGATAGCAGTCACGAACTCACGTTAAACCTGCGTTTTATTCACATAACCGTTGATTAAGTTATTCATGAAATTAATATTAAAAGTAAACACATTATTATTTATTTAACACCTACATAAGGTTGTTGTCGGGTCGTTGACCTTTTAAGAAGACTGTCGGCAAAAAAAAGCTTGGCATTATTTTTACGAATAAACTCGTCTATGTATACATACATATGTATACATAGACGAGTTTATTCGTAAGTCCATAAGTTTTAAGATTACCTAGGTTTTACTTTGATTCACAAAAATTCTTACCGCATATTTTGTTTTTTTTTTTCATTAATTAAATTATGTTTAGCAACTTACGTTGCTGACTATACAAGTAGGTACGTCAGTCAGTCTTGCCTTTTAAACAAACTTACTACTTAATTCAAAAATACGTTACTTTGTTTGTTTGTTACTTGTTTCTACTTCAGCGAAACGGTAGATTAGATAGGTATAGTATAGTATAGTATGTTATACTTACTTAAAGGAATGCTAGAACATAGAACGTATTCGTACCTCGTTTTACGGACGTTTACTACGGAACAAAATTTGGTCCTTTGGAATATTCTGTACGAATGTTATTTAATTACGACAGATATCAATACAAATATTAATAACTGTTCGAAGGTAAGACCTTCTCTAGCATCAGGCCTGACCATACAGATAGTGCTATTAAAACTATAACATTTTCATTCGACGTCATACAAAACTAATCCTAACGAACAACTCAAAACATCGCGTGAAGCACGTCCACCTTCTCATCACGCAATGCCCAGACCTTAAAGTCCACTTTACATATTAATGAGCTGTTCTCTTTGTTATAGGTGTGAACATCTCCGATACTGCTGCATGATCGTGCGGTGAGGGGCTCGGCCGATCGTAGTCGGTGAGTACTTGTGTATCTTCTTGATTAATTCTTTGTATGTTGCGGAGTTTCCTGTTTCAAAGAGACTTACATTATGATTCAAACACTTAACAAAGCTTATCGCAGTACACTACTGGTTATAGGCCTCTCCGAAGCTGCACCACAACACCATCTGTTCCGCCACAACATCCTTGTGCTCCAGCTTTCGTATGCTGTCCCAGTCACCTTTTTAAGATCCTATTTCCATCCTCGTAGCTGGAGAGCATCCCACACTACGCTTGCCAATACTCAATCTCCACTCCAGGACTGGCCAGTCCATTGCCACTTCCTCTGCAAGACATTTTAAAAAGCCGAAAACATTTCTCAAGAAATATTACGTTTTATCCCAAGAAAGCTTGAATCACAGGTAACATACTCGTAACTAAAAGACTCAACACGTCAACCCTCCATATCTTGTTCAACTGGATAAATACCTGTCAGCAAGTAGTTCAGACATAAAATATACACAGGTGGTACTACCTAACACTCAAACTCCGCCGATGACAGGTTTAGCTCCAAAATGATAAGGGACTCCCAAGGTGAATACAATTCAACTTCCAGACAGTACCTGAAAATATCTACTACATTATTTGGAACCCAATCTACTTCGCAAACCTAAAATCTGTGAAGACTAGTATTTGCTATGCCAAATAACTGCCCGTAAATTCGAAAAATCTTTTCTTATGCATTTTTAGTATCCAAATGCAGTCTACTGAAATCAGTGGTAACAAATCCAATTGAAGCTGGCCTCGCATTCTATGAAAACTCGACCAGCTCTAGGTCCTCCAAGGAGTGCAGGCCATCTGTATATTCATGTTCTAAAAGCTTTCATATAAGCCCATAGCAGTTCGTTGCCACTAGACTCTTGGACGTGTTCCAGAAAATGTGATTTAATTCGGATCGGTTAGGGATTAACATGTTACTGACACGCCTTTAATTCCTAATGATAAACGGTTCTCAGAAATATATCGGGAAGATTTGAAACGGAGGAAATAGATGTATAAGAATGGTGATTTAGAAGGAGAGCGCCAAAAGTAATTTAGGCGTCGATCCAGAAGGGATTAATGATAATACAAGGTGTAAACAGACCCTTCACATAGCCGTCAACCAAGCATTCTGTACATCAAACTAAGTAACTTTACGCAAAAATTAATAATTATTAATAATTTATTAAATATTGCTGGGAATCGACTTTTTTTTTTGGGGTGAAAAATCACGTTTTAATGTAGGACTCGATGGAATGCACTCAAAGCATTGTGTTGATGAATGGATTCAATTGTACGGGGGTCGTGGAGGTGTGTAAAGTAAAAATCTAACATTAAAAACATGTATTTAAAAAAAACTTGTGAAAAAGTTGGAACTTTGACCCCCAATATCTCCGTAACTAGAAGGTTCCCAGGTATGGTCTAGAACAAAAATATATCGCAAAGACGGGGAAAACAAGTGCCTTTCGTTTATGTTAAGGGTCTATTTACACCCTTTATAACAGAAGAAACTAATCTACCTAAGTTTAATGGAACTGTACATCTTGGCTAGACACCTCACAGAGCGACGGTACTCTCGAAAAGAGATTCAAGTTACGTCGCAAGCCATATCGCCCGAGGCCATTGGCATTCCAGAAGTCATCTCGCAAAGGGACTACTAACAGAAGAACTTAATCTACCCAGGTAAAAAAGAGCTTTAGCAAACCGTAGTAAACTAGGAACCAGAATGATGGAAAACTAAAAAGGAGAGGAAAAAGGATTAATTACGACAGTACTCCACCGAGACCGTCCTCATTTGACGGACGCGCCAATGACATAAGAGCTGAGAGGATTATCGATCTACCCTCATGTTTCTTATAATTGCGGTGATGTAATCCTAACTTTAGTAATGGAGTAAATATATTTTCTGGCCGGTTTACGGATTAGGACGCAATCCCTTTTCTCATTTCGATGACCCTTTTCGCCGTTTGGATAAGTGGAACTTAAGTTGGTTTAGATTGAGGTCCTAACACTCAAAGGAGTTGCGGCTTAGGACCAAATAAGCAAGGAATAAGAAAATATTCTTACTATATATTCAATTCAGCGGCACGTTGTACTATGCAGCAAGTAAAGCGAAACTCTGAGGGCCCAGACAAGTAGCAATCGCTATTAAAAAGTTTTGTATTGCTGCAACAACTTTCAACAGGATTTTCATAAGGTTTTATAAGGCATATTAGGAGTTTGCCAAAGCCCTTTGGATATGCGACAATACAGTTTTGGCGTTCACCTGCTTTTATATATGCTACCCTGCCCCATCATGTTTTACAGTACCAGAGCCAAGTGTCGATTCTATAATAGAATTTCATCAACTAAAATATGTTCAACAAAGCCAGCAAATGTACATGACAGCCTGAAGAATACCTCGCTCTCAAGCCACCTGTATAAAGAAAGACGGTACACAACAATACGCTGTCTTCGTGAACTTATATTCGGCACATCTTCAAGCTCCGGGCGTTATCATAGCGCGACGACAGCCGCAGAAACTACATACTTGGACAAACAAAAGACGTCCCTTACCGTTAGACAAACTCACTAGAATGAGTTGAACTGAAGAAAAATTTATTTAGATCCGTATTAAACTCGCACAGATCAGTGAAGCGTGCCTCAAAAGTTAGGACGCCTTACTCAGCAGTAGCTGAAACAAGCCTGCCAATGATCATGATGCTGATGATGAAGATAAAGGTTTTGCAAAAACTTTCAAAATATACTGAATCCATGTTGGCAATACCTGTCCTTTGTCCAGATGGTTTCCAATTACTGAGTGAGGTAACAAACTGTTGCAAAATCAAGGTTATGTATGAATGCATTGATTTGCACCAGTGCATAATGATTTGCAGTAGGTAGTTGAGCAAGATGCAATACGAAAGACCGAAGGCCACGCATACGTTGTGACTTAGGAAATAACATATATCCCGAAATAGATCTTGTAATAATCTGAACGGGTTGTTCAATAAAAGTGTTTATATCAAGACAGTTACCTATAACACAGAGAAAAATCTTTTGTCGAGTTTGAATAGTAGTATGAAAACTCACATTTAGAGTCGTATACACCCGCATGGCTTCAAAGACAAGATTGAGGGTTTCGCTCCCACTGTATTTGCTAGCCTCACAGTCTGGTGGAGTGCGCCTATTTCTGTAGCTCTTACCTTTGATGAGTCTACGGTATAGTAGTGGAGTTTCTTCACACGGAGAAACAAAAGCTACAAACGTGTCAAGTTTTGATAACCCAAAATGTACTTCTTCAGGTCGGCAGTTTCGATTCGACAGCATTTGTTGAAGAGCAAAGCTGGTCCGAAATAATTCCTACACATATTCGGCTCTTCATCGGCTCTTGCCGATGGCATACTCCGTTCAGCATCTGGTATATATATATAGTCATATAGTATCGCTGAAACATGTTCTGGTCGTCTCTGCATAGTTCGCGCCAAGCCAAAAGGATTTACCCGAACGTATATCTAAGTTCGATTTTGCCAAACACCAACCCCCAATATAGTGTACGAAGGTCTTTTTCGTGTGAACTAGGTAACTTCGTCCGTACGAGATTCGCCTGCCATTATTGTAGAGCCTGGTGTAGTAATTTGGGAATATTAAAGATAGGATTTATGATAATTACAACAGCACCCGACTGCTTGTAATTCCGGGCACGGTGTAATATTAAGCTGCGAGCAATTATTGCTGGTAAGTTATAGCCACGGACAGAATTAGAGCATATTAGTAGGAACCATAAATTTAGAACGTGGTTCGAACAATTTTGGTGACATATACTACAACTCAAGACTATTTCTATAGATGTTGAATGATACGAATAATGAATAGATCTAAATTTACCGAGTACTTACAGAAAAGGCGAATAATTCGAAGAGAATTACAGCACCTTCTAGGTCGAAATCAATCCATTCTCCAAACAAGTCTATTCTAACTTTTTTGCTAGATAATTGACGTCTAGACAGGCAGCTAGTCAGGTCGGTTCTCTTAGAACAGGTCATGTGTACCGAGGCATAGCTAAAGCAAAATGGGATATCTAAGACAGAACTTGAATTACATGTAACATGTGGATACTGTTTAGTACGATGAAGGTCATTATTTGGTACTTATTTGTGAAAATCAAAACCGTCCCTACTTTATTTTATTACTAGATTGTTGGGGTCTACGGTTCTAGGCTGTTTTGCAAGGAATGATTCGGTCATGGCAATTACAGCCAAAGTCAAATGAGATTTCTTTCTTCGATAGGCACGGTTTAATAAAATATAGAACAGTTATTTGGCAAAATCAATGCTCAACGTAATCTTGTTTATATTCTTTCCTCCCTTATCCCATTTTATTTGGGTCGACGCAATTTATGATTTTCTTTATCTCTATTAGCCGCCATTTCAGGGTTCCCTCATTCCTTAGCAATACCATCTTCTATTCTATTCTATATTTATTCTATTCTATTCTTCTTCTTCTTCTATTCTACTTCATATATTTTACACATAACATCGGGCTTGTAATCTCCGAGGCTACCTATCGTACGCCAGTTATGTTTAAGTCCCATTTAATAAGGGGCAATTGTTTTTTTTCTTCGAAGACAATTGGCGTCTACAATCTAGCCTGCTGTTAGCTTAGGCATCTGTCGAGCCAGGTCATGCGTAACGAGCCATGTCGTAAGAGTAGGTACACCCAAAAAGATAATCACTTCACGGTCTATACCCTCAGACAAATGCACTGTAATTGTGAACTCGATTGGTGTCTTATTGTATACAGTGTGTGCATTATTGTAATAGAGGGTATTTACGCTTTGTTCTTGTTTGTGTTGGAGTTGATCATCATCCGTCATTAAAGTGATCATACTTTTTTTCGGCCGAAAGTGTAGTCAGTTTTGAATTTTTGAGTGTGTTTCATTGACATTGTTTTTAAGTCTCGACTCCTGGCCTATATATTTTGAGTTATTTGGATCCTTTTTTTGCACTTGTTGTAATATTGCAAGTAGTTGAAGGTACTGTCAGTTATATTGTACTTTGTAAGATGGAATGATGACGTGAATGTAATCTAACGACCTTTTGTTTGCAGCAAATCGATTACATTCACCAGATTCACCTATACATGATCTAACATGTTATTAAGCATTTCATTTTCAGCCACTATCACGCAATCTTCATAAACTTTACAGTTTGTAACTGTCTCAGTTAATTTCGCAACACCAAAAGAGCTTTTAAGATAATTTCTCCATTGTCTACTCAACAGGTATTATACTAAAAGGTTAGACTTTCAATTATCCTTTCATTTAGCTCTAAAGACCACCGTTTTATAAAAATGTCTTATAAAGTGCCTTGAATAGAAAATGTTCTGAAGACGCTTAAGGTTAAAAGAGCAGGAATGAAGCGTCCTATTCACTGTAGGCTCGTACAATTTTGTCTGAATTAAGTCATTGGGGAGTATGAAAACAGCATGAATAGCCAGTCATATTTAAATGTTCATGATTGCCTCGTTGGCTTAGTGGTCGCAAGGGCGATTGCTGAGCATGAGGGTTTGATTCCCAGGTCGGGCAAAGTATTATTGTGTTTTGCTATTGGAATTTGACAGTAGCAGCAACGAGTCCGAATTTGTGCCCAGTTGATGGCAAAAGGCTCGCACGCTATTACATCGAACTTAAAAATTGCTGGCGAAATGTTGCGTGTACTATTGGGTACACCTCTGCCTAACCCTTCAGGGATTACGGCGAGATTTTATTTAAATATTGATAGTATAAAATAGAAAATGAATGGCAGTGGTACTGCGTTGTAGCCTGTAGAACCACCTGCTGTGCTCAGGGTCGCTGGTTCCATTCACAGCAGGACAATTAATGGTTTAATGGACAACACGGGTTGCATATTGATTCAAATCGGGATTTTATATACCTATCTGTGATATATGTTGCATTCCTTTAACGTTCAGACAAATTACAAAAGCATACCGTATATCGTCGATGTTTTCATCCTTACATTTTAACGTCGTAGGTACCGTACGCAATGATCAGCTCACTTCGAATATTAGGTGAATTCAGTCCTATTACGATTAATTATGAGCAAACACGCGTTCAAATCCTCACAAAAGAATTAGCCGCGCATGCTGACTCAGCCACCCACGCTGACGTCACGAAAACTCACCTTTATCCACGAAATCCCATACACAACACATTTGTGCCCACTCTAAACCCAACCGCGTGTAAAGGGTATTTCACGTTCATCCTTGCCAAATCCGCCACGTAAATTTTACAGGAGCCTTTTATATTCGTTCACGGTACCACAAGGCTGTATTTATTCTCGTGAAAACTTGCCGGACGGACGGTATCCGGTTTCGTGCGAACTGCCGTGAATAATCCTTAAATCCTGGTTGTAGATATTTCTATCGGTATTATATTTTAAGCCTCGTTCACGTACTCGGGCGATACGACTTGCGACGCCTCTTGTTTCAAGATGCATTTATTTTTTTCGCGTGAATACCATCGTCCCGCTAGTCGCGTCGTGGTGACTCGGGGCAAGCTCTTTACAACTAATTTCATTCATTTGTTTCCTCCGCAGTCGCTGACGCAACACGCTGGTCGTGTGTCTCGTGGCCAAGACGTCTCTGTCTAAGTCTCTCTGGGGAGTGGCGCTATCAAAGAACAAAGAAAGATTATATTATTCCGCCTTTGTAAACCTTGTTGTAACGATGCAATAAGATTTATTCAGCAGTGCGAATGTTTTAACAGAGACAAATCTCACGAGTACAAATACCCGAGCAACAGTTATCTACAGACTTATACAAATGCCGTAGTTTTTTAGCTTCTTAAAAATGTACGTTTCGATGATTTGACTGTGCCGATTAACCGGCTGCACATGCATCCGGTTAAATAGGAAACCTTGTCCTAACATAGTTGGGAAAAGGCTAGGCAGATGATGATGAATTAATGCGTCTCATGTTAATAAACGTGACTTATTTCGTAATAATACTTTTGATTATGTGACAAAAGAAGTTGAAAGCAACGTATGTTAGAAATATAATTATTAATGCCCAGAGTATTAGGTGTTTTTTCCTCTTGTGAAAACTTAGATACGCGGTATTAACAAACTGCTCTTTAATTACGCGATCTAGCACGCGCACCGACGATATGTCCTCCATCCGATACAATTTCCACAAGGACAAAATAAAAGTGTCGTCGAGCTAACCGTTACAGCTTAGTTTCCACTTGCACGTGTAGAGGGGCGATAAGAAGCTTACGGCACAGCACTCTATGTTTATCTATTATTCAAGGAGCGGCGTGGGAGCACGCTGATTGCTTTTAAAGATACTTGTCTTCGTGATAACCACCATTTTAAATGTTTCGGTGAAGGTGCTAAGCTTTGAGAACTCTGGTCGATGGTTCTTTACTGTCAATCTATCTGTAAGGTAAAAGTATTACATTTTGTATGATATGGAAGTTATTGATGTTACCTATACCTAGAACTGATTATTTTTACCTTCCGCTTCCCTCTTACGAAAATTATGTCTTCGCCACTGATATAGCTTGAATAGTCCCACAAGGCAAGCGGCTTGGTCGCGGGACTCATAGAATTACCGTGACCCTGGAACATAAAGGGCTATTGAAGGACACCGTGGATTTTAGTCAGTACAAGTCTGACAGTCCCTGCCGCTCTGCCCCGGGTGGGAGGACTCATTTGATGATTTTACCACGTTAAAAAAAAAAGAAAAAAAAAAAGGCAAGCGGCTTCTTTTACCCTTTCATACTTCTTTTCACTGCCAAGTTCGCCTTTTTCGCTTTGATGGGATACGGTGTTACTTACGATGGGACTCCGTACTCCATAATCATTTTTTTTACTTCATCATGTCCCACGGCTGGGCAAAGGTCTTCTCTTTACCTTCCATACGTCGCTATCCGTAATCAATTCTTGAAAAATATTTAGTGCGTACTTTTCATACTGCGTAAGATCTAGTTAATTTCTGACTATCAATGACTCAAAATACTTTATAATAATAACTACTTCATGATGTTTAACTGAAACGTGTTTATTTATGTAAACTTCATAAAACGTTTAGTTAATTTGTAAACTCAAATCAACCTATCTATAAATAGTCTTCAAAGCAGTTTCACGTGTAATAGAATTAAATTAAATTCTTCAAAGGCCAGAGATTTAATCATTCTTTTGTATTGTTTTTCGTTTCATTTAATGAAGTACTTTCAGTCAGCCAAACGCGATAGGTTTTGAGTATGTGTACGCCTGAATTGACAATAGCATGTCCTTTCTTTGGTATCGTTCGTCAAGTCGTTGAGCTTCTTGAATTCTTAGTTGTGCTAGACGATTACTGTGGCATGCACTGGACAATCAAATCTGTGTGGTTATTTCCTCAAAAAGGCTATCTCAGACGCAAACCTGTATGACCATCATATTATTTAATTATTTAACAGTTCAAGCACAAAAGTACAGAGGCGGACTTAACCAAGATAATGTCCGGACTTAAAAAGAGACTGTGACCTCTGAATTTGTTTCCGGGTTTTTCTCAGAATAGTAGGTTAGGAAACACCTCCTCATCTAGTATTTATATTTTTATCAATGCTCACGTTTAAAAGTGTTTGTAAAAATCTAATTACAAGACGAACATCATTCATTCTCCCTTGTTTATTAGTTCACTTAGGTCGCCTGCGCTTTGATACTTCACGTACACTTAAGGTAATGATGAAAAGGGGCTAAACATATTTTGAATTTTGTTGTCTACGACTTCTGAAATAGCTTTGATGGAATAACATTTTTGTAGGCATTTATGTGGCATAACGTAGGATTGTGGTAGGTATAAATTGGGCGTTGGGTTGGCAAGAAGTTAATCCCATTAAGAAAAGGTTATAGATGATAACGAAATAGTAAATCAAAGGCTTATCTTTTTGGGAATGTCGTAAAAGTTATCTGAGGATAAATGTGGATGCTCTAGCAATTTAAGCTGGATAATCTCTTTTTTCATAATAACAGCCGCTCGGGCCGATCTTTAGGTTAAGCCGTGCTTGCCTAGGTTGGTCTTTGGATGAGTGACCACCTTCATTGGTGACTACATACCGAATTTCCTCCGTGCCTCGGAAAGCACGTTAAGCCGTTGGTCGGGATGTCATTTGTAGATTTTTAACAGTCGTTAGGTAGTCAGTGGCCCAAAAAGTCTGACAACCAGTCTTACCAAGGGCTATCGTATTACCCAGTATTAACTTGGTTGTGGAGGTCAGATAGGCAGTCGCCCCATATAAAACACTGGTATTACTTGTGACCCACGGATGCCCCTCAAATTAAAGGGGAAAATATACAAATCCGTGATTAGACCTGTCGTACTGTATGGATCGGAATGCTGGGCTGTGAAAAAGATGGATGAAAAAAGATTGCATGTAGCGGAGATGAGAATGTTGAGGTGGATGTGTGGTGTGACAAGAATGGATAAGGTAAGGAACGAGTATATTAGAGGAAGTTTAAAAGTTGCGCCAGTTACAGAAAAGTTGAAAGGGAATCGACTGTCTTGGTATGGACATGTGATGAGGAGGAACGAATCGCATGTGACTAAAAGAGTGATGAATATAAACGTTGATGGATGGAGAGGGAGAGGAAGACCAAAGAAACGATGGATGGATTGTGTGAGGAATGATATGAAAGTGAAAGGAGTAAATGATAGCGTGACGGTTGACAGAGGAGATTGAAAGAAAAAAAAAAGTTGCGCCGACCCCAAGTGACATGGGACAAGGGCAGGAAAATGATGATGATGATGATGATTCAGCTGCATCCGGTTAGACTGAAAGCCGATGATGATGATGATGATGAATCTCTTTTTTCATATCCTTAGAAAAATAGCGCATAGAGAGTGGATCAGCTACAGACTTGCATAGTTGTTTTGCCACGTATAGTTTTTTTTTTTAATCTATAACAACTCGTATAGCAAGATCGGTATATTTGGTGCTGTTTTAGGGAGGCCTAGGACTTGCCTAGGAGTCAATGTCCTTCGAGTGAATAATTATGACATCAACTTGCATTTTCGTGTTATTGCGTATTTTTTATATCCTTTTTATCTAAATATAAATAAAAAAATATTTTCAGATTTACACCTACCGCTGACTGTCTCTGCATCACCCAAAGGTTGAATGGTAAACATGCTTATGGCTTTAAGTCCTCCTCTGTACTCTGTGTTTGAAGTGTTAAATAAATAAATATCTCTTATACCGAGTACACATTGGTGAAACGTAACATGTAATGTAACCACACGCTGAAACAAATTCGCCTGTTGTTGGGTTACATTTCATGTTGCATTTAATAAGTCTGGACGGCTCATTCATGTTACATTTCATGTTACGTTACACCAATGTGTACCCGGCATTATATTTAGCTTCGTAAAACTGCGCATGTATTCTTCAAATAAAACCTCCCCAGTCGATAGCAGTTCCCCGCAACTTTTCACTGCGGAAAAAAAAAACTTTATTGAAACAAAAAACAGTCGTTAGCCATTTTAAAAGTTAAGACTTTGTTTTTCGCTGTTGGAAAGTGTGTCAAAAGTACGATGGCTTTTTATTTATCGCCTAACATTTTTATGGTTGCTTAGGAACCTACAAAATGTGATGGGTACAGTAAATAAGAAAATTGCTGTCTTCATTATATTCAAAACAAATTTTCTGGGACTGTAAATCTGACTCTTATAACCTCCTGAGAAGTAGTCATAGTAGTCGAAGTCTGACTAACAATCTTACCAAGGGGTATAGTGTTACCCATTTAATGAATTGTGGAGGTCAGATAGGCAGTCATTTCTTGTAAAATGCTGGTATTCAGCTGCAGTCGGTTAAACATACTTGGAAAAGACTAAGCAGATGAAGATAATGACATCATTCATCATTCTTACCTTTAGCCACTGTACATAACTTCATTACGTACCTACCATCACATAAGTAGATATAATACTGCCCAAGGTAAGGATATAACGGAAGGAAAAATAAACGACGAAACATTTTCCCCATACCAAAGGTCACCCCTGCCTTTCCTCTAACAAACCTAATCTTCGTACAAAGGCGGGTAAGTGCACATCGCCTACGATGTCAAAAACACTTTTTCCTGGCTTTTATCCCACCAACACTACATAATACGAGTCTTGATTTAACATTATTTCTTGCAATTACTATCAAAGAAAAGGTAAAACATTTTTCTTTTACGGAAGGTAAAAATTTTATTTAAGGTTGTAATGGTCATATAATGAAAACTAAGCAAAAACCATTTTTCCGTATCACCTCTATTTTTTTGCACTTAATAGTATGCCTCACTTGTCCTGTTGCTTTCTTTGATCCCGCACGTATACTTACGATTTTTGACTTCTGTCATATTTGTAAAGATTCAATTATTAAAAAAAAACCTCGTACCGAAGGTCACCAAACCAGCCCTAACAAAACATATCTTTGTACTGAACCGTCGAAGTGCACAACACTTCCATCACCTACCGTCTCTAAAGACAGTAATTTTCCGCCGTCTTCCCTCAAATTACCTTCAGAGGGAGTATTCACGAGCTGTTGCTGCAAATGGGGGGTAACGAAGCTTGCTATGGCTCTGGCAATACGCTGTGCTAACGATCATTTGTCACGATATGTGCATGATGGAGGAAAGTTGTCGCTATGATGAAGTTTTTAAAGAGCATTTGTATGATGTATGAAAGAAAGGTTAAAACTAGGAGAATGTATGTTTATGAAGAGGGGTTCCAGCAAAAATACCACCTACAAGTAATGGAATAACGACAAAAGTTAAATAAGCAGAGTTGAGGGATATTTAAAGTCGGAAAGTTAAAATTATTGTAACATTCCTCCGAAAAAAGAGAGAATTAATTTGATAAAAATACAAAAACCCGGAAAACATATTCAGTTACGCACTTTTCCAACTCCCACAGAAGGATTAAATCCATTTCATAAAAAGTTCTGCAAAATAATAACTTTGCTAAAATTTTAATTAAATCCCCAGAAAGTTGCCGGCAATACCGTATCTCTCTCTAATGAACGAAAATTTACGAGCAGAAACTCAGGTAATATGAATTGCTCAGTTCTGTGCAAATCCCTTTCTGTAAGTTACGGGTACAAGCGACGGGGTATTATACATTCTGCGGGGTAAACGTTGATGGAACGAAACATGAAATGTAACACAAAGAAGCTCACCAGACGTATGCAGTGCAACATAAACAAGTCATAAAACGGCGAAGATAAACATTGTGAGGAAACCGACGTGTCCTAGAGCCAAAAATTCGAAGACATGTGACATCTACCAACCCGCTCTGGGCCCGCGTGGTGGGTTATAGCCCATTCCCTCTAACAGAGAGGAGGCCTGTATCCAAGCTGTGGAAACGCTATAGGCTGATTATGCTTATGTTTGTTACATTTCAAATGTTGTACCAATCTGTACCCAGCATTCGTGTAGTTTCAAAAGCGTCGTTTCGTAGCTAAATGCGTTCTTGCTTCGTAATGATCTTTTTGTTCGTCTCAAGGTTGCAATAAAATCACTAGATTAAGGAGACGTTTTTTGTTGAACATGGAGCAATTTGCAATCTTTGCTAAGGTAATGACTTGTACAATTGTTGCAAAAACTGGTGAAACTGTGGATGTTGTTTGTTTGAAACCTTACGAAGACACGTCAAAATATTTGTTTTATTCGCTATTTTGCGTTTTTACTCAAAACACTAATGGATTGTTGTACATTACTTTTTCTTTTTTAAAGCATTGAAGGAGTCTGGTCTACCACTTGTCTATGTTATTTACGAGTTGTTTGGTCGTGGGTTTCATTCGAACGCAGCCAGGCACGTTACTTTGAGTAATTAATTTCGTCGCCACTGGTCTTGAAAAGATAAAGGAAAACGTCTTGAGGAATCGTGACTGCCTTGTTGGTCTAGTGGTCGAAAGCGCGACTGCTGTGCAAGAGATCCTCGGCTCGATTCCCGGATCTGGCAAAGTGTTATTGGGTTTTTCCATCAGTAATTCCTCAGTAGCAGTCACGGAGTCTGGAAATGTGCCTAGTTGATGGGAATAGGCTCGCCCCCTATTACATGGGACTTTAACATAATTGGCAAAATAATTCGGTACACCTGTCTATGCCTTCGGAGATTACAGGCCTGATGTTATGTTTATGTTGTCATGAGGAATCCGTCGTGTTTTAGACCCAAACATTCGTAGGCCCGCCACTAACCACGCTGAGCCTGCGGTTAGAATTACAGCGAAGAGGTGACCTTTTTCTCAGCTGTGGAGACATCATAGTCTTAATATGTTACTTCTTCATGCAATTCAACCAGTTTCCCCAGAGGACCAACGCCTAGAATAAAAATATTGTTTTTAAATGAAGGCCTAACGTCCTAAAACTCGACCGCTCACAACTTAACACATTGCTTTCATTAATGAGCCAGAATTCGCGGGAATGCGCGGATGTGCCCGGACGGTTAATACCCTTTGTTATACCCGCCATCCGCATATACTTACCATACCTATTCACATTTTGTATACATATACCAGTCTGTTCTGCGAACGCTTCACTGAAATCCATTTACGGTTTCAGTTGCAAACACCAAATGTGGAATTAATATGAATTTTGTATTCTGTTTTTTTTTGGGACGGTTAACTGCGCAACGTATGTTGTTGATGTATTTTTAAATTGATTTAAAATGCACATTTGGGTCATTGGTAGAATGAAAATTGGATTGTGACCATTGTACGAGAACAGTATTTTTGGTCTTTCGATCCGAGAACCTATTATATTATATTATCTTCTAAGTAACATACTTCCCACTCATACTTTCGATAAAATATTAATACTGCTGTTGTCTTTGTTGCAGGTCGGACAAGTCAGAGAGTCATATCAAACTGTCGTCATGACATTACACTGGTGGATGCACTGGTTCTGGGTGACGACGCTGCTCACCATTCACGGTAAGCTAATCATTCATTAATATTTTGAACCAAACCAATTAGGTTTCCACGGACATTTATAGAGGCATTCTTGCCTCTGGGAACTCCTGTTCAACTAGGAGAAGTAATTAAATTGCTCTGAACACGTTTTGAAGTTCATAATTAAGGCAATACGAATTTTAAATTCTTAGACATTATTAAGATTTAAGACAAGTTTAAAACATCGAGTACAAAAAATCTTGTAGATAATATAACATTTTGGATAAAAACACTAGCTAAGATAAAAGTACCTCCACAGAAAATTTTCTTTCATAATATTTCTTGGCTAAGCTTTTCCTAAGCCTCTTCAATCAGCTGAACCGATGAAGGGTACTTCATCCTCTTCATAATTGAATTCTACCTAAAGGTCAAGGTTCGCATGCTTCCACTCAACCTCTTCAGTTATAACAGAGTCATCATCCCAGGCCCTTAGTCTTGGATCAGCGTTAAGCCCTTAGATAACTATTAGGTCAAGTTTTTCGATGAGCAGAAAGTGTCGATCGTTATTAAAAATATCGAAGAAACTGCTGACGTTTTTAAAAGGTTTGTGAAGCTGCTGAAGTTTTTGAAAATTTTAAGGAAGCTTCGGTATCGCACTTAATGGCCGTTGAGGCTAAATACCCGTTAATATTTATTTTTGAGTTACATTCATAATAGGGTATGGCCATAGAGTTTGCATCAAGAGGGATATAATTTCAATAAGAATTATGTTCAGTTATAACAAATACTGTGACTGCTGCAATCGAAATCTCTACTAGACCACTCATTACTCCTCCTTACTTTTGTATTTCTCTGTAGGTGATTCACTACATACCAGTGGCGTGCCCATAATGAAATTGAGGCAAAGCCCAAAAGAACTGACGATACTTGGGGCACTAAGTTTCGCTCTCTGTTCTGAGTTCTGACATTGGTTTTTAATAACGCCGGTTTTATTTTCCTATTATTTAATTTAAATATGCCTAAATATAAAAATACAAATAGTAATCATTAACTTTTCGTATTTTATATCCCTTAACAAAATAAGTAAATGATATAAGAGCCATCTATTGACTTAAATGTAACAACTGAACTCTTCGAGTCAATTCGTAAGATTTCCCTCGCTTTTGCTACAGATGGCGCACAAATAATCAATTGGTTTCTAACTACAAATTATTAATGAAAATGTTTGGAATTACTCACAATGTAAACAGCCATAACTCTTCATTCTTCACTTCTTTACCACGGACAGATGACAAACAACAAAGCACACAGTAGGCATGGTATTACTAGATAGATTTAAAGATACATATCAGCAATAACATACCTCCAGTGGCTTTGATAAAAGCCGTTTGTTGTCAATTCGTTTGAGTAAATGATTTTGGTGCATGCTTTTATTGTAACACTTCAATGTATAATAAAAATTACTTTAATTACTTTCTGTATTCTAAATCAAAAGCTCTATCTTTCTGTAAAAATGATTTTATTACATCAGCATAAAATGTTGGTGAACGTTTTAATTCTACCAACAGCTGTTTTTCTATGGCAATTGTCGATAATTCGGAAAGCCGCTCTTGCCTTGCATGCACTCCAAGCATTCTTATCATTAGAGAAAAATATGCAAGGCCAACAGAAAAAATTGTTTAAATGAGAGCAGCCGACCAGACATTGAATACTGTACGCTGATCGACTAAAATGCCTATTATGGTTTTTAGCTTTATGAGAAATATTCAAATCAGGAGTAGGTTTTGGTGAAGTAACCAGATTGTAATAAGTATTTACCTTGCCCAGTACCGATTTCAAACACTTTAATCCATCACAAGGAACGATTGCATGCATTTCCGAATTCATTTTAGTGTAAAAAAAACTATAATCACTACTAAACAACGTTAATTACAGCAAAAACTAATCACAACACTTTAAATCACAAAAAAGAAATGCACCAGTAGTAATCTCTCAATACAAATCTGAACTGATTTTAAATCATCGTGTTTACTTCTAGCAAAATCTGCGCGAACAATATGCGCATCACACATTCACTCTCAAAGTTACACTGACTTACACGCACACATTCAAAAAAAAGCCTCGCTTTAAATTCGATACATATTTCGAATTGTACCTACGGACAAAAGGAACGATTTGCAAGGAGTGTAAGTGAGAGGTCAGAAGCCACATTAAAGCCAGTGAGTGTGACAGAGAAAGCGCTAGTAGCACTGGGTCACTACCGACTATTTGGCAACGTCGCGCGAATTTAAAATAATTTCTGTGGATTAATACAGTTGTGTGTAAAGCTGACAACCTCGCATCGCATTACGCTGCGTTTGCCGCGTTGTAAAATCAGCTGATGTTATTATGATGTTAGACGTGTAGGTACGTCTCGTATATTTAATTTATTTAACGCAAGCCAGGCTTTTGGGGTTCTATGGAAGTACCGCCACTGCTACATACATGCATATAACATACATACAACATGCATACAACATACATACATACAACATTCATTCAAATACAAAATATATTTAGGATTTGAATGAATGTTGTATGCATGTTGTATGTATGTTGTATGTGTGTTATATGCATGTATGTAGTGAATCACCTACATCTCTTAAACTGTTTGTATTTTAACTACAGAAATTAATATTGATCGACTTTGTTTCTCAGCTACAATATACAAGTGACGATAAAACTTTCGCGTACTGCATGTTGTTTCCTTTATATTGTCGTTGACATTCTGGAACAAAATGTTCAATAAAGAGCCACCCTTCCTTGCCATAACTTTGAACTTTCAAGTATGCATTATTACTTCCTTGCAATATCATCTTGTACAGTCACGAGCACCAATATGTAAACACTTAACAACTTTTAAAAGTGTTTTTCTCCTACTGTTCTGATTAAAATTGCATGCTGTTATGAACATAGTATTCTGGAACTCATATTTTTATGAAAAAGATCCTATCTCCTAGTTACAATCGTTATTTCTCGCGAAAATTGCACTTAAATTTAGGAAAGTGTATACATATTGGTGCTCGTGACTGTACACCATAATATTCAAGTTATTAACAAGGGTTTCCACCCTTGTTAATAACTTGAATATAGCGATGAATATATGTGCCGTGGTTACGAATATACGTATCTGGATTTCTTTCTTTGTATCTTGATACGTTAAAAACGTTTTATTTGTTATTTTTAAAGAACTTATTTTGAATATCAAACTATACTAGCACTTAGGTGACCTATCAATAAACTCAGTCTATCACAGTCCACTGCTGGGAATAAGCCTCTCCAAAGCTCCGCCACAACACCCTATCCTCGCACCTTCAGCATCCATTTTATCACAACCACCTTTTGTAGGTCCATCCCATTATATACATAGACTGAGTCTAGTGTAATGCGCGCAAACATCGCTGTTCTATTTTTAAAACATTACACTCCTTTCCACGTAACTTAAACTCATCAACATAAGTGCTAAAGCTGTCTGGCGAAAGGATTGATGCCTGCAATAGTTCAAGGCTCCACTACCATTCACTTACAAGTATCTATTGGCAATATCGCCAAGTCACTGGAGCCATTTCATTTAATTTGTCGAATCAGGGAAGAACTCGATCGTGGCAAATTGCCAGAAGATGGCGACAGGTAGAACTTTCCTACTCTTTTATAGATTCAGGGACTTATAAGAGAAGTTATAAAACTTTGAATGTGGGCTGTGGCAAGTCAGAATCTACATATCGTAAAGGTAAATGGGTCCAGGTAGAGTTTTACGAAGTAATATTATAAGGATCAAAGTTTCTTCTGCTTTAACGTCAAGAAAATACTTATTATTTTAGTTACTATATCTATACTAATATTATAAAGAGGTAACATTTGTTTGTAAGTTTGTATGTAGGGGGTTATCTTCGGAACTGTTGATCTGATTCCGAAAATTCCTTCACTAACGGGAAGCTACATTTTTCCCGAGTGTTATGTGCTACATTTAAACTTTCCCGTGAGTATATTCCGTACATAACGGGAGCGAAGCCGCGAGTAAAAGCTATTATAACAAATTAGGACATTTAAATGGGCAGCTTTCAAGTATACTTAAAGATACAGAAAGAAGTTCAGGCATTTTGAAACCGCATGTCAGTGAAAGTAGATCCTCACAACAAGAAAATTAACTTAGGAAGCTTGAATTATAAAGCAAAGTTGGCACGAGCTCTTCCCATCTCGCAGAAGTTTTAAAACTTGGAAAGCAGAACATGACCTTTCAAAACATATGTCAGGAAATAATATGGAGCTGAGTTCTTTTTTCTAGAAATATCACAAAATAAATAGCAAACCAGGGCCTACTAATTTCGAAACAGTTCAGTGATTTCTCGATTGTGTGTTTGGGCAGATTTGGCACACAAAATCAGACAATTCACAGACTACTGAACCGTTTGTGATTTGTGAATTAGGGGCCTTGCTCCAACTATGATATCAAAACCCCATACAACTTTTCAACTTGAACAACATATGCCAAACATGACCAAAGGCTTCAACTAAACTGCTCACAAAGACAAGCCGTTTCCAAGCAAATGGGTCAAGGCTCACAGACAGATGCCAATAATACGCAAATAATTCATTATACGTTCGCGAACAATAAGGAAACTCCAAACATTACAGGTTTGAACATGCAATTTAAGATGGCTGTGAATGCCAACAAAGAAGTATTGTTTAACTCATCTCTAAGTGTTTGACCATTACCTGTGGATAGATCTTTGGCGTTGTATGGTGTTGGTTTTGGCTCATCTGCAGTGTTTGTGGATTAAATGAGATTAATAGTACTGTATTCAGGGATATCTTGGTAATTGCACTGGCTCTTTATGTAACATTTTGCCTAGCATCATCAAACATAGGTACTCCAACATCTACAACACATCACATCGCTCCTGACCTCATGCCCATTACATTAGCTTGGCCTGCTGCTGCTGGCCCACCAGACATAACACCTGTCCGGTCAGAGGATTCTCCCTTTTCAATGGAACCCCTTATATCCTGTTCCTCATAACTCTTATTAAGCATTAGAAGATTCATAGGTCATCGTTTTAATTTCTGCGATCATGGCAATTTCTCAACGAACGAAACAAAGGACCTAACTTCACTCTTTCCAATAATTTGATACATACTACCTACGCATCAATTACGGACTTAAAGCTTTACAAATATGTAGTTACGTCCGGCGTCCTACTTTTCGTTTCAAACTTATTTTTCATTCGCTACAATTCAATTATAAGTTGTCCTGAAGTTTCCTTTGAAACCGTAGAACAGTTTTGACACAATAAACCCTCGTTTGCTTCCCGACTAGCATTCTTTCTCCCAACACTAAATGTTTCTTTTATAAAAGTCTTATACAGAGATTTGTGTCATCTTTTTGCTAGCAACAATCAATATCTGTGCTTCTTACAAAAGGATATTCTTTTCTTTGTGTAAATGTTAAACTAGTAAGAGCACGCTTTCTTTTTATTGGTAACTACTGTTCTTTGAGAGAAAACATCAACGCAATTTGTATGAAAGTGAGGATCTTTTGAAACACCCACTTAGTTGCTAAAGAGCGCAATCGTGATATTTCTTTGAAAAATGTCAACTATTTCACTAGTAACCAATTTTACTATTCAAACGCCAATCCACGCAGGGCCGCTGTGGTGGATTACGGCTCACTACCTCTTTTAGAGAGATAGACTGATATTACAAAAGCTTTTACTGGATACCAAGAACTTCCTCTTGAAAAGACGTATGAATAATGGTATAAATACTTTCCATTTTTACAAATTCTGTCACATACTTACGTTCCACAGAGCCTTAAAACTAAGGTCTTCAACCAGTGCGTCCTGCCTGTTATGACTTACGGAGCCGGAACGTGGACACTCACAGTACTCACAGTACGACTGGTCCATAAATTTAAAGTCGCTCAGCGAGCTATGGAAAGGGCTATGCTTGGAGTCTCTCTGAGGGATCGCATCCGAAACGATGTGATCCGACAGAAAACCAGAGTTGTCGACATAGCTCACAGAATAAGTAAGCTGAAGTGGCAATGGGCCGGTCATATTAGCCGCAGAACCGATGACCGTTGGGGTAGACGTGTTCTTGAGTGGAGACCGCGAATCGGCAAACGTAAGGTGGGACGCCCTCAGGCTCGGTGGAGTGACGATCTTCGCAGAGTGGCTGGTAGCAACTGGATGAGAGTCGCTGAAAATCGAGTTGAATGGCGTGCGATTGAGGAGGCCTATGTCCAGCAGTGGACTGCTATAGGCTGATGATGATGATAATACTTACGTTCAAACAAATTTCTCACTATACTGGGTGGTAGGCCAGGCACCGAAGCACAGACAGTTATCACGTATTCAGTACCTCATTCTGAACCGGGGACATAGAAATTTTTCATCGGTAATTTTAAAAAATCTGCTGTTCCATACATTTTGACGTGTAGGTTTTGTAGGAAACGGTAGGTTTTTTTCAGGCTCCGAATGATGTACTGAATACGGTTAACCGTTGGTGCGTCGGTGTCCCTTACACCCTGTACGTATATCATAACACAGAGTCACACCTATTATCCCAGAAGGGTTATGCGTAGGTGTACACACCTACACCTATATTTCACCACTTAGGTTATAACTGTATTGTGTGTATGCCAAACATAAACACCCACAGATATAGTTATACCTAGATAACGCAAGAGCTCCTACCTCGCGTGCTCGGCTTAAGCAGTTTATGCTTAACTTGGTTACCGTCGTCGCAGCAAGGTAATTTGTGTAAACAACTTACGACCTTAATACGAGACATTTAAAGAACAAAAACGTAGCCTATTTTGATAGTATCTTACTTGTATAGTAACTAAATAGTGCTTATGACATCATAATAGGTAGTAAACAAATGGAACGCTTGGATCTCATAAGGATCGTGATACTTGCGTTATCTAGGAGGTATATCTATATCTGTGTATACACCTCTCAAGAGCTTAGCAACCTTACATCCATATACAAAGACCCATTAGCCTTTCTGACACCCTCTGTCCCTCCAGTACTCACGTTAAAAGCCGTACTCCAAAGTCTTTCACAGGCGCGTCCAACGCTATCTGAAAAAGGCCTTTTATTGTTGAATAATAAATTTCGGTCTTGTTTATTAAATTCTTGCTGAAAATAACACGCATTTTCTTCTTGGAAATTTTATCGCTTTTAATTTCCGTTTGCGAGGAGATTAAAAAACATGTCTTTGGTTTCTGTCACTTTAAATTATTCTCAAGATTTTGGATAAACTCAAAGCGTCTGTCATCTTAAAGTCTTTCACAGTCTTAAATCACAAATAACATGGTAGATATTATTATAGACCTTGAAAGAAATAAAGTTGGTAGCGCACAAAGTTGCGAGAAACAGCTGAGGCCATGCCCAAGTCGCAATCGCTTTTAAATCATTTTGTGTTTTTCAGCTAACAGGATTGACATAAGTTTTGCGATAGCATTAATCAATCCAATACATTCTTGACACTTCCATCACCGTTATCGATGTGTCACTTCGTCTAAGCTTGCTA
Source organism: Noctua comes (assembly GCA_963082995.1). Classification (NCBI taxonomy): domain Eukaryota; kingdom Metazoa; phylum Arthropoda; class Insecta; order Lepidoptera; family Noctuidae; genus Noctua; species Noctua comes. The sequence continues at coordinate 3,629,774 of OY720267.1, forward strand.
GTGTGCATTTTAAAATGATTCAAGTGTTAATAGGAGAAGGTTCTTTACCGTAAAAATCATTAGTGTTGATATACGAAGGTTCTCTACCTGCCGTACTTACTACTTAACCTTATTAATGTAAACGAGACCTCAACGTGCAAACTTATCCTAAACCCACAGTCTAATGAAATTAAACTTCCGAACACGGTTGCCGTTAGCCACAGCCTAAGTGCTAAGTTGAGTCGTCAAACAAACTAGTGTCTCTGGAAACTGCGTCTAGTGGATGCATATTCTTGTCTATGTATACGTGAAATGCAGCACACATATGAATGTAGAATCAAGGGGTCTACCACCATTATTTTAATCTTATTTCAGCGTTGGAAACAGAGCTAGAATTGCTATACTGAAGTCTACAATAATACTGCTGTTACAGGTTGTGGTATAGTCGTAAAGCCGTTCGTTGCTGATTTATGCACATACTTTCCTTAAACCTATGGATTTAAACTAAAACTCAGTCATCAAATGAAGGAAAGTCTGTGTACGAAGAAGATGATACATACAATTGTGAAAATCCCAGCGTGATAGTTAATATAGTCTACCACAATTTCAATGACGTGCATCCCTGCAGGATACGCGACGACGCCATATTGTTTTCCTCGACGTTTCAAATTGTTCGAACGTTGATTCGATTTTTAAATGCTACATCTAGCCAGCATGTATTCCATGAGTATATCCCAAGCATGGAATTATAGGGTACTGTAGTGTATTTATGTTTCATGTCCTATTGAGTATTTAAATTTCTTGATCCCCAGTCCCTCATATTGTAATAAGTTTGATGTTGCAACTTGTACAGCTTAGATCTTCACTTACCCAATTAATCGTGTCTATGTTTGAAGAGGTACTTTATGTATGTATGAGGTTTTTTATGTAGTGTATGAGAGCTTGCATCTATAAACAAACAAAATAGTAACTCGGAGGTTTTAATTCAGCTTCTCTAGGACAAAACTTATACTATCACTGACGGGATATCTTCCGTAAGTTTAGTTGTAAACCGTAAAAACTTAAAATAGTGTTTTCTGTAGGACAGTTTCTAGCCCTTAGTCTACCGAATCAGATAGAAAATGGTTCGCAGTAGAAAACGTAGTCCCAATTTGGATGTAAAAGAAAATTGGGATGCTGAGAACTATTCGCATTTAAACACAAACTTAATGCAACCGTAAATACAAAAGATCTTACAAATTCTGTTCAACTCATAAAAAAATGCTTCACAGTGCTTTGAGCATTCAGTAGAAAAGGAAAATAAATCAAAGCATTTGATCCAATTACAGTATCATAGCAAGACATTGCTGAGCGGTCATGCATTGCATTGACATTTATGTGGGAACGGCTTGCGAAACACGAGTGATTAATGTTACCAATAACGTTGTATGTACACTGCAATGATTCTATACAAAGTGAATTAACCAGGGAACATAACATTGCGCCTGTAATCCCCGAGGGATTAGGCAGAGGTGTATCTAAAAGTACAGCTACATTTCTCCAGTTTTGTTTAAGTCTTATGTTATAGGGAGCGAGCCTTTTGACATTAACTGGGTACAGATTGAATCTCTGGGCTCCTATCGAGAAATTCCTAATGGGAAAACCCAATAACGCATTGCCCGGCCTGTGGATCGAACCCAGGACTTCATGCTCCAGTCTTTCTTGTGATCACTAGATGATCGAGGTAGTTATGATTGATGTAACCAATAATGTTGTACACTCCAATGATTCAATACAAAACGAATATATAAGACATGCTTTGAGAATATTATCAAAGGCGAAACTAAGCATGTTGGCAAACAAGTTAGCAATGTATTTGGAATAGTCCCAAAATTTTGATAAGCACAATGTGATGATTTTGATATTCAAACACACGCAGCATCTTAAATTATGACTATTATGGGCTTCAGCGTAGCAATCAATCAACTCACCCTATCACAGTCCTCTGACAGACATAGGCCTCTCCCAAGCTGGGCCGCTACACCTCGTCCTCCACTTATAGTCTGTTCCAACCGCCTTTTTTAAGGTCGGAAGTGCCAACAGTGCTATGTCAGTATTACATAATTATGAATAATTGAATGCTTTGTAATCAAGCAGCTATTACATAGGTACAAAGTCCAAGGTCGTGAAACAAAAACCCTTTTCTACCGACATCAATAAATCCAATGAATCCAAACAAATCAACGACTGCAATGACACAGCAACATAAACGCTTGGCCACGAGCTACGGATCAAACGACACGCGTATTGCGACAGCAACTGTGGAGAAAATAAGTGAAAGAAATTACGACTTGCGGCGACTGTACTATAAGGAAGGGAACTCATCATTCTCCTGCCCTTATTCCAAATTATTTGGTGTCGATGCTGCCTATCTTCATCCACACTTCTTCCTTTTCTACCCTATCATCTTTCACACAGTCCATCCATCCTTCCCTTGGTCTTCTACTCCTATAGACATCCACATTCATACTCCATTATAGAATTTCCGCATCTTCAGTCCTCCACATCACATGCCCATACAACGACAACCAATTACGAAACAGCTTAGTCAGGGACACTATTACTAAAAGCTTGACACAAGTCTCATCGCCTAAGGTCGTGGCCGGGACGAACAGACACCCACACACCAATCGATACCACTCGCTGTAAAGAGTAAACCGATACAGATACCGGTATAAAAAGGAAAAACCAATAAATTAGCTTTACCCTACGTTTTAGCTAACAGCTTTGACCTTGGTACCGCTGGCCTGGAAAGGCACGTGGCGCGGTGAAATGATATTACTGTGGAAGGTTTCACTTTTGTTTTGTGTCAGTTAATGTATCGATAATGTTACCAAAGCGAGGGTACATTTAAAGAACCTTTGTATATGACAGTTCTAAACAACGTCCCGGTCTATCAGGTTGAAGGTTGAGGTTATCGGGTAAATTGAAGCTCTAAAGTGTGACCAGTTCAATCTTGGGATTTTGATTTGGAAATAACTTTGTTAGAAATTCACATTTCATTGCACTTTTTTCTCTGGATTTGGAGATATTTTTCGACGGCATGTAAGGCCAAGTCAGAGGCCCACGGGCTTCATCAAAATTCTGACACCACGTTAGGCACTAACTACACGATAAAGAAAGAATACTGGATTCCGACTCCAATCTAATTGTGGAATAACTAAATTAAGCTGCGGCTGTGTAGACAAATTTCATTGATGTGTAAGTTCATATAGTGTACATAATAGAGAGTATTATATCTATCTAGAAAGATCTAAAGGCCAATTGTGCTGATTAAAAATCCAGTAAAATACAACGAAAGAAAGCCCGGAAAGGCTGCAGTACTGCACTGAAACTTTTCTAACTAGAATGGCAATATACCAATCATTTCTGCAAAAACATGACAATCGATGTCAATACTATAATGCAATAAACTGTGACACTCTTCGACCTGACCTTGGCACGCCAGGAGTCACCTGTCTATACGAAACGTGTGAGTCAGCGTAATGATAGATTAGTGAGAAAGGCTTCGCGCTTATGTCGTCGGCGGTTGATACTTCACACGGGTAAATATGTTATGTTGCGATTATTGTAGTCACTTAAATTATTAAGATAGTTTTTTTAAATCATTTACTTACATAACAGTAACACGTGTGGAATGAAATCGGTTATAACTACTTATATGATAATCTTCACTTAGATAGTGTTGTATTAATATCTAGCTAGATTTTGTATGTCTTTTGATCCTTAGTTGATAATTTTAGTTTGATTTATTATGGGAATAGTTCTTGGTAAGGATATGAGCCCGTCAGCAAGTCAAAAATGAAGCTTACAAGCATAGAGTGAGCTAGACGTACAAAAATACCCGACAAATAAAATGCGGGTGTTCTATTGGGACACCTCTGTCTGACCATTCAGGGACTACAGGCGTGATGGGCATCCCGCAAAAGTCCCTCGTCTGTACGGGCGTTATTGTGGATGCTTTTTAACTCACCTCCTTGAAACAAAGTAAATCAGCAAGTCAATGCTCTAGAATGAATTGCGGCGTAAACAATGCGCATACGTCGGTCTCACTTCAAGCTCTACAAACCACGACCTCAAGACCTGGCCTTTAAAACTAGAAGGCATCACTGTTCTATACTGATTCCTTCATCGCCTTTGAGTTAAGTAGCAAAATTTTCTGTGTATGTGTAGATGCTCAAACACATACCTTATGGAAACATACGCCTTTCCATAGGGTAGGAACATAGGGTTGCGGGACTGTTTGAAAGAGATACCGTGGCCCTGGAACACAAAGGGCAAAGAAGGAACATGGATGGGTTTTAGTCAGTAGAAGTCTGACACTCCCTTCCGCTCCGCCCAGAGTGGGGGGGGGGGTCATTTGATGATGACCCATCCGAAAAAAAAAGGGTAGGAACTTAGGAAGAAACTAACCTGCATACAACGATCCTTATGTACTAATTTTGCTTCGTTCACGTTCATGCATCATATACTTACACGGTCACACACAACCGGCAATTTTGCGGTTGTCTGTTTATCCTGTATATAATGCATCCTGCATTCGTATGTCGTTCTTGAATGTGACTTGAAGTGTGAGTCACTGAAAACGTTCTTAACATTATCACTAAAGTCAACTCTTGATGAATAAACACGAAAAATAAAAGATTTTAACAAAAAAAAATGCAGCGTTTTTGCCACATTTCCGCCATTTTATCTCTTTATTCCATTCAGTGGGTGTCCATTAACTCGGTGCTTAGTTACTGCTAAGAACCAAGATAATTTTGTGCAGTCTGTCGTGTAGGTCAATGCTCTGCTCATTGCTTGCTCACGCCCGCTCTAAGTCACTTGTTTAATGTTTATTTATAAACTACTAGACTTGTGCATTGTCCACTTAGAGCCCACAATTTAGTGAGATATGACACTGGCATTCACTTTGTGTGATTGATTTCATCAGCACTGCTCTCAAAACCGCACTGGGCCCGTATGTTGGATTATGGCCTACTCTTTCTCAAAGAGAGGAGGTCTGTGTCCCAGCAGTGGGAATGTTAACGTGTGCTAACCACAGTATAACATCAACCTAGTCTTCCCTGAGCAAAGGTCTAAACCTGATGCGCTTACCCGCCCTACTTGTAGACAGACATAGATTAGAAATTTGATATAGAAAGCTCAACTTTGTGGTAAGTTTCAGGATTAAAGCAACCGTATCGATGACTGTCATTGATATTGGTGGGCTTGCCAGCTTTGAGCTCGCATAGACTAAAACACAAGATCAGTATGAATCGTCATTGTGACTGTTCGTAAATTACCCTAGGCTGATAAAATTTTCGTTTTTCCTAATTCAAGTACATATTAGTGTTAATGTCGGCTCTTCCCGAAGGAAGAGAGGCCGGGCTCCGCCATCCGCTCGGCCTTGTGAGACTCGTCACCAAACTGGTCATCTCCCCACCGACTAAATAGAACTGACCTCCAGCCCTGTCCTGACTTTAGAAGCTAGGGGACAGGGAGGGGTACTAGGTGAAGTTAATATTGGGGATTCACAGTTAAGACATATACATGAATAGTAACAAATCTTATAAAACTAAATCAATAATAAAGTATGAAGTTAATAAGACAAGAGGGCGCAAACACGATATATAAGGAAATGTTTGGTAAAGGGAACGTTACGCTTGCGCTTCAGACATTATTAATTTATGCGTTACGTTAATTTATTTGATTCCAAAATACTAGATGCCGATTCGCAAACGCAAACGATTCCATGTTACAACATGGAACCGTTTTACAACGTTTGCTCGGCGTACGTGTACTGTTAGACCTAAGTGCATAGTCCTGCTGAGGGCACTGCTACGAACTCTAACAGGTCACGTTCCCTAAGCTCTATCTACATGTCCTTCCCAATCCTAAGGCAGTGGGTTGTGAGGCCACTGCCATTGAGTAAGACAGGTTTCTAGAATTTCTACTTATACGCGTACTCGGTTAATAACACCCTTACGGCAGATTACCCCAATTACTATATTATAACACAATTTGCACAAGCGTACCGTAGACTCAGTCTGTAGCAGAACATATTGCGATAGTCATTGGTGGACGCCGAAGCGGTAATTCCTTCGTCACTTCACATTTCTTTACTCTGCCCCATGTCGTGGTTGCGTGTCTCGCTAAATAGTGTCGATTCAGTAATAGGCCTGTGGCAGCCAGGGTTTGTTTTAACGAGACACAGTCCCTAGCGTTCCTAAGAACGTAGCTATCCATTCAGTTCAGGATACTTGGTGAAGCCTACCCCCGCTCCCTGAAATGTGCGCCAACAATCTCTACGCAATGTTTCTGAGCTAGACCTTTACAGGAAGCAGTATCCATCAGCAGAGTTTCGTTGATTTTGTACTATGAGTACTAGTCGGCATAATAGCGTGACTAACAATGTAGTTTATTCTAATTGAAATGCGAATATTACGGGTCTGCCTTCCATATGTGGTAAGTCAGTTAAAAGTCAACATTCGTCAATAGTCGGGTGTGTTGGTGTAAAGTGTACATATCGTATAAATGAAATGCGTGTATGTATAGTGTAGCGAAAGGCGGTCTCCGTTCCCTAAAACGATTCGCGGGTGATGGATATGTGCCAAGGTTCGGATTAGGAAGGTGGAACATAATAATAATATACATTGTGATGATAAGCGTCTGCTCCGTCTCGCTGAAATAAATAATTATTAATTCGCTCGTCTGCGTTACCGCAACACATGAGATAATAGTATACATTGTGATCATACAGCCACTGCTTCGTCTTACTGAAATAAATTATTATTAGTTCGCTCTGCGTTACCACCAAACTGCTACTTAAACAAGGAGTTAATTATAGTTAACACTTACCACGTGTTTATTGTTCTTTGAAGAGGATTAGTCTTCAACTAACTTACAGAGTACTGCACACATTACCAGTTTCGCCACAGCCACAGCTTGTCTTCTCCCGCTCCTCGCCACTCACTTTAACTAGACTTATTACTACTTCTTATATTTAACTTATCAAGTACTAATAGCTCTCTAACGACAGCCCTCTGGGACATGTCCATCTTGGTACCAAGATTACGCTAACCTTCCGAACCTAACCTAGGACGTCCTAGCTCTTTAACCGTTTTTAGACCGAATCCCTGACTTAGCACTACTCCACGTGTGGACCCTTCCGCGATATCAAACCAACTGCCTCGTGTACACCACCCTTCCTCAGGCCCTCGCCTTTTCTCCACACACCACGCTTGGGTCGCTTTTACCTGCATTCTTTCAGTTTTTGCAACCGACTCAATTGTCTTAGCGGGCGCCCAAGACCGGGGTAAATTGCAACCAGATGTTGCGCAAGCATTCAGAAATGCGTTTAGAAATCAGATATTTTTATGTTTTAACATTCGGCCTGTCAGCCTTTTAAGAATTTATGTGTTTCCAAGTGATGCAATATTGTTTTACAATTCAAAGGAAGAAAGGACACTTCGTTATTAATTACGGTAACTTGTCAGCCTGTGAAGCCATAAAATAGAAGTTTTATGTGTTCGTAAGTGGCGCAGACCGTGTGATGATTTTTGAAATATGAATCAAGGCAAAGATATTTGCTTAATAATTAGGAGTACGTGACAGACAGTCACATTCCCCCCTCTGAAAATCAGACGCGTGACGCAGTACAGCGGATGAGCTTTCACAATAGGATAAACTGTGCCGTTTCACGACAGTACTAAAGAATACATAACGTACACCCGTCTGCCTTGTTCACCTAAACAGATTATTATAATTGTTCCAACTGGACCAGTAATCTAATAAGATGCATCATCTGCCATAATTTTGCTTAGTTTCGCAGAAGTATCTTTTAATCGATACATAATTCCTCTATTTGAAATTATTCTCCCTCAAAATAATTTTGTCATTTACCGCGTTTCAGGTAATCGCAGAAGACCTGCGCATGCTTATAATTTAGTTTTACATACCAGAGTCTCTTCTAAGAGTATTTGTGCTATCGAGCGATGCTACCTACGGTGCTTGCTCGTTCTAAACTCAGCCTACCGCAGCTGCTGCTGGACAGAGGCCTTCCCCAATTCACCTCAACGCTGAGTCAGCTTAGTCAGTCGAGTTGCTTGAAGTTGTAGGAGTAGCTGAAATAGTCCGCACATAGACATATTAGACTTTATTCCAATTAGTCGCCCCCCTCCGTTTCGAAGAGAAAAGAGCGGTTCTGAAATCCAACTAAAGTTGGAAAATTGTATTAGGAAATGAGTATTATGAAATTTGAAATAAGGATCATTTGCAAGGATAGGGGCCTACCTAAAATTAAAATCACAATACATTTTGTGCACCTTCATTGAGCAAATAAGAATCTTGACTTGGCATTAACTTTGAAATGTGGACACCATCGATTATTTTAACTTATTGACTTATTAAGACACAGTGTTGTAATCTCGTGACTTGGATATTAAAATATTGGCAAGAATATTATCTGACAGCTTCCCATATTGGAACTGATTAAGTAGGTTTATAAAGTACTATAGCTCAAAACAATATAATATATGTATTGTTGAGGTAACAAAGTCATACCACGTGACAACGGGTAACTATAGCGTCTAATAAAAATAGAACTTAGCTTCGTAACTGGAGCCACGCTACGGCTGCCGTTGAAGTCAGCCGACGTCAGCTGAATTTTGTGTAACTTTGACCCAAGCGCAACGCACAACCCAAAGGTTTAGACAACGCGTAGTGACAGCCAAGCGAAGATTTGAAATATCCTGGAATTCGAAATAAGTCCACACGAGTATCTGTCCAATTATATGACAAACGCAACAGAGTCGGAAAGTTTTAGGTTCACTTCCTATGATAATTGTTCAATTAAACTAAGTAAATTGATTGCCTTTTTGTAAGATTCATGCTTCTTGGCATCTAAGCAATAATAATATAAACATAGTAGAGAGCGTATCTTATAACCACTTTCACTCATTCACGCACTCATACTCGTACTAATACAAATCGTGCCATTGCAAACATGATTCAAAATCTGTAAGAGTACAATCGGACGCGAAACCTTCATCAACAGGGAATCGAACCGATCATTAAAGTCGCACTGGAACAAAAGCAACAATCTTTTGAACTGTTACCCACTTAAAAGCAGGTATAGCTCCACACATAGTATACGGGAATCGAACCCACTTTTACTAGCATCGGAACCAAAACCATCTTAAAATCAATAAAAACACGTAGGATTCGAACCCACTATCCGTGACACAGGAATTTAATTACTTATCAACTATTGCGTCAGCCGGGAATCGAACCCAAAATCATGACAATGGAGTGCGAGTATATTAACTGATAAATCATGCGGGAATTGAACCCACTACCAGTGTTTGAAGAATTCAAACACCTCAATCAAACTGTTTCCTAATTATATTTATGTTATTTTAGCCGTTGAAACTCTAGCTGTGTATTACATTTTCTAGAACTATAAAATTACGTTGTGTTTTATTGTAGTAACCCATAAATTGTTCTTTCTCGTTGCACTGACGTGAATCAGTACATTTAATGACGAGAATCCTGGTCACGGCACCACATGTGACTGTTCGTAAATTACCCTAGGCTGATAAAATTTTCGTTTTTCCTAATTCAAGTACATATTAGTGTTAATGTCGGCTCTTCCCGAAGGAAGAGAGGCCGGGCTCCGCCATCCGCTCGGCCTTGTGAGACTCGTCACCAAACTGGTCATCTCCCCACCGACTAAATAGAACTGACCTCCAGCCCTGTCCTGACTTTAGAAGCTAGGGGACAGGGAGGGGTACTAGGTGAAGTTAATATTGGGGATTCACAGTTAAGACATATACATGAATAGTAACAAATCTTATAAAACTAAATCAATAATAAAGTATGAAGTTAATAAGACAAGAGGGCGCAAACACGATATATAAGGAAATGTTTGGTAAAGGGAACGTTACGCTTGCGCTTCAGACATTATTAATTTATGCGTTACGTTAATTTATTTGATTCCAAAATACTAGATGCCGATTCGCAAACGCAAACGATTCCATGTTACAACATGGAACCGTTTTACAACGTTTGCTCGGCGTACGTGTACTGTTAGACCTAAGTGCATAGTCCTGCTGAGGGCACTGCTACGAACTCTAACAGGTCACGTTCCCTAAGCTCTATCTACATGTCCTTCCCAATCCTAAGGCAGTGGGTTGTGAGGCCACTGCCATTGAGTAAGACAGGTTTCTAGAATTTCTACTTATACGCGTACTCGGTTAATAACACCCTTACGGCAGATTACCCCAATTACTATATTATAACACAATTTGCACAAGCGTACCGTAGACTCAGTCTGTAGCAGAACATATTGCGATAGTCATTGGTGGACGCCGAAGCGGTAATTCCTTCGTCACTTCACATTTCTTTACTCTGCCCCATGTCGTGGTTGCGTGTCTCGCTAAATAGTGTCGATTCAGTAATAGGCCTGTGGCAGCCAGGGTTTGTTTTAACGAGACACAGTCCCTAGCGTTCCTAAGAACGTAGCTATCCATTCAGTTCAGGATACTTGGTGAAGCCTACCCCCGCTCCCTGAAATGTGCGCCAACAATCTCTACGCAATGTTTCTGAGCTAGACCTTTACAGGAAGCAGTATCCATCAGCAGAGTTTCGTTGATTTTGTACTATGAGTACTAGTCGGCATAATAGCGTGACTAACAATGTAGTTTATTCTAATTGAAATGCGAATATTACGGGTCTGCCTTCCATATGTGGTAAGTCAGTTAAAAGTCAACATTCGTCAATAGTCGGGTGTGTTGGTGTAAAGTGTACATATCGTATAAATGAAATGCGTGTATGTATAGTGTAGCGAAAGGCGGTCTCCGTTCCCTAAAACGATTCGCGGGTGATGGATATGTGCCAAGGTTCGGATTAGGAAGGTGGAACATAATAATAATATACATTGTGATGATAAGCGTCTGCTCCGTCTCGCTGAAATAAATAATTATTAATTCGCTCGTCTGCGTTACCGCAACACATGAGATAATAGTATACATTGTGATCATACAGCCACTGCTTCGTCTTACTGAAATAAATTATTATTAGTTCGCTCTGCGTTACCACCAAACTGCTACTTAAACAAGGAGTTAATTATAGTTAACACTTACCACGTGTTTATTGTTCTTTGAAGAGGATTAGTCTTCAACTAACTTACAGAGTACTGCACACATTACCAGTTTCGCCACAGCCACAGCTTGTCTTCTCCCGCTCCTCGCCACTCACTTTAACTAGACTTATTACTACTTCTTATATTTAACTTATCAAGTACTAATAGCTCTCTAACGACAGCCCTCTGGGACATGTCCATCTTGGTACCAAGATTACGCTAACCTTCCGAACCTAACCTAGGACGTCCTAGCTCTTTAACCGTTTTTAGACCGAATCCCTGACTTAGCACTACTCCACGTGTGGACCCTTCCGCGATATCAAACCAACTGCCTCGTGTACACCACCCTTCCTCAGGCCCTCGCCTTTTCTCCACACACCACGCTTGGGTCGCTTTTACCTGCATTCTTTCAGTTTTTGCAACCGACTCAATTGTCTTAGCGGGCGCCCAAGACCGGGGTAAATTGCAACCAGATGTTGCGCAAGCATTCAGAAATGCGTTTAGAAATCAGATATTTTTATGTTTTAACATTCGGCCTGTCAGCCTTTTAAGAATTTATGTGTTTCCAAGTGATGCAATATTGTTTTACAATTCAAAGGAAGAAAGGACACTTCGTTATTAATTACGGTAACTTGTCAGCCTGTGAAGCCATAAAATAGAAGTTTTATGTGTTCGTAAGTGGCGCAGACCGTGTGATGATTTTTGAAATATGAATCAAGGCAAAGATATTTGCTTAATAATTAGGAGTACGTGACAGACAGTCACATCATCATTTGTCGAAAGACGTCCACTGCAAACATAGGTCTTCCGATGCATCGCTACTACGATTAGTCCTGCACTACCCACATCCAGTAGTTTTCCGTACTATGCAAATTTTGGACACATTCCTGCGACATTTTTCTCATTTCACATCTTTTTGACGTAATCTATGACAGGGACATTCAGGCGTCAATTTCTCTTAAAACAACAGCTGTTTCTACACTATCTCTATTCTCTGCACGCAATGTGTCAACGAATCAATCAGTAACAACAGCTAAGAGTTGATCAATCAGCGGAGATCGTTGATCTTGTAGCCATTGAGGCGTGCCGACGGATGGTTCAGGGGTGCTACACATGTACATGTTCAGCTCTAAATGATTATGTAGTTACCCTTTCAGGAAAAACAATTACGAGGGGATACCGTGCTGTGCACAATGGCGACGTAAAATTGAGTTGTGGTGGTCAGATAAGCCGACAATCGTTTTTTTTTTTCAAAGCAATTTCTTTTTAAACTTTGCCTTGCTTTTTGAATTTATCCTGTATAGTAGGTGCGTTTAACAAAAATTTAAACTTACATAAACAAACAGCCAGCACCAACAGCAGCATTACTGCATACCCTGGAAGCCGACTCGAACTTTCTTGAGAAAAAGGCTAGGCAGATTGATGCTTTCGGGAAACAATCCGCTCGGCTTAGCTAGAATTGTACCAAGCCAACCCTAACAAAATTCTGCGATGGTAGATGTCAAATGGGTAATCATCAAATGACCCCCCTCCCACTCTGGGCGGAGCGGAAGGGAGTGTCAGACTTGTACTGACCAAAACCCATCCATGTTCCTTCTTTGCCCTTTGTGTTCCAGGGCCACGGTATCTCTTTCGAACAGTCCCGCAGCCCGGTGTAGCACCCCTCACGTTTCATCTTCGCATGTTACGACAATGCAGTACAAAAGGCAATTGTCAGCAATTCAATAAGCAGTTGACAGCAATTCTATGTCGGCAATTTGTTATGACATGATACTGATCAAGATTAATGCTTATCTTGTCGAGATTGTCGGGAATATGTATATGGTAATAGCAGTAGATACTAGTTTAATATTGGATGTTTCCAACTGAATTTTTATCAGGATGATGTAAGACGAAACAAAAATGCTTGTTAATGCGAAAATGCGGTGCAGAGAGAGTGAATTATAAAAGGTAGTATCATATTTTATTTTAAGGGTGTGAGCCTGGAGATCTGTCATACAGGTCTCGAACCCAGTATAGACTCCGGCTCTGACAAAGGTTTGAATCTGCCTGGAACCTAGATACCATTACCAAATTTTTACTTTTTTGAGAGAAAATAAATTAGTATTGTATTGGATTGTATTGTATATTACCACTTAGTTAAAGGTCAAATTTCAAGGCAAACTAAAACTGCTCCAGAAGGCAAAACTTCCTAAGTCTATTATTTTATAGTCTCACATACAGAGTCAAAACCATTCGCGGAGGTCACCGATGTCCCTTATTAATTCTCAATTCTAATACAAATCGCTGCGTATTTGCATCCATCTGTGTGAAAGGGCTTTACAGTTTGCATCCGTTACAAGCCTGCATTGACGTCAATGTAAAGTATAACCATAAAAAAAACTTGGAGTGGAGCAGTATCAGCTCATCTATCAGTGATTACTTACTTTCAATGGGCTTAGATTTCGTGTCATCGACAGATTTATGAAAATGTGAGATAATATTGTTTTTGTCGTCATAACAATACTAATACTATACGTGCGCAAGTAACTATGTGTAACACATTTACACGCTTTTATGACTGAACGGATTTCGATGAGCATAGGTAAACCATAGACCATGACCTGGATTCAGACAGGATATGCTTATCAGGTAGATAGTTCCTGAGGTATAATGTCCGACTACCATGCAGACAACAGCTGTAGATCGACCGCTTTAATGAGTCCTCCGCCTTGCCCCATCAAAGGCACATTAAGCGTCCACAAAGTCCTAACAATATCCCACAGGTTATTTGCTTTGAAACAACCATAATCCACGTAGGTATTACGATACTAATTGAACCAATACGTGATCAACCTTGGGAATATTCCATTTAAATTGATACCTTCGCGAGGACTCATTAAAGCGGTGGGTCTATAGTAAGTTTTTAAATGTAAGAACCTTTGAAGGGTTTAAAAGCAATTGTAATATTCACAAACAACTTTAATAGTTCCAAATACAAAGGCATTCGATGTCGATGCAACTTTGTCATTGATGTAAATAACAGTACATATACATATTTTATTTTTAAATGAAAAACCCTCCGTTTTACTTACTCAAAAAGTTGCATGCTGACATTGCTGCGCATTTGCTCATTGAACCAGCAAAAGCAATTAACGGCTTACTGAAAAACACTGTAATTTTCAAATTAAAAACGATGAATATTTAATCTATATTTAATCTATATGATAACAAGACTATCACGCCCAACACTGATTAACGTCCACGGTAGAATCATAACTACTGAAGTGACATACCATTATGAGGACCTGATCAAGTAGTCTCCCAACAAATGTATCTGAGCTAACGTTAATCACGTTGGATATTGGGATTGCGAAAAATACGTAATCAGCATATCGTATTACCCAGTACTAACTGGGTTGTGGAGGTCAGATGGGCAATCGCTCCATTTAAAATTCTGGTATTCAGGTGCGTCCGGTTAGACTGGAAGCTGACCCCAACACAGTTGCCCTTGTCCCATGTTATTTGGGGTCGGATCAACACGTTTTTTTCATCCATTCTCCCCAGTCAATCGTCACGCTATCATTTACTCCGTTTTCCTTTTCATCATTCCTCAAACAATCCATCCACCGTTTCTGTGGTCTTCTTCGTCCCACAAATAGTTTCACAAAACATCGTCCATTTAATTATATTTTGCCAAAAACAATTTAGAGGGCGCGAACCACCATTTTCCTCTCAGGAGTTTTGTAACCCCCCTTGATTGTTGGTTAGGCTCAGTGATTAGGGCAATCACCTCTGCAGTGATAGGTGTAATGGTCGGCCGAGCGCCGGCGGCCATTAAGGTTTAAACGAGTTTACCTTTGCCTAATAGGTATATTGGGGGACTTAATGATGTTTGCTGAAAGACAGGTAAATTGAGGTACAATCGGGCGGGCTTTGTTGGTGATTAGTCTGTTTCTACGGCTTTATAGTGCTAGTGCTGTAAAGTTAGGAGTTCTTTTTTTTAATTTTCCATCTCCTTTCTTTCATTACATTTGTGCATTTTCTAGCCACATTAGTAGTTCCCTTAGTCTCCTTAGTGTCCTTATCCCAATTTATTTGGGGTCTCAGCAGCATGCCTACTGCTTCCATACTTCTCTATTACTCGTCATCTCAGCAGTCACCTCCTTTCTAGCCATATCATGCTTCACACACTCCATCCATCCTTTGGTCTTCCTCTACTCTTATAGGCATCTACATTTATACTCAAAATTTTCCTCACTACATTTTCTGCATTCCTCTACACTATTCATCCTGGTACCGCATCATATTGATATATTTGATCAATCCGCCAAACAGAATGTGTGGTTTTATCTTCCATGACATGTTATGTAGCGATCCCCTCTTTCTACATGAAAATTCAATTTCGTATCATATTTTGATGATGTTCATTCAATTTATTTAGCATCTCTCATGTTCACATAAGCACATTTTCTACTCCCTTTCATGTCCCCTGTAAATGTAACATCCATAAGCAAGGAAGTGACATTGACAATGAATATTAATGCTTTACGATGTTTTTACCCATTTCCATGTAAAGTGTTGTATCAACACGCTTATTTCCCAGGAGTGAGCAGTATTAATCGAATGTCCGTCACAATGCTGTGCCGTTTAAGTGTTTAAGACACAGATGGAAATGTCCACTTGACGATCGACACTATTCTCTCGTGTGACATGAGGTTTACAAATACATAGCTCATGCTCCTATTAGAATTGCTAGCAGCACCTTTGCTCTGGTAACAAGCCACATTTTACACATCACGCCTGTAGCACTCATGAAATAGGGAGCGGGCCTATAGCCATCAACCGGGCACACATCCTGGCTGCGAGCTGGTGCTAAACAAAGAAAATATGGTTTTATCTGACAGCTGAAAATGCTAGCAGGTGCTACTTAGCAAAAAAAAAGAAGTATTTCTTTTAACGTAGGTAATAAGTATCTTTATCGTAAACAACGCCTCGTGTAACATCAATTAACTGGGTTAATCACACGATTTCAATACTGAAATAAAAGTACTTGGAACTATAGGGGCATACCTCACAGTCGTGCTTATCCAAAACGTATTGCGACATACCAAGTGATAGTGACAGTAGCTCCAATTTGACGACCGATAAACGGTTAAACGAACAACTGTAGTGTGTTTTTTCATTTATTTCGTAACTTTCGTCAGCAAAACATAAATACGGGCTTGTGAGAGTACATAGGTATGTACCTATGTACTCTCACAAGCCCGTATTTATGTTAAAAACATGGCATGTCAAAAACATGGCAGCTAATGTTAGCTGCCATGTTTTTCCTCATAAAAAATATACGTGACGACTTGAGAACCTCCTCCTTTTTCAACAATAGACAAGACGTATTGTTTGTACTTCTTGAAACACGCTCCTTAATAATTTCAGGCTTCAGCCATACAGGGCTGTGAACGTCAAATACGATCAGTAATATGACGTTAACAGACGTTTTCTCCCGCCCACGTCGTTCAGCTTGTTTCCGCATGTGTCAAAAAATGTTTTCGTTACTTTTACTGAAAACACACATCTTTGGGTTTGTTTTTAAATGTTGCTTGAAGTTAAGTTAAATGTTTAACGTCTGCTTAGTCTTAGATTTTGTATTTCGAACTTTTCTAAACTTGAAACGTTTTATAAATAAACGGGCGTGAGTTTATGTAGGTATTTTGTAATAGTTTATCACTTACCTTCAGCTGTGATAAGTCCATTATTTATAAATTCTTTGGTAAAATCTTAGAAGACCCCTTTATTTTCTCTTGCAAAGCGTAAGAAATGTAGGTCTAATCCATTACGAAGTCCACACAATACTTATTGGTCTGACTTAAGACTGAAAGGTCTTGAAACAAAGGAGAGAGCTTACCTTGAAGCTGCTTTACAATCCGTATCAATAAAAGTCGAGCAATTATTTTCTTTACATGTCACTAATTTGCAATGAAAAGTGAAAGTGACAATATGACGTCATGTTTTATTAGTTTGTTTACCCTCTATGTGATGCAATTCGACATATAAATGGGTAAATTACAAGATTAACGACTCATCTTACATTTAATTACATGAGTTTACACGAAACACGTAACGTTCGTGTAATCTAGCGTTTTGTAAATGAAAATCACGCATTCGCTCGCTATTTTTGTGAGAATTGGCAATAAAAGATTCAGTTTTTACCAAACCTAGTTTATGCTTCTATTGTTGGTGTATCCCTTTTGCTTCGGTCGCTAAAGTCAAATATTTATGTTCTTACGTATGCTGATATTTTCACGAAAAAATATAAAGAACCAACGATAACACTAAATTCCTTTCCTTTTTTATTTTAACTCATCATTTGACCTATATCAAAAGTGTTCGGTTTAACTGCTAAGGTGCGTACACAAAGACATAACGTTTTTCGTTTTCTTTGTGGTAAAACGCGCTCCGAGCGATGGTGAAGATGTGGGCGAACCCTTACTGTACAACTAACCAGGAATGCTATTTTTGTGTTCACACACATTTTAATCTTGTTAGTGATCCAGTTCTTGTAAGAAGTTATGTGGAAATATACACAAGACACCAATATGGACGGGAACGCCATTATTTTGTAAGAGTAACAGAAATCTGCGTCATTATTGAAAACGTTGGTTTTTCTCATGTGTAAACATGGGAAATACCAACTTTTCATGACTGAGTGACTAAGCGAAAACTCATTTCCGCATGAATTTATACTTCTGAATTATAATGACAGTGACACTTGGAGACTCCTTGACCACAATACGACAAAATACTAAATCGCTTTTAAAAAAAGAGTACCATATTATACAGACAGCGTCCGCGTCGTGGGTAAACAGATGCGATGTTATTGTCTAATATAACATGAGAAAGAACACACTACATCTATAATTAAAATTATATCATAATAAGAGGTTTACAGCATTTAATCAACATGTGTAATGATAGGCTTATGTTACATTACATGCATATTATGCGCATATCCCTGGCTACAAGATATACATAACTATGGGCATGTAATTAATCTCGTTACTACATAGCTGCGTCTATTAGATTACGTCAAGCGTGACGTTTGTTGCATATGTCTTCACCCCACACAGACACGTGTATTCACTCTTCAGCTCTATGTATCTATTAGCCGTATACACGGCCTAATTTTTTAAACGTAGAATTTTTCTTACTTTTTTTCGCAGTCGACGATTTGAAAATTTGAAACTGGCAACTGTTTCAACAGTTAATGATCTGCAATCACAGTCTACATAAATTAACTCCTTACCGTCGATCAACGCGAGCGTTTCAAAGAAAAAAAATGTGTCAAACTGCCATAGATTGGAACATCATTTAACTCTTTTAGGATTTCATTTTCGTATTCTATAATTATCATTTGCTTCGGTGAAGGAAAAACATCGTGAGGAAACCAGCATGCCTGAGAGATATTTCTCGACGGCATGTAAAGTCAAGGCAGAGTCCCATCGGCAGCATAAAACCTCTGACACCAGGTTAGGCACTAACCACACGATAAAGAAGATCATTTCATGGAACATAACTATATGTGGCAAAAGACATTTTTTTTAAATGCGTTAGACAAGCGTCACCGTTCCTATTCCTCACCCGTATGTTCTCTCACATGCACTCAAGTGGATTAGGTTTTGTAGGGCACTTTTTAAATACCACATCTTTTTGTTGACTTCGAAGCGTACACTGTAAAAATAGACTGTAAATACTAGTCTATTTTAATGCTTTTGTAACATTTTGAAATGAGGTTACCAAAGCACATTCTATGAAATGAAATGGGTTACATTGCGTATAGTTACTAAAGGCGACTTTTTTCCACATTATAAACGTATTTCGGGAACTCGGAACAAACAGTAAACATGGTAAATATCTTGTTTCTAGTGTTAATCATAGTATAAACGTACCTACTCTGATAAAGTACCTAAAGGGGTTTACTTATACTGATACTGTTAGCATGAGTCATCCCACTGCTGGGCGAAGGCTCTCCCCATGTCTTCCAGTTGCTAATGTCAAAAAGAGTCGCCTTTTCTCTAAGTGGATAGTGGCGACAGTAGCAGTAGCGAAGGGTCAATTTTTGTAAGAGGTAAGCCGGAGGACATATCTTTAATGTGATTACATTATTTGTCTATAGAATACTGACTGTGCCATTTTTCAAAGGGCAGTCGGTAGGAATCGAGTTATATGGAAGCTTCGCCAATGGAGAGTAGTACCTACTTCAGGCGTTCCCTGAATTTGCTTGACGAATGAGATACAAACTACTGCCATAAAAACACCTCACAACCTTAAAAAATTAATCTACCCGTTTCACTCCATCACGAAACAAACCAAGGGCCTTCAACCACACTCACGTCCTTCCATAGCCTTACAGACGGTAACTGCTTTCTCTAAAAATTAAAAAAGAAGATAAAGGACCGACAAATTGTGGACACAGACACCGACAGATACTTCGACAAGTATTTCTATGAAGATGTCCTTGTGATCCTTAATTAGAGCTACCCGCTTATCATATCCAAAAGTTCCACTCAAACCATCCCACAGTAAAGTGATGTCCTCTAAAATAATTAAACGCGCCCACAGAGCCCTGGCGACCTGTTTAGTTTAAACTTAGTTATAATTGCGTCCGCAGCAATTTGTGGGAGACCCTGCCGGGCAAACACCGGCTGACTGGAGCTGTGTTGTAAATACGCTTGGGTATACTGATAAATGTTTGTATAATTCGGCTTTACTTTATAATTGCTTCTTCTGGGATACAAGAAAGTAGTGACATAAGTACCTAAGCTGTAGTTTATAGTTATAGAACATCAGCTATCTGCCTGTAAAGTTCCGTCAAAATCGGTCCAGCCGTTTTGGAGATTAGCCGGAACAAACAGACAGACAGAGATAAAAAAAATTTAAATGAGTTTTTGTTATTAGTACCGAATAAGTATATACTTTCATATGCATTCACTAGAAATCTGTTACTTTGAAATTACAAACAGATACTTCAATTTTATTTATTTGTAGAGATATTTTTGTATGGAGTCGGGCGCTGACAACTGCGCCACAGTATTATACTTTTGTAGCTTTCATCATTTCTATTGTAAAATTGTCAATTAGACAACAAACGTTTCTATTCAACAATAGGTAGAAAATTGTGAACTGATTTAATCAATAATGTATTTACTGTTCACAATTTTCTACCTACCTATACATGTTTAATTGAATACCTTGCTGAGATTAATTCACAATATAATTGTTCCCGAGAGCCTGTATTTGAGCCTACGCCCCAAGATAAAACAAAAACTTAACAAAACGAAAATGCTTAAACTTGTGTTATGTGAGACAACACAGATAGATAGTATTAAATAGATAGGGACCTTTTATACAAGCAGAAAAAAGTCCTTCCATGAATTGTTTATTGATATAAGTAGAATAAAGTTTCTATCTTTTGTATTGCCATAGAATACGTACAAAGGCTTTACTGTAACTATCCTAACTCAGAAAAAAAGAAAAAGCAATACTTCGTAGTAATAAAATAAATAAATCCCGAAGTCGCACATACATTTACCTTTCAGTATCTTTATTAGATTAGAAGTTTTTTTGTGTTTATCAAAGGCTCCTAACAAATCACGAAAGAAACCTTAACTATTTGCTACAGTAGGGCTGGCAGACAACACAAAGAAAATCTTGGCATTTACCGAAATTGTAGGAAAACTTTCTTGTTACATTTTTCATAGTGCTTGGTTATTTTTCCCTAATGAAATACTGTAAAACTTGGCAGCTTCCAAATTCTGAACAAGTGACTAACGTATGGAAAAATAAGATTAGAGTAGGCCCATTTAATAAAAAGAAAAAAAAAATATATAAAAAAAATTAGTAGAAACCCCAGGAATTCAGATTCAAATTCTTTATTGGCATAATAGGTTACAGAAACTTGATTGAAGCCTCTAACTCCTGAACGAGGTGTACCTGTATGTCAGAAGTCAGCGCCCTCTCCCATTTTATTTGGCTTAGATACTAATGTCAACATAGGAATAGACAAACATACGTGCTACAAAAAACAATTTCAGAAGAAGAGTGATAACAAAATAAAATACAAAAACAGAAATGAAAATTATTAAAAAACATCAAAAATATAATTTATTCTTAAGTTAATACATATTTTGCGCTGTATGTTTGTGTGTGGGAGGTGTGTACGTGTGGGTGGGTTCCCGTTCGTGTGGGTGTAGGAGTAGGTGTATGAACGAAAAGTATGTTCTATGTATGTTATGTGTTACTTTTTAGAATCATCATCATTCTCTTGCCCTTATCCCAATTCATTTGGGGTCGGCGCAGCATGTCTTCTTCTTCCATACTTCTTTATTACTCGTCATCTCATCAGACACCTCCTTTCTTGAACTTTTTAGAATGAAATTAATTATTTATTATTTTTTCTTCATGAGGAACTGTAGATCTACAGCAAAACTTAAGCATATGAAAACCCTACACAAGAAAGGGAAACATAATACAATTTGCTGAATTTTCGACCTTTCCTAAGTCCCTAATATCGTACCCTAAACAACTTATCAGACGAACGACCCTCTGGGATCAAAATAATGTTCCAGAGTCTTCTTTATCGTCGAACAAACTGTCGCTCATTACTCTTTTACAATATTAAAAAGAACAAGCTGAATAAATTGATCAGTATCGAATGGACGTTTTTTGCACATTTTCGATAGAACTTTGTCCTCGACCTGTTGTGACCCAACCTCGCTTGAAATAAAGGCCCAAGGCCTCTCCCTCATTCGGCGATAGTATAGTTTAACGAACTTCTGTATCGGAATTGTTCATCAATGCCGATACTGAAAATCGGTTTTGTTACAGATTAAAAAAAAAAAGAGCGCTGTCTTTATTTTCTGCTGCCGTCTTGTTTATAATTATATGCCTTGATAGTAAGTTAGTGGTCAAATCTTGCACCTGAATTTCAAACCAGTTCCCCCCAACCGATTGAACTGAAATTTTGCACACACCTATGGTTCTGGTGACAATATATTTTTATAACAGTAATGACTTGATCCTGCAGTCAGGATCGCCTCCTCACGAGAGAACTCCTGAACGGTTAATAGCACGGACACGAAACTTTGTATACGCGTTCAATGATTGTCTAACCTCTTGGCCACGAGCTTCACACTCAAGCGACTCGGGTTGGTACAGCGACTGCGGAGACAACAAATGATATAAATTACTTAGGCAGACCGCGCCGCGTCCGGTACTCAACGCGAAAAAAGAAACGTTGATTCAAATCATATAATCAATTTTATTCATCCCTATAGTTTTTACCATCGTATCCCATTAATAAGGGTGTAGAAGAAAACAAACCAATAATATTCCATCTAAATCACCTTTTACGACATAGATTCTTTGGAAGATAGTATAGGAGAAAGCATTAAGTTTGCTGAGCAGGAGTGTAGACAAATACTTCAGCTATTTTAAGGGTCACCATTGTACATGTACAGTCTACAGTAATAGTGGCATTTATGGCACAACTGCATTATCATTTTAACCCTAAAATGCCATTTACCTTTATTGACACAACAGAACAGTCTAGTCGTGAGCTGGCTTCACACGGAAGAGGTAAAGAGGTCAATCGGAGGCTGACTTACAAATACGTGACATTTCAGGCCAAATAAATGGCAAACTCCAAGCTCCTTGCAAAGGCTAGGGCTTCCGTCCTCTTCTAACTTCATAGTATTAATATTGTGTCTCTTTCTGACATATACTAATAACCTATTTGCGACTTGTTTGGTTAGGGTCGTGTGCTAACCTGCATTTCGAAATGTCAGAATTTCAATTTCACAAATGTTGTTGTAGTTACTATTGTGAATGTTATGTTTCTCTAGAGGGCGATAACTTAGGTCGTTCATATGAAGTATGTTAATTTACATACATGGGATTTTACTGCAGCTTAGATTTTTATTGCTAGCTAGTTTTGTTATGATTCTAATTGATATATTTTCAGCCTGTGTCGTCCCACTTAAGAGTCACTTTTTTCAAATCTTCTTTATCTTGAGTAAATGCGAATCAATTCTGTCTGTAGCCGTCAATCTCGTCCTACAATCTTCGTCTACGCCTGCTGCGATGTCGGTGGACATTTTCCGGTACCCACATTGTAGATGCGGCAGTCGTGTTCGGCCCAATTTACTTATTACTCTGACGTTACCTCTGAAGTTCAAATGACTAACATGAATAGACTTTTATGCATCTTCTATCCACAGAAGATTAGATAAACAGAAATAACTGCCTGTCCCACTCCAAACATCCCCCAATAAAATAAACCATCTCCGCTTTGATTTTATTTAGTTACAAAGTCGTCAATTTTTCATTTCCGCGAGTCTGTACCGACCTGCCTTCCTATCTACTTGTATCTACGAAGGCGGCATTCCGCAGACGAATCCTAATCGAATCCGACACTCACTTTGTACCGAGCTTCGAGCTTGGCTATAAAATATACGACAGTAGCGACGCTGAATATTGATATCCAGACACAATGTGAAATCAGCGACACTTGAGCATTTTCGGGAGTTGAAGATTTGAGAGGTTTGATTAGATCAAGAATTCGGAAAATTGTAAGGAATTATATGTTGGATTTGACGAGGTGATTGTAGCAAAGTAACTTATTTTTTTAGAATAATAAAGTAAAGTAAGTCTGACAACCAGTCTTACCAAGGAGTATCGTATTACCCAGTACTAACTGGGTTGTGGAGGTCAGATAGGCAGTCGCTCCATGTAAAATACTGGTATTCAGCTGCATCCGATTAGAATGGAAGCCGACCCCAACATAGTTGGGAAAAGGCTAGGCAGATGATGGTGATGAAAGTAAAGTAAAGTAAAATTGCAGGTACATAAAATAAGATGTAACAATAAAATGGGTGAGCCTTTTACAATCTACCTTATATTAGGCATGCAAACATTGAAATTGTTAACTAAATTGAAAATAAAAATAAATAATGGTTTACAGTTAAAAATAATAGTCAGCATAGTACATTCGTCGTTTCTTTGATCTTCATAACTAGGTATACCTTGACTTTGTAATATCTACATTATCACTGATGTCTAACTCATGTTGTATTGTACCAATTTAAATTTTAAATAAATGTTTATTTATTTATTTATCGCTCATTTTAAAACCACATCACAATAAAAACTTATACTGTCACTTACTGGATATCTTCCGTGATATCGGGAGCTCAAAATAATGAACAATCACGGAAGATATCCCGTAAGTGACAGTATAAGTTTAGTTGTAAACCGTGAAAACTTAAAACAGTGTTCACATCACAATAGCTTGAGAATTTACTAGAAATATTCACATTTTCGTCTTCTCAGCTTTTAACCGACTTGAACATATTCCGAGTAGTTCAAATGCTTTTAAAGTGATTCGCTTATTTGCTTGAAACCCTCGCGTACCAAAATTTTATGTGAGGTACCGAAAGTAGCAGAAAGGCATTACCTATCTGCTTTTAAAACCTCCACAAGGATGTCTAGATTTTTATATTCAGTCTTGGGCTATATCATCAACCACTGGCTGTTAATAAGGCCAATTGACGAATCTTACTAGTCCTAACCAGTAAGATTAGAACTTATATGCATGTCAAGATCAACCAATCTTGTTAAAGCATCACATAGACCGAATACCGAAAGCCCAGGATCAGATGCTGGCACATAACCTAAAAGGCCACGAGTACAAAAGATTTAAATTTTTCACACCGTCATTATACGGTACATCCAATTACCAAGTAGCCTTGTTAAAATTCTGTGTGTGAAACATTTGAGTTTGTTCAGCACTGTGTACTTAGCCGGCGACTACAGTGCCTACGTTTATGTAAATAGACCTTCATTATTTTCAGCCGCTTCTGCTAAAACATTCCTTTTTTACGCTAACGACCATTTGTCTTTGGCGTTTTCTGATGTTCTGTTGAGAGCCGAGAGTCTAGAACAAATGCCTATCTAAGCAAACAAAATACAAGAGCACTATTCTACGTTAAATAGACCCTTCACACTTAAATATCGTTTCCTGCAGCAATAATTGCTATTATTATAGTTATGATCAAATAATCACGGCTGTTTCATCACTTTTATAATTACTAATACGTTTCGTGATTCACGTAACACAATCAGTGGATTTACAATTCCAACACGGATATATTGTACTATCTATTGATTTTATTATCATAAACAATTTTAATCTCCACTCGCAATAATTAAAGCACTTGACTCAATAACTTCTTATCTTTTTCAGCGAGCAGCGGGCGAAGCTTCGCGGCGCCCCAGTCAGAAGAACTGCAGCACATCAACTCCGACACAGAGCTGGACCGACGACTTTCAGAGCGGCAGGGCCGAGCCATGTACTACACGAAGACACAAGTCACCACACAGACCTCCAACACGACAGACAACCAAACAGACAGACCACCAGAAACAATCCCAGTAACAAACACAACAGAAACAAATCAGACAGCAGAAGTAAACCCGACGATACAGTGGACGGTCGTCAACATCACAGACGTGACAAACACAACTCAAACCCCAAACGCAAACGTAACAATTGCACCGTTCACGAATCTGACGGAAACGCAAAACACGACGTTTGTGTCTAAAAAACGGAATCTGACTAGACCAGACTTCATTAAAGACGGTGGTGGGAACGTGGCAGAAAGCAGGATAGTGACAGAAAAACCTTTGTCATTAGAGACGACTTTCCTGCAGACGCGAATACCACCGAACGTGGAGTCTTCTAGAAGGGTGATAGACCAGGGGGATGGAGGGATGGATACGGGAGCGATAGCTGGCATATCGTTTGCTGCGCTGGTGCTCGCTGCTTTGGCGGGAAGCACGGCGTTCGTGCTGTATCGGCGGAGGTACCTGAACAAGCCACAAACCCTAAATGACAAGTGCTCGAATCCTGATTCGAGTGGATATCTTGATGACAGTACTATAAGAGTGAGTATTACTTCTTTTGTTAAGTTTCTTTGGACCCAGTCAGGTACTTTCAGTTGGATAAAATTTGTAGCATCAGTATCATAACTGCTGTTCATCATCATTTCATCACTGATCTAAGGACCACTCTACCGCATTATTTATTTTTTTAATGATAGCAGTGTTTGTGATAAATAAATAAAGAAAACGCTGAGGGACAGGCATGTAGGTACAAATAGTCAAATGTATACCTCAGTAGCAGCAGCCCCAGTACCCCTTTCACTACTAGGTGTAGCCACAATAAGTTGAAGTTGTGTCCTACTTTTCTGGATTCCTCTAACATTTTCTTTAACTCAATTCCAGGATAACTCTGAAGAGATGTACAGCTTGGACAACGATTCGTTCCTGAACTCTCTGGAGGCGATGACCATTCAGAACTACTGGACGGACACCGTCAAGCACACCAAACTGTGATCGTGACATTAAACGTCATTTACCCACGAAATGACGACCGAACTGAACCTAATGTACCTTTACCTACTGTGAAAACGACTAGGAATGGGGATGACAACTGTGAAACTGATGGCGCTAGTGTAGCTAGTTCCAGGCATAGTCATTAAATCAGAATCTAAATTTTATATTTCAAAATAGTTTGACCTCGTTGGTCAGACTAGGATCTAACTATCGCCGCGCCATCTACAATGAGCTTTGACAGGCCTTCAATAGAGAAGAAAGTAATTCTGAATTCAAAATGTTGAGCTGTAACATGACTTGTGACGTCATCAAGGATTGATTCTGAAACTGACATATACTGTCAAAGATAGCCAGGAATTGACATGACTAATAATAGATCGATAAACTATTGAATGTCTAACATCAGAGGTTTAGATTAGATATAGATGAATCTTTGTGTAGACGAGGATACCGTCTGATCTGATTGATTTGACATAGGTATTTAAATTATTAAAAAGATACGTCATAACATTTATTTGAATAATCAAGTGTGTTGTATGTTTTTTGTGATTGTTTCAAATAGGTTAATGATTTTTTTTAAATGCTTATTTTGATGAGAATTTATTATGGAAGACAAAATTTATAAAACAATAACATGACAACATTATGCATACTTTAGTGTTGAAATTATTTTGATCAAAGAAAGACTAAAATATCCATAAAGACTTCTGTAGAAATGACAGATTTAGTGAAAACAATTACGACGAACCCTCAAAAAGGCCTAGGATTGAAGAAAATGGGACTTGAATGAAAACCCCGACTTGAGAATGACAAATTAATATTGATTTCACTCTGACCTTTTAAGAAGTGATTAGGTATGTCTGAACATCAGTTAAATCCTATGATTGTTCTAAGACAAGCTGTGACTTTAAAAGAGGGTCAATTTTATCGGCAGTTTATAACAAATTTATTTCTAGGAACATAGATTTTGCTTCATTATTTTTAATTCTTCATCCCAAATTAAAACTTATTTCGTAGAGTTTATTTAGAAGATTTAAGTGCTGCCTGTTATGTTTGTATAGCAATAATACATCTTCTGACATACAGGTGGCGCTGGTAGTCTTACTTCTTACTTCCACATTCAATTCGTTTTTATTTCTGGATTTTTTTTCAGTGTTTTGAGTTAAATGTATAAACTGTTGACGACAGAGTAAAGAAGCGACATGACAAAGTGTAGGTACAATATGTACTAAAGTGAGAAATGACAAGAAAACGACTTTTCTACATTTTGATTGAGTGTAAATTTTAACTAGTAACATACGATGCAATCTTAAAGTAAGATAAAATAATTAATATTTTTAATAAATACATACCTACTTGTAGTTTTTAATTTATATTAGATATAAATCTATGTTTTTGTCATATACTTGTAAATACATAATAATTGTTGTGATAATTTTCGTTAGAACTTTGTTTTTAGACAAAATGCAGTTGTTTTTAGCATTCGCTCTGAATATGGGTACCTTTAATGTTTTAAAACATAGTATACTGTGTGGGGGTACCATACCCCCACCAGTATGTTCCTACTGTATCTACTTTACATATGGTTTTATGATAATTTATAATCAAGAAGTTCTTGCCCTGAAAACTAAGGTAAGTTCCAAAGAGAAAGTGCTAGAAACGACTGTCTAAACAAAAGTTTAGGCGTTGCAATAAAAATGTCGCAGAAAATATTGCACTATTCAAATTGCGACATTTTAATCGCAATGCCTGAACACCTTGTCCCAGTAGATTATACTATGTATGTGTAAATTTGATATTTTTGTAATATTCTCTTTGTGTGAAGTTTAAACAGAACACTGTATTAAGTATTTATGGAAAAAATAAGTGATAACTTTAAAGATAAACGCTAAAATGATTTAGTTAGTTAATCTTTTGGGTATTGTGGCCATTTTCTAAGTTCCTAATACAGTGATTTGTATTATACTTGTAGATTATAAGATTGAAGATTACTATTCTTTAACATTTTTCCAAATAAAATTCCACCATCAATATTCATGTAACATAGTTCATAAGCCCCATTCACGTTAAGATAGTCTAAAACTAATGTAATTGTGCATATTTTATAAAAAATATCATAAGACATAATGTAGGATTTGTCTTACCGTGAGTGGGTGGCTTTAGAAATAAGGATGTGATCTCAATATATCATTTTTAAATAAGCGTGGAATGTCATTGTGTGATAGCTTTAAAGTTTCCATTTTATTTTCATATTTATGAACTTTAAGCATACATTTCAAGTATACGGACTGCATATGTATTTTTGAACTAGTTCCCTTTCAATATAATTATTATCCTGTATGATTATGAACAAAGGCTTTCTTCATTTTAATATTGCGTGGATATTTTAAAAACCTTTTTTATTCATTGTTGTCATTTTATCATGTTATTCCAGAATAAATATAAAAAATGTAATTTAATTGAATGCATAATATTAAGTTGACATGTTTTAAACTCTCTGTTTTTATTATTTTATGAATATTTTAATTATTGTGATTCTATGTCCGTCCATTGATTGAGATTTGTTTGTTTATACAATTTTGTTATTGGCTATGTTTTAAACACCCGTGAAATAATCAAAATTTCAAAAATATTGTATAACACATTATGGGCGCATTTCACCGCTGGAACTGAACGCGATTAGCATATCTAAAGGTAAGCGTGCAAAGTTGTCTAATGTCAAAATAATATTCTATAACAACGACGACACTGACAGCTCTTAAACGCAGTTTAAGGTTGCTGATCGCGTTGAGTTCCACAAATTAGCGACTTATAAATTTTTCATCGTCAGTCATATCAAATATTGTCTGTAAATAAATATTTCTGATATGTGTGTAATAAATATAAATGTTGTGTGAACTATTCAAGAAGTCTTCATAACATATTTAACATTATTTAGTCTGGTAATTCCGATCGCCGAGAATTAAAAAAAAAATCGATTGATGGATTACTCGAATGTACTTGTACTATTTACCTAGAATCATGTATTGAAAGCAAATGCTAATGTCTGCAATAGTAAAAAATATACTAAATTGAAAGCTAATATAATATAGCAACACTGGCATTGGAACTACCAGAACAATTTTCCTTGTAAGAAAAAATATGAATGTACTTTAATTTTTAAATAATACTGATGTGTTGTGAGATACATATTTTTAATAGTTTTTGAAACTACCCATAGAAACCTGTACTTATAATAGATGCCATAGATAAATGATTTGTTTTTTTAAAAGTCAAAGTTAATTTAAGGGTCAGCGCAGTCCGAAAGGTACGCAGTGCAGAGGATTTCCGGATTACAATGAATAAAAAACCTTATTATAAGTGTCATAAGAGACAGAAAAAACCGCACAACGGCGCGCTTTAGTACGTCCATTGAGTTGATTGCATCGATTTTCAACGTTATGTAACTGATTATTGAGTTAATTATTGAATGTGATCAAAAAGCCTCTGATCTGCACTCTTTTCGGCCTGCGGTAACCTTCAAGTGTTAAAAGTTCCCAGTACAAGGTGCTAGGAGATTTTTATGTCAGTAGAAAGAAACGTAAGAACCCCCAATTTATGTAGACCACAGTTATGTGTAATTGGTTTATAAGCCAAAATATAGTAATACTTTAGTATCATTAAATATATTTTTACTTGGAACATTGTTTTTTATTTCATAGAGACTACCTGCTTATACAAATGGAAAGAAATATTGAACAAGTATTTAAATAAAAAATTTATATCGGTTATTTTTTTTTAAATCAGCTTTTCCATACATTTTGACCATGTAGGCGTGTAGGTATTGCACTTTTGTAGGATAAAGCTGTTTTTTTTCATTACTTCAAAGTATTGTCACATATCCAGGTAGCACACCAAAAAAACCGGCCAACTGCGAGTAGGACTCGCGCATGAAGGGTTCCGTACCAACGTATAACGACAGTGAGTTAGCTTGCCCACCTTTGCATAAATGGTTGAGATATTTGAGAATACGAATCTATGGAATTTTATAATTCCTTTATATTTTATTAATTTGAGTTGAGCAAAAGTGGGTCATCTAATTACTATACCACACTGCACATACAGGGTGTAAACGAACCCTTCACGAAGCCGTCAACCAAGCATTCTGCATAATAATATCAAACCAAGTCACACTGCGGAAAAGTTATTGCCGAGAAAATCACGATTTAAGTTAGCGCTCAATTTAACGCACTCAAAATATTATTATACTATTTCAAACGTGTATTTAAAAAAGAAACGTGTGAAAAAGTTGGAACTTTGACCTTCAATATCTCCGTAACTAGAAGGTTCTCAGGTATGGTTCAAAACAAAGAATTATCGCGATGAAAAGAAGAACAAGAGCTTCTTGGCTTCGTTAAGGATATCTTTACACCGGGGTATAATAAAAGTACTCTGTGCACCTGGGTCTTTAAATACCTACGCTGGACAGACATGCGATAGTGATGATTACTTTGTGTCAAACGAAACGTAAATGTGTGATAAATGACATTTGACTTTAACACTGACACTTGATCAAGAGCGAACAAGACGAGAGGACTGAGGAGCTGTACCTGCTGCGATAACTTTATCAATAAACAATCAAAATATCATTCAAACATGGTTCAAGCGTGGTTTATGGATGAAGAGAAGACCGACCAGCGTTTGGAGCACCATAGGAACCCACCACAATACATTTCCCTCGAAGATTTGTTTAAGAAAACTGGCGTAGAATATTTCAAAGTGAGTACATGTTTTTGCGCAGTTCTACAACTTTAATAGCTTCCTTATCAACAGTTTTTTTTTCTATTTGAAAACAATTAACAGATAACGCTAATTATACTTCTTATTTGCTAAAACTGGCCGATGATAATGTGCTAAAATATGCAATTGTTTTTTAAAGTAGTATATTGGTTGGTAGGTATTACTTACAAACCTAAATCAAATATTTTATGTAAACACATTAAGCAGCAGGTTTTATAAACACTGACCTGGTGTGTTTGATATTTTCACTAGTTACTTTAGCACTTCCCTTGTATGGCATCATTATCTGCGTAGCCCTTTCCTAACCTAACCAGATGCAACTACAGGCCAGTATTTTACATGGAATGACTGCCTATCTGTTCTCCACAATCCAGATACTGGCTCATACAATACCCCATGGTAAAAGCTGGTTGTCAGATTTTCCGGCTTCTGCGGACTACCCATACACTACCATTGTGTCAATATTTGATATTGAATAACATAAACTTGATTGTTGAATGTTAAAACAATGACTTGTAAAACATTGAACATAATTATCAAGAACACACAGTTTTTGTATTAAATATATATATGATTTGTCATGTTTGTCAATGAACCTCATTTTTAACCATACTTTTACAATTTTCTTAAATAAATACTAAAACAGATGTATGAACGTCGATGAGGCGGAACGAGTATGTAAGGATCGTAGGAAGTAGAGGTCTGTAGTTTCTGCCTACCACCATAGGAAAAGGCGTGAGGTCATGTATGTATGTATATAAATATTAAAATAAACAACCATAACTCCAGCTGAACGTGGACACATACGCAACAGACGGAGTACTGGACAAGCTGAAGAAAGAGCGAGGATACACTTACGAGGATGAGATGACCTGCTCCAAGGACTGCCTGCCCAACTACGAGGAGAAATTGAAGTCATTCTTCACTGAACATCTGCACACTGATGAGGAGATAAGGTATATTAGTGTTATGTCACAAGTGTCTTCTCTGAAAGTGTAGGCACACACAAAGGTGTATAAACATAGGACCTCATTTTGCCAGTTATTTAATTCCCAGGTGGTTAGCCTATTGCCATCGATATTGATATCCTCCCCCCCTCCCACATAGAAACTTTACATCGGTAATTATAAAAAAGAAACAGCTGTTCCATACATTTTGATAGTGTAGGTATTGCACTTTTCTAGGAATCAGCTGATATTTAAAGATAAAAAAATTGTGTCACTTCCACCATGTATAAATAATAAAAATCATTAAATTGCCACATATATATATGACAGAGCATCACATGAGGATGACGTGACTGATTTGGCTTTTTTTTGTTGTGTTTGTGAATTGTATGAAAATCTATAAAATTTTCTTCATTTGTTAATTGCACCTGTGCGAAACTGAGGCAGGAAGCTAGTTCACTATAACTTGAAATGTGAAACATTTAGTTCTAAGTCAATTAATTGAGATCCTAATTTAAAAATTCTAATAATGCTTTTTCATTTGGAGATACAACCAATGACTCCATCAGTTGCCTTTCTACTTTTCTAGTAATGTATTTTGTATAGTATTGATGAGAGTCAGAAGACTGCGAAAGATGATATGGCTATAGGTTTAGGGCAGAGGGTGCCCTATCCCCAATTGATGATGATGATTTAAAGTGTGAATAATTCTAAAAATGCTTTCCAAATGTTCCAGGTTCATACTGGACGGTTCCGGGTACTTCGACGTACGCGATGGCGACGACCAGTGGATCCGTATCGCTGTCAGCGGTGGAGACATGATCGTCATCCCCAGCGGCATCTACCACCGGTTCACGCTTGACACTAATGTTAGTATCATTGCCCTTCGCTTTGACTGCTTGTCCACGAGGTACATGTTCAGGCAATACGCGTGTTGCGACAACTGTGGTGAAAACAAATGAAATAATTGGCTTAGCACACGCTGTGTCTCCACACCGCGACTAACGACGCGTCGGTACTCACGTGAAGGGCACTAGAGACGCACGCGTTTGTTTCTTAAAAGTCCAAAACAAGACAAAACAGACATTCCAGTTTGCATTAATTCCCAACGAGCTGGATTTATGTACAGGGTATGTCAAAAATTGTTTTTATCTGAGGTCAAAGGTCACAAATTTTTGTTTTTTGCGTATATCTCTGGAACGGTCAGAGCTACCGAAAAAATTAATGAGAGAAAGTTTGTAGATCGTGAAATTCTCTACAAAAAAAGGTATTAATACTTTTTTCTTTCCCTATGAAGCACCTTTCTCGAGTTATCGCCATGGCTTTTGACATAGCATTTGTAATGACGTCATGACTTGTACAAAAATTCAGCTTGTTGGGAATTAATGCATACTCAGCTTTTTTTCATCTACTTTGTCTGGACTATAACGCATGTCACATCACTCGAAGTCTTGAGCTGCTGCGTTGCTGTGTTTGATCAAACATATTACTAAAAACATAGAGTAGTAAACGCATGGAGTCTGTATCCTCTCAGTATTTTTTGGCATCTTCTTCTTAGTCGTTCCCTCACTGTTGAGGATCCGGACCGCATATAACACGTCTCCAAGCCATGATCATCCTCCATCCTGCAGTGTGAACCGCTCGGTTCAGGCTGCTTCCAATAGCATTCTTGACCGCGTCTGACCATATTGCCGGTGCTCTGCCTTGCGCGCGTTTACCTAATACCCAGCCCAGTATCATCAGCCTTTCCAGACAGTGCCTAGGCTAACGCATAATATGTACGATAAAGCTGAGGGCATAATCCAGGCAGATTATGGAAAGCTGTTTGGTGATGTTGAGCTCCTCCAGTTTGGACTCATTTGTGCGGTCCATGGTATACATAACAGCCTGCGCCAACACCACATCTCGAAACCATCGATCTTACTGCTTTGTCGACAATGCACCACGTTTCAGCGCTATACAAAAACCTAAACACACAAAAAATTCGTTTTCCTTGATGTGTTGAACATTTGTATCTCATTAAATGAATCATCTGCACCGATCTGACTGCACCAGAGAAAAAAAAACTGAGCACATTTCACGGATGGGCGCATTACAGCTTGCGTGAGTACAATATTAACGGATGGACGCATTAGAGCTTGCAGTTTCTGAATACATTGTAGTTGATTATATTGTGTTTTGCAATATAGGTACACTTTGATTATGTGTAACACTAGCTGTGATGAATTGATAGAAAATAACACAGTATCCAATTTTTTTATTATTAATTTCGTATTAAAGTAACGCTGTCTATAAAGTAACACGCGGCACATCGGTAATCCAGGGTCTGGGTGAAGACCTTTACTATTGTTATTATTATAGCTAGCCCACATTGTCCCACTGCTGGGCAAAGGCCTCCTCCACTCCTTCAAAGGTCACGCTTCTGTGCTACTTCTTTCCAATTCTCAAGGAAGATATCCAGTTCGTCCCGCCAACTCCTTAGTGGTCTGCCGCGAGCCCGTGTCACTGTTTCAGGGCACCAATCCTGAGCTTTACGGGCCCACAGTTCGTTCGGCATGCGACAGACATGTCCTGCCCAGTCCCATTTAAGTTGGGCAGCCTATTGAGCCACGTCAACGATTTGCGGTGAAGACCTAGGAAACTTTTATCCCAGTATTACGAGGCTGCAGGATATTTGCCGACATCATTACACACGTGGTTGAAGACGCGGCTAAAAGATAGTCACCTCACCTCATAAAACAGGGAAGATGGCTAAATGATACTGCTGCTTATAAAGTCAATTTAAATATATTATCAGGACCAAAGGTTTAGTAATACAAAGGAGCGAGGGAGCACACGCGATGACCTCTAATCGTGTACTGAATGCTCGACTAATATCAATTAGTCAAATGAGGTAAAAATGCACGAAAAAGCATTAGTGCCTTATAAATGTATGGTTTCATCATACACTTGCTATATCGCAGTTGTATGTCTAGAAATGTGTTTATCTGTATAATCTTTAAAGCATCGACATTGATTCTCATTCTTTTCAATTCCAGAACTACATAAAAACGAAACGGTTCTTCATTGGCAAGCCGGTGTGGCTGCCGCACAACCGTCCGGCCGACGACATGGACGCTCGCAAGCAATACGTGGAGAAACTGGAGAAAGGTTTCACTGTCACTGCTTGTTAGATGTTAAACACGGAGTAGATAGCAAATGGAGTGTGAAGAATGTGAGGGGTAGATGAGGGGTCATGTTTTGTTGTTAATCCTACGTGATGTTCTGTAACAGTCCTTTGTAACCACTAGATTTATTTGAATCTACTGCTAGAACTACATAATTATATTTCAAGGATCTACGACACGTGGCCAAAATCTGAATTAACACAGAATTACTAAATGATTTCGCAAATAACAACACATGTAACGGGCATTGTTAGTAAATATTTGCGAAATTGTTAATGTCGTCTCCTGTTCTGTCCTGATCAATTTCACAAGGACCGAAAGATATCTCATATCTCTCTCTCTCTTAGCTCATCTATTTTTTTACCCGACTGCGGCGAAGCCCAAAAGGAGGGTTATGACAGAATGCAGTAGTCAAAGCAAAAGTAAAATAAGCACTCCATTTGTTTTATATTCAATGAAACTGATATACAAGTCGATTCCCGCCATATCTTCTTTATCGTAATGAGTTAAAACTGTAAACTTTATATTGAAGACCGTACCAGTAATGTGATATTATTAAAATTCCAATCTAATGCAAACGTACATTCAATATAACGTAAAGATAAAAATTATCCACTAACAGTGGAATTTTTATCCACCTATGTTCATTTTATAGAATCTTGCAATTGTCTGTTGCCAATTATATATATTTAACCATCATCAACCAAAACTGTGTTCATAAAACCTTCCATTTGTGAAACTCGAATATTCCGCAGCAAGCCTGTAGTCCTTATATTTTTAAAAGTATGTAATATTAATCATTTTGTCTTTGCGGTGATGGTAGCTCGGTATATATTAATTTGAATAAAAGTAACACACTTGAATAAAGCATAGTTTGCTCAAACAAGCATAATGAAAACTTGCAGCAAGTGAAAAAGTTAAAACTTGTTATGTAGTTTTAAATACCATTTGATATAAAGTGAGATGTATATATATATATATTGTTATTGTATACATATCCCTAATATCCTCTATATAATAATTGTATGTATTAATAATAGATTTTATATACAGCTGTGTTATATACATCTACTTATGTTATAATAAAATATTGTTATAAAACTGTGTATTTCTCTAATCTCAGACTAAAAACGCATGAAATGTTACATAACATCACGCCTGTAATCCCCGAAGGGTTAGGCAGAGGTGTAATTAATAGTACAACCACATTTCGCCAGTTATGTTTTAAGTCCCATGTAATAGGGGGCGAGCCTATTGCCATCAACATCCAGACTCTGTGCTGCTTGCGACCACTAAACCAACGAGGCAGTCGCATGGAGGCGGACTGTTCTCATGGTTTATTTATTAAGAGTCCTCACATCACATAGGTACTTATTCAACGTGATTAAAAAATTGTAGCATAGAAAACCTTTTTCATCGGTACTTATCAGTAGCGAAGAGTCAACTTTTGTAGGAGGTAAGCCGGAGTACACAATCTTTAATGTGATTTTATTATTTGTCTATAAAATACTGACTGTGCCAGTTTTCAAAGGGAAGCCGGTAGGAATCGAGTTGTATGGAACCTTCGCCACTGGTACTTATAGGATTAGAGAAGCACAAGAAGTATAGTCCTTAGACTATGTCCCACTTGGAGGAGTGTGTCTAAGTACCGGTTTATTTATACCTTTGATGACTTAAGGAATGCCAGTACCACTGATGTCGCAGTCAAACAGTTATCGCAGTTTTGCAGATGTCTACTGTTATTCCATTGGGACCGGGGGCTTTTTAGTTTTGGAGAACCATTATCAGCTCCGCGGTCGTGAAGGGTGGATCGTCGGCAGATAGTCCTTCGGGGTTCTTTTCCTTCGTTAGCCTTCTCAGTGCAGTGAGGTATGACTGTTCGGCATCCGTAGATGGTTTTTGCCAGAAGATCGCGGATTGCTCTGGACTGAGCGTCTCGCCTAACAAACTAGTCACAATCAAATACCGTCATCACGAAAATATCTTTTGGTATACACGGTTTCAACAGAATAAGCGCAATACCTGTGGATCAGGAAGTAGAGAATCAGACCATCAAACTGATGGACTTCCTCTAAGGAACAAGGGTCGAAAAAAAAGCACAATTTGGAATCTTCATACTAAATGCGTCAGCCGATGCGAAATTTTGTACGAGAAGTCCAAAAGCGATTATTTTTCTTGCATAAGTTTACATTTTAGTGTTGAGTAATATTATTGTATTGCGTGGATTCGCTATTCATTCTGTTATGTTATGAGTTTATTGCCTGTCTCAACTAAATTATGATAAATAGGATATTATTCCCGATAATTTTCGACTTAATAACGCGAGGGAATCCACGGGGAAAAGCTAGTAAAATATATATCTGCATTCGTATCATCGTAACTTCATGCGAATGTAATGTCTTTACCAGGCGCGGTCCTGGGGGGGGGTGGGGTCACAGGGGTCATGACCCCCCCCCCCAAAGTCATACACGCAAAATACGGATATAAATTATTAACTAACTTCCTACTTAATCGTTCAACAAGAGAAACGAACCGAAACTTTCCGAGGCAGAATACAAAAATTTTCTACAACTTTATAGAATCAATCCATCCCGGGGCGAATTGTTTAAAATTTTTTTTAATACATCTTATACTTTTTCAATTCTGGAAAAGTTGTCAGAGTCCCTCCTATAATTATTCCTGTATGAATGAACAAAAAGAGCTTAATTTCGAGGAAGAGTGCAAAAATTTTCGAGCTCGCTTCGCTCGCTCTTCTGTCTAAGTACCTGCAAGCTGCACCCTCCCGGAAATAAACCTGTTGGCGCCCATGATCGTTTTTTATAGGTAAATCCAGAGATGGTTGATATAATTTCGGTTTTCAAAAGTTGTTCCTACTAGTTTAACACCCCCCCATCTATTCGGGGTAACCGTCCCATCCAAATTCTTGGCTACAATGGCTACGGCCCTGTGTGACCCCCCCCCGCCCCCCAAAGTCTTAGGCTGGGACCGCGCCTGGTCTTTACAAACATAGCCAAATAGATTTTTTTTCAATTGTTATGTCATACACGAGCGTATTATTTAAATGCATCGGTGCAATAAGTAAGTCACTATTTTTGTGTAAATTCTTTTATTCATAAGTTCAGTGCCGCATTGCCGCGAGAATAACGGCTTAAACTGACGGTCCGTGATGCGCGCAGGCAGCGCTGGGTGGTAGGTATGTAAGCTGGTAAGTCATTAGGAGTAAAGGGCTATAGGCACTCCTAATGTTCAGCACGAATTATTACGTGCGGACCTAGGTACTTGCAAGCCACCATGGGCGTACCTTTAAAGGTAGGTTCGAAGTTCCATATCCTCCATTGAAACGAGAGGATCTGCCGACCAGACGGTTGTGATCGAGTTTCCGCGGACCTAATGTAAATCGCGCGGATAACTTGAGTACCGCGTTGTAGGATATGTTAGTTTAGTTAGTCTCTGGCGGTATAGATGTCGCCACTTACCCAACTTTAGCGTTAAAGGGAATGGGGAATACTCAGGTATAGGAACATCATTTACCAGCTAAAATGTGGGACAGGCAGGGTGCCAAGGTCCACGGCCGGGGGTATGTGGGTAGCACAGGTGTGGAGGTGAAATGGGTTCCGTACAACACGTTCCTGAGGACCCCTGCGTGCGGCGGGTCAGGGGGGCTACTGTGATGGCGCTAGACGACCTGTGCAGCTCTGTCTCTTTCCCACACTGGAATTACTCCTGCTTTAAGACGTCATGGTTGGCCTCCAGGTTACAGCTTATCTCTATCAGCAGCAGACACAAGTCTGGTTCAGTTAATACCACAGCCACGTGGCTGTGGTATTAACTGAACCAGACCATTGCACTTTAATAAAGACTCATTGAATAGCATAAAAACTCCATAGAGTGTCTATGGAGTCTAAGTGCCATAATGTCAATTTTATAAATACAATACTTTTCAACAAAACTCAAAAAGGCATGACAAAAATATCAACATCATTTTCAGTATCTAATCTAAGATGGCCAAATTTTCTTAGCACATTTAGGCTTCCAAATAAAAGCAAAAATGAATATCAAACCAGTTCCGGTCTTTACAAGAGCGCTCTAATAATAGGCAAGCGCTTATGCAGGTAATTAACTTACTTTCTGAAAGGCATGATACTCCTGCCTCCGGGTAGGTGATTGGCACTAGCTTGTTTTTATTTCTATCATCTTGAACTCACTCGAAACAACTCTCGAGTCAATATTTTAGCCGGACTTTGCTCTCATCCATCATCATCATCATATCAGTCCGGAGTCACCCACCCCTTATTATAGGCCTCCTCTTGCTTCTGCAGACTTCCAATTTACGTCCCTCATTCAGATATTTCCCGCGATTTTAACGACATCGTACTTTGCCTTCACTATAAAAAAAAAACTGTTCAATTTCCATCTGTTGTGGTTTTCTTAGAGTTACACAGAAACCAGTATATTATTCCGATTGGTAGACTTTTCCAGTGAGCAATTGTTGTGACTTAAGACACATTTGAGGATATTACACATCATCATAACTATTTGAGTATTAGATATGTAAAACAGTTGTAACTACTTTCCGCCCTTTAAGCGCAGGTCACCGCCAACTGGCGGGCGACGACGCGAACGACGCGCGACGCATCGTTTCACCTCTTTTCATACTTTGGTTCACCACCGCGAACTATCGATAGAGCCGAACGTCGTATGAAGCGCAGGCCACACCGCCAGCTGGCGGTGTGGCCAACGCTTTATTCGTTAGGATTCATAAACATTATCCCTATTATTCCCTTAATCGATAAACGTGGAAGAATTTGAAGGATATAAGTACTGGTTGTTGTTTTACTCCACGTTTGTTAATAATATGCTTAAAGTGTTTCTTAATGTCTTACTAACTTATATTTAAAACATGTTACAGACGTGTCTCCCCCGCACTCGAAAACGTCGATGTAGAAAAAAAAAGATTTAACAGTCCACGATCCCGCCAGAACCGAAGAACTGACTAAAAACCCTTTATTGGAAGCCCTGCCAACTACTTTGAAAACAGCTGACTCAGGGTTTGGAACCAGCTAGACTAGCAGCGGTTTTAATAATAATAATAAAAGTCAGAAACCAAATGAAAGTGCCAAATCTGGTAGCATAAGCAGTGCCATCAGTGGCATTAGCAGTATAGCTGGAGGCTTTAGCACTAGCGATTTCACCAGTAGCGGTTCTAAGGTTTCACTACAGGCATCCTACGTGATACTAGCAGTTTCTTCGGTGGCCACTATAATTGCACTAGTAGATTCTCACGTAGCGCTAGCAAACCTGGTACCTTTAACAGCTTTGCCAGTGGCGATTCTGGTAAAATAAGCACACACAAACCATCTTTAGTAGCCTCGGTAATTTTGCCAGCGCCATCGCAGGTGACATTAGCAGCATATGTAGTTTCTCGCATAAGTAGCTTCTCCATTTATAACATCGCTAGTAGCATAAGCATTGTTACTAGTGGCACCGTTAGTGGCATTGGTTATTCCTGTTGGAATCGCAAGTGATATCGTCGCGTCACTGTTACCGAAGGCATCTGAGGTGGCACTGCTAATTGGAACTGTGTACTAGAATTGCACCCTAGAGGCTTAGCTCGTAAGCTGACAGCATGGCCGACGCCCCGGGCGGTGCTCAAGGCATTATCGTGTTCACATTGTGGTACATCTTTATCTTCTACAACTACGCAATGTGAGTACATATTTTATTTTATGTCTTTAAGTAGCTACTACCTTATATTGTTAACTGTCCAGAATTCTAGATTATGGTTAGGTAGATAACAATTATTTTTAATTTTGACTATATTTGGTTTATTTTTACGATTCTGTCTTTCTGAAGCTTTATACAATCAGCCAACAATTTTACCAGTTACAACCGTTATACA
This sequence comes from Noctua comes, assembly GCA_963082995.1. NCBI lineage: Eukaryota > Metazoa > Arthropoda > Insecta > Lepidoptera > Noctuidae > Noctua > Noctua comes. The sequence continues at coordinate 3,671,135 of OY720267.1, forward strand.
ATACCTTCCTATTTTTTTCAGTAACTTTATTTAAAACAATAATAATTATCTTCGTTTATACGTATACAAGGTGAACATAATAAACGCAAGACCTCCCGTGTGGTCTCTCGCACCATGAAACTAAACATCTTTTGTTCTACGAGTTCATGAAATTCGCAAAAAAAAAAAAATACTTTCTATGGGAACGGACGCAATCAGCTGATCCACGTGTATGGTAAAACTAAAAAAAAAGTTATGAATTTCCAAAAGTCATAGAACAAAAGATATTTAGTTTCATGGTGCGAGAGACCACACGACACGTCTTGCGTTTATTATGTTACACGTTGTATATTTAAGATCTGAAACGAAAAAACCTCTACGCACTATCATAAAAACTTTAACATAATAATTAAATTCATGATTACACTTAATTACTCGGTCGTTAATCTGTTTCACAGACCTATGCTATCATGCATAGATTCCAGTATAAGCTGATCTCTCATTTTAACAAAAGCCTATACAATGCGAGTTCAGCTCATACTGGTAACGTATGGCTTGATATGTTGTGGTACATACCTATTAGCATCATCTCGACACCATGTGTGCTCCTTAATTATTATTTGCTCTAACCGTCTGGTAGGAGTCTGTCGTTGATTGGTTGTTTTATGAATACTTCCTTGGATATTAATTTTGCAAGATTTGTGGTTCAGTGTGTTGTGGAAAGATTTTGTAGCCTTCCTCTCGATCGCTCTGTCACTGCTGAGAATCGTGACTTCGTTTCAACTTGACGACAGTTTTGTACTAACTGGTCTGTAATAGTTTCGATAAACTTAAACAGCGATATTTTTTTTTGCGATTTACATTCTGGTCCCATCACTTCCCATGGAGATAGATTCTCAGTTTGATGGTCTGAATCTCACCCTAAAATATGACCACACGTTTCTGATACACGCTGTATAGCAGATCGTTTCATACAGATTGTGTTCTAAGCTTTATTTATCTGGTACATTACAATTTAGATTGCCATCGATATTTTAAGAAGAATGTACTTATTATCCCATTCTGTCCCAAAGGGCAAAGGTCTCCCTCCATACTTTCTTCTTTGTCTTTTTTAAAAAAAACATCGCCTCACACTAGGAATTTCTCTTGTATCGTGGGTGCGTTTACAAACATTTAAGCTCACATACACAAACAACTTTCCATCGGGCACGATTCTATGCCACATAACTCTTTCCAATTCTCAAGGAAGGGCATCTAGTTCCTTTTGCTATCTTGTTCTAGAAATTTTGGAAACTGAAATAGGCCATTAGGCCCTCATTTTAATCTTGTTTCCAGGAATAAGTCTTCAGTTATCCAAAAGAAAATTGAACCAGTGAAAACAACCAAAAAATTAATTTTACAAACATAACTTCTTCAGAAATACAAGTGCTTTCCAACTTCATTTCCAGCTGGTCCGTCCATGTAGGTCATGTTATGTAACACCCCCACACCCCCGTTGGGGTTGGGGGCTTGGGGACCCGACCTTTCAACACTGCGGGTTTTAAGCCCCCTGACCCCCAACGGACGAAAATTTGTATATTACTTAGTAACTTTTAAATTAATCGGCCACATCGTACCTGTGCCTTTTGCGGTTGGGTCTAAATAATTTTAATAACGTTTATGTATAACGTTTGAAACATTACTTTGGGAATATCAGACCGTTCAGGGTTTTTGAAATTATGCTGTATTTGACGCTTCAATTAGATATGTGTCGATTTTCTCACTTGGTCAGAAATGCCTATATGTTTATGAATTGTGGTCTATTGTCTTAGTGTATAATATTTGGTGTTAGAAATAAGTAGGTACCTACGAATAAACTCACGCCTTCTTCCCAAGGGACTTGACAGAGACTACCGACCTAATATTAAATTTTCATGTTACTTCGCAAAAGGTAATTTATTATGTTCTCTCTTTGCTACATTGACCGTCAGTTACCTGGTATTGATTTCCTAGATATAGGTTGGTAAAGGTACTTAATAGTAATAGGCAAGTAACTAATGGTTTCTAACTGCATCGGCATTGAAATAAAAAATAATTCAGCTGCAGATATTCTCACGCCTTTAACTTCAGTGACTTTGAAGAAATTGATTTTATCGTGACTACTGGTGCTAGTCTGACTAACTACTATGTTTTACCTACATCTGCATAGTTTCTTTTATAATATTGTATGTAATAATGAGTGCCAAAATTATATTACTATTAGGTACTAGCATAAACCCGCAGCTGCGCCCGCGTGGGTGTTGGAAAATCAAAAAATAAAAAGATAATAATATGTCCTAACTCCAGTTATGGTAAAGTAGGTACGTGTTTACCATCATTTCATCGAAATCGGTTAAATTCACAACGGAAAAGATACGTTACTTTCGCATTTATAAAATTACAGTCTACTCAGGAAAACTACAGAAAAAACCGACTAATCACCCATCGCGGCGTTTATGATAAAAAGAAAGAAAGAAAACATATTTATTTGGCACATGCCAAAAGTGCGCACAACAGACAAAAACAAAAATTAAAAAAAAACTTAAATTTACATAATAAAAAAAGGTTAAACTAAACAGAAAAAAAGAGATATTATTGTGTGTCTCACGGCTGCGCCAAATAGGCTAACACGAATACTCCCCTAAATGGGCTAACCTTACTGAAATATCACTTTTTACGATACCCAATGTCTTCCAAGACTAGTGGCCAATTAGCCATGGCATTAGGTTTCATTTCTTATCGATTTACCATTTGTACGAACTTACGTCGTTCCTTTATTTTGCGCATCAGCTGATCACAGGTGGGCCACTTGTTTGTATGTTTACCATTGTGCCATTGTAGGCATAATTATCATTAGGTATAACATTTACAGGATTGCGTTCTGAAAGTCAGCAACGTCGCATACGGGGTGGCAGGTACAACGACGCACAGAAGCATTCGGAATGATGTTTGTACTGAATACGTGGTAATCATTTTTGCATCGATGTTTCTTTCACCCTACATAGCTGTGAACTATTTCGCTGTTTTAATGAATATTAATACTAAATTAAATCGTGAAATATCTAAAACTTTCAGAATGCACAGCGCTATCAGAGACCGTGTCATTTATCTTCAGGCAACCATATTCAACTGCTATTAGCCATAAGCATAGATCCTATCAAAAATTAAAAGGCTACCATTGTTTAATGAAAATCCCATCCCATATCTCTTAAGTTGAAGGAAACAACCAAGTTATCTTTGAACCTGCGTCATTGCACACTATAGGCACTCAAGGTAGGTACATATTGTTCAGTAAAACTAACATAAGTTATGTACTTATGTTAGTTTACAGTAAGCAACCAACTACAATAGGTACCATGTTATTTATTTATACTCATTCACTAAAACATTGAACACACCATTGTATGCTATGTACCTACCAGCTTACACTCATTCATTACGTCGTTCAAATTCGTTCATGTAAACCATTCCTTAGTCTTGAATGACAATAATTTATAGCAAGCCAATAAACTGGCAGAAAATTTATTACCGCTCGAATCTAAAGCATTTCGTAACAATGAAGAAAGTCTTTGAATTCCATTGATATTTCGGAAATGTGTAACATGCAGAGCCTATGAAATACTATGGTAGTTTATTATGAACATTGAATGTTTTGTACTACAGTGTATCTGTCGTTCGTGGCTTTAGTCGATTTGCATAATACTACAGCATTTTGCTAAGTAGTGTAATCCGACCACCCCCACCCTCTTTTACGTAACGTTTTCAACCCTGACATTTCAGCCCGTTTTTCGAAGGGTTCATGTCATCAGAAGCCAGTTTTTATAAGTATCTCCCTGAACATTGAGTTTCTTAGCTCTCCTAGTTTTATTCAGTTTAATTCGTTTGAATTTAGTTGAACTAATTAATTAAGTTAATTTCTATTTTTTTTTGTAAGTTACGACAACGTTTTGTGTGCATGTAGAGTATACCTGTAAGTGATTGTTACACTCTATTCTGATTTGTTGCTGCTGTTTCATTTGCTTATACCAGTGTAAACAATTGTTGGTGAACCAAATAAATAAATCAGCAGTAATGCAGCCTAAAACGTTTGTGTACTCTTGAACATTTCTTTGTGTTCAGTAAAGTTGCAGGTGGATTACCAAGCATAATCAGGCTATAATGTTCTCACAGCTGGGATACATGCCTCACTGTGAGAGGGAGTGGACTGCTATCTCCCAAATGGGTCAGAATATTTGTTTACCAAGTAACGCCTGCTTTGCCAACAACAAAAGCTAAATTAAGGTGTCCGGTAGCCGACGCATGTTCTTCATCTCCTATGAATTTTCCAAGTCTCTGCATATTAGTATAATCTACAGGGTGTATACAGACCTTTCACATAGCCGTCAACCAAGCATTCTGTACATCAAACCTAAGTAACTTTACGCAAAAATTATTGCTGGGAATCGACTTTTTTTTTTGGGGTGAAAAATCACGTTTTAAGGTAGGACTCGATGGAAAGCACTCAAAGCATTGTGCTGATGGATGGGTTGAATAGTACGGGGGTCGTGGAGGTGTGTAAAATAAAAATATAACATAAAAAAACATGTATTTAAAAAAACTTGTGAAAAAGTTTAAACTTTGACCCCCAATATCTCCGTAACTAGAACAAAAAAATGATCGCAAAGACGGGGAGAACAAGTGCCTTTCGGCTATGTTAAGGGTCTATTTACACCCTTTATATGGATCTATATAGTCTTTCATGGATCCACCTTTGAAAACCTCGTCATCATACCTTCTAGTCTTATCGCTAACACTTGTCCAAAGACCGGCTTATCTTTGATTCCTGCTTAAGTTTTCTGTAAGGTGAAGTATACATATACACGAGTAGTAACTTCAATCCTATGTATTTGCCCAATACCCAGTACATAGGACCGCTATCGGCCCCAACCGCTGAGTTACGCAAGCTGGATCGATAGCGGCCTTCTCCAGCCTGTACGAACCTAGATGTGGACTGAACTTGTTTCCTGGGTCGTTACGAGTTATGCAACCCGCGCCTGCGCGTTTCACGCACGAATCTGGGCCAAATATACAAGTACTAAGTGTAGAATAATAAGACTGAGGTTCCATGAGTTTGTGGAGTATTTTCTGTATTTTATGAGTGCTCATTTGTGGTCACGTCTCCAAGGCTAGGGAGAAGCCTACATTTGGTTTTATTTTGGTTTCTACCAAGGCCTTGAAGTCATGTTTACAAAATGATCATGAAATGTGTCGATCTTGACACCATCTTGGAAATGTGCCTGATAAACACCGACGGATTATGACGTAGGCAGTAGTTTCTACTATTGTTCAGTTTATTAATTCTGGACAGTAGTAACGAGTCACGCGTCAAGTGAAAATACGAATTTCAAAAACTTGATTTCCGCAGATGGCGTTTATAGTTCTTTTTGGAAAGTCGTTTTTTTTCTATTTTTAGTGTCATTGATGTTGTGCAAAGCAATTGATTCAATACTTCTTAAAACATAATGAAAACACCTCACTAAGAGACCGTTCTCTGTCCACTGTAATACACAAACACGACTACTGATACGGACAGTCGGATTTTCTGCACACAAAATGCGCTCTTCTGGTGTGGATTGCTTGATTGACATTATGGCAATGTATAATACAACGGACAGATTTAAAAAATCGCTCTTATCCGTCATCACAGCGCAGACAAATAAGACGTTAAATACTGCAAACAGCTATGCGAGGAACAGACTACAAAACAAGCACTACCAGGGCTAGTCTCGTCGTCAATGCACATTAAAATTTCTCGGGCGATGGTACGAAGTCCATTACATAATATTAAAATCTACAAATACTACGAAGACACGCAACAATAAGCGATAGAATTGAATAAACCGATACCTGTTAAAGCTACTACTGGTTTCGAAAATCATTCCTATCTTTATCGGACATCACAATGCCGACGAACCACGCAGGAGCTATGAACTATAAACTACAAAACAAGCACTACCACAACTGAGTCTTTGTCTTCTACACTCATTAAAATCTCTCTGGCGCTGGTCCAGGGGAGGTAGAAGCGGCGAGCCTGCCAGTGTTTATGATAACGGCTAACAGTTAGCTCTAGAATGCGCTCGAACTAGTATTATTGGCGATTGTCTGTAGTAGAAGTTGTGAGAGGAAGCGAACAAGATATCAAGATATAAGGAGCTTGTTTGCTTCTTGCTTCAAGCTTAGCAGAGTGCTAGTACCAACTAGGGAACTATCCCTAATTGCCAAGCTTAGAGAACTCCTCTCGCTAAATAAGATTTGGTTTAACTTTGACCAAACGTTTTCATGAAAACAGTACGGTGCGAACTCTAAAGTCCCTTATCAACTTTTTTACTCAACTGCAGATCGATTACTTACACGTCTCAGAAAGAAACAATCACATGGGTGCCGAATCATCGAATGTCCAGGGTCCCGCTCTGGGCGGAGCGGAAGGGATTGTCACACTTGTACTGACTGAAACCCACCCATCGTCCTTCTTAGCCCTTCGTGTTCTAAGGCCGCAGTATCTCTTTCGAACAGTCCCGCAGCCCCGGCAGGTAGTTATAACACGTAAAACAATCTTTTTCTGGTTCACCCAAGTATGTTTCTTAAAACCGCCATTTTCTATGAACTTTGTATACAGTCTTATTCTAATAGCTACATCGAGTGATGCCAGTAATTGTTTGTTACACTAAATTGAGTGGGACTCATTTAAATTGAACATAAAATATGCGGTTTTCATATCCACACAGCACTTGATTCTCTTGACCTTAGATAACGTGAAAGTCAATGTAAAAACTGCTATTACATTGATGTTTTCTGAGAAATCGAAAATGGTGACGAGTAGTTAGACATTGTACACTATTTTCTTCACTTGACAGGTTTCTCTGACACTAAATTGTAATACTTGAGTGTAGTGTATTACGTAGATCTATGATTTGAAGTAGGAATAGTCCAAAATCCACTTGAAAACTATGAATTGATGCATCACTGAAGACATCGATGTTCCATAAAAAAAATTACAGACATGACATACATTCTGAAGGATCAGCAAGCAAAATGCAAGCTTCACCCCTAATTCTACTGCAAATTCACGATTTTTAAAACATTTTTATTCTACTATGCTTTCTGGCATCATGCGTCGGAAAATTAATATGGTTGTCGCTGTTTGTCATCAGTGTGTAAAGAAATCGAGAGTGTAAACACTATAAACAAGTCTCGTCTGAACAGGAATAACATTCAAGACATATTTGCGTGTCTCCACTATAAATATATTTCAAACGATGCTATCACAAAATAGAGATGCATGTACAAAAGGACCACTCCTTAAGCAATGTAATGGTGAACAGTGATGGAATCACATCAGGAAATATCAATAAAGTAGTATGGAATAGGAACCTAAGAACTGACTTTGCAGGATGATTGGTAGCAGCTAGATGAGAATCCAAGGTTACCGACGTAGCCCGAAGAATAGCCAAACTTAAGTGGCAGTGGGCAGGGCACATTGCTCGCAGAACGGATGGTCGATGGGGCCGAAAGTTCTGGAGTGGCGACCGCGAACTGGAAGACGCTGCGTTGGAAGGCCTCCCACTAGGTGGACCGATGACCTCGTAAAGGTTGCAGGGATCCGCTGGATGCGAGACGCACGGGACCGGTCAATGTGGCGACACTTGGGGGAGGCCTATGTCCAGCAGTGGACGTCTTTCGGCTGAAATGATGATGATGATGAGATGAGAATCCCCAAGTTAAATAGCATGCGCTCAGAGTGTCCATGACCATGCCACAATAAGATTATCCCGGAGGAATCTCAGCGGAGATTAGTCATCAATCCAGGACATATGAGTGCGCACACAGGTGCACTATCTCTTCCCTCACTCTTATCTTATCTACGGGACGGCAATCCTACACGATTGGAGAGAGATCGGGCCCAAAACCAACGGGCTTTATCGCTGATGATGAAAATGTGAAATGCTTAGTGGATTTTCTGTTACATCTATTTTGTATCTCGATTGGCAATTGAATGCCAAGGAGCTCGCACTATCTGGCTCCGAGTCTATTTTGTCATGATAGTTCTCATCAGGATACGTGCCAATATGGGATGCTATTACATTAGATTAACCTGTGTAACAGTTGTTATTACTCTATTGGACTTTTGCATTTAGTCATTATTAATTACGTGCTTTAGTACTTGTCGGTGGTATTAATGATAATATTGTTCTATTTTCCAACTCCTCAACTTCTATAGTAGCGTTATTGTCGCCTGTAGTTATTAGCTTATCTGTTCGGTCTGTGTGATATCTGTTTTTATCTACTTCTCCCTCTCTTTTATCTTCCATTATGTTATTGGCTAAGATATTGTTTCTAATCAAGACTAATAACTCTAGCTGAATTTACTCTGATTCCATTTCTTTGTTGATCTTTTGAAAATTGTGTATATATAAGACCACAAAGATTCTCTGGGCCTTCTGGATTTTCATTCTTTCCAGTGTTTGCTCAACTGGAATGAATGCTCATAATGCACAAAATTAGTTTCTTTGAACTATTATACAAAAGCCTATGACAACCCATAACACGAGCGATTTGCATAAAAACGAGCGTCCTTGTACGACACGCTGCGTTGAATCGTTAATTGTTAGATAATGAGTAAGTTTTTGTTCGTGTTTTTGCTAGTCGAACTATTGTTTTTGCTAATCGATTAGTTGCCGTGGACTGTGAAGGTGGCTTTCGTGGCCAAATACCTACTTGTCTGAGGCGAAGCAAATACCTACCCATAAAGATTACATAGTCCAAGTGCTACATTTCAACGCGGTGATATAGTTTATCATCATCCAAAGCCCAAATTCACCAACTGCTGCGTGTAGGTTTCTGTTTGCCTTACTTGTGCCGAGCCCCACGCTCGTGTGCCTGCCTCATCCAGGTTTTAATCGCAATGACAACAATTTCACCTTACCACCGAACGGGACGACCAGCACATTTTTTCCAGTCCTTGGACGCCGCTACATCATAGCGTCACTCGACCTGCAATCACCGAGACTTGCTAGACGTATTGCCTAAATCCATTTTAGTTCCATAATGCGATTTTCAATATATTTAGAATACCTTTAAATACGTCTTCAGTCAGTTATATACCGAGGTATCCGGTGATCTAGTTAACCCTGAACTGTTCACTAGTATCCAGCAGCTCATATTATCCTGGGCGTACTAAGAATCTGTTGTTATATTTTTCTTCATCGCTCGGTTAGAACTTGGTGCCTATGGTTTCCAATCATGTGTTATCGCCATTTCTATCTGTATTTTTCAGTGAATGTCTTTTTTTAAATGAGAGGAGCTCGTGGCTAAATAATAACAGCCGCTCGGGTCGATCTTTAGGTTAAGCCGTGCTAGGTTGGTCTGTGGATGGTTGACCGCCCATTACATACCGAGTTTCCTCCGTGCCTCGGAAAGCACGTTAAGCCGTTGGTCCCGGCTGTCATTGGAGATCTATGACAGTCGTTAGGTAGTCAGTGGCCCAAAAAGTCTGACATCCAGTCTTATCAAGGGGTATCGTATTACCCAGTGCTAACTGGGTTGTGGAGATCAGGTAGGCAGTCGCTCCATGTAAAATACTGGTATTCAGCTGCATCCGGTTAGACTGGAAGCCGACCCCAATATAGTTGGGAATAGGCTAGGCAGAAGATGTTTTTTTATATGACATTTTGTTCTCGTTGATACTCTATCCCTCCAACTGTCTCTAAAAACCCAGTGGCCTTTATTTTATAATAATAACAGAATTATAAAGAAAACACCAGCTGGTGCCAACACGAACGGATATTTGTTTTATTGGGGAACTCGTGTCCAATGTTGAACGATAACTTTTAGTTTTAGCTGTTCTACAACCAGCAAGGTCACCATCATCTACCTAGCCTTTTCCTATGACGGGATCGGCTTCCAGCGTATCCGGATGCAGCTGAATACCAGTATTTTACACAGAGCGACTGCCTGTCTAACCTCAACAACCCAGTTGAGTAATACGATAACCCTTGGTAAGACTGGTTTTCAGACTTTCGCGGCACTACGGACTTCCCGTAACGACTGTCAAAAATCTCCGAATGACAGCGGGGAACCATGGTACCAACGGTTTAACGTGCTTTCCGAGGCACGGGGGAAACTATGAATGGTTGGTAACCTATCCACGAACCGACTTTGGTTACTTTGGCTTTGGCAAGCGATGCTTAACCTTGAAGATCGACCCGTGCGTGTGTTATTATTGGCCAAGAGCTCTTCCAGCCGCCAACAATGTCAACTTTATCCCAATATCCAAACATTCTTGCTTCAAATTAACCTATTGACCGCCACGGACGTCTATGGACGTCAAATCGTTAGCGCTTTAAAAAGTGTTATTTTCAACGTGCCATGCCGTCCGAGGCGTCGTGAGCACTTTTTGATTTGACGTCCATAGACGTCCGCGGTGGTCAATAGGTTTAAAAGTTTCAAATATGCAGTAGAGATTTCTGAACTTTTCGTTGAGTGTCCGTTCGCACAGAAGTACGGTGTACTCAAATAAATGTTTTCATCTAGGCTCAGGTTAATTCTCATTCAATCATCATCATCATTATCCTGTCCTTGTTTCAATTTATTTGCGGTCGATGCAGCATTTCTTCTTCCAAACTGGTTTCTCTATTTTATACAGGGTTAAATTTGAGCTGGGGCAATTAGGGCAGGACCTTTGTATCTAATGATTTAATTTTTATCAAAATCAGGCTCGAGACTCCTTTGAGTGTATTCCTCATAGTTTCGGATTTGGCCATCCACGCCCACTTGAAAAAAATCACCCTGTATGCTAACCATCTGTTATCATCTTAGCAGTTCCCTTACAAGCCATTTCAATTTATTTTTTCTAATTTATTATATCCTGTAGAATTATCGTGTCTGACAGTGCAATGGACACCATACCTCGCTGTTTACAGTGGATAGAAGTTTGGACGGTATGCCGTCCACTCAACACAGATTTATATCCGGCCCCGACTTTATAAAACACAGACCTACACACAAATATAGCTCACGCTTTGTTGTATTAGATAGCTCAAGAGACTAATATAGTTCATTATGACATGGATGTCTGACCAAAGTCTGATCATAATAGAAATTGCGTTGATGTCTGACCAAAGTCTGACCATAATAGAAATTGCGTTGGCATTAATCAACCAACGCAGCATATTGCAGTACACTGCTGGACATAGGCCTCTCCCAAGCCGCACCACAGGATTCTGTCGACCGTAATCTGCATCCAGTATATCTCGGCAATCTTATTAAGGACGGCGTCCCTTCTATATGAGGGGCGATCTATGTTTACGCTTGACGATTCGCGGAATACACTCCAGGACTTTTTCCTCCATCAGCCGTCAGGCCTTCGACAGACATGGCCAGCCAATTGTCACTTCAGCTTACAATTTAAGCTATGTCGGTAACTTGCAGTCGTTTTACAAATATATTCTTTTCGGGTCTTAAAAGAAGCTCCGAGCATACCCAGCTCCAGCGCGCTGAGCTATGGTTTTTTTTTGTGACCAACCCATCTTTTAGTGTCGACGTTTCGTTAACATGCATCGAGTAGCAACACTATAACGTACACTTATTTTTGCTATAACCTAAAGTAATGACTCACTGTCTATCAGCAATAAAATGAATTTTCTATTTCGCTAGCTAGACTGCACTCTGATTTACGAGTTTAATCCTGCACCATTGACCTATTCAGGTGAACCAGTAGATAACGTGGATAGATCAAATCTAACACAGGTTATCAAGAATGATGATAGGTTAATGAAAATGTAACTTTCGTCCAATTGATTGGACTTGAGAAAGCGAATAGCATTTCGCCATTTACTTTTCCTGATCCCATTTCATTTGCAGTCGTCTTCTTCCAGACTTTTCTATTTGTCGCCATCGCAACATTCACTCTCTTTGTAGCTATATCTTTCACTCCATCTATAGTTTCTTTGGTGTTCCTATAAGAGTAGCCATCCACATTTATACTCAAAACTTCCCTCACGATATTTTTCTAGTTCCTCCACACTAGTCCACACCAATATTATACCTTGTTGATACCTGAGCTCCTTATGATGAAAATTCCGTTTGTGTTGTGCATGGAACTATTGACGTCTCGGAAGTTATATTGGTGCAGTTCACACAGGAAAAATATATCAAGTACTTTATGTATTTCAATCATCATTTCCATTCGATCTCTCGTACGTAAATATTTACTGGAGGCCCAGAACGTAACATTGCTTCTGCGTTAAAAACATCCAAATATTTATGTACGGCTACTCTTAATTTATTTATTGGCGTAAACACGTTGATCTGGGGTTGTTAGGAGATAGATAATACTTTTCGAGGTGTTATCGACATAGATATGGATGAAATCAAAATGTTTTTACTATATCTTAGAGAGATATTAATCTATCACATTCCCTGGGTTCAGTTTGAAACGATTCAAATATCATTTCTAAATTGGCAGCAGCATTCAAATGCGACCTCAACAATTGGCGCTTTTCGAAACAATGAATTATTTCATTACTTATGAGTTCGTGAAAATCTTTTTCCATAAAAACTGAAACTAGGTAAATTCCATAAAAATTAAATCGAATCTTCATCACTGCGACGGAGCTATTTATAATTCCTATCAAATGCTCTCAGGCACTTATCGACTGTCTGCAATTCCGCTGATAAACCCTTCCAACCAAGATAATATCTAGACAGGCCGACACTCTGATAACACTAGTTATTCACGTAGCTGTGACTCAGAGCAGAGCGATGCGAGTAACTAAAGCGGATACACCAATTAGGAGATGCATTCCAAGCCAACCAAATTGACTTCTTGGAATTTTTGCCGTAATTTTTCGCAATGCTGTGTTTCGATAGATAGACGGGTGATCATCTCCTAGTATACTGAGAGTCCGAGATCCCTTCATCGCTCGGAAAGCTCCTTACGCAGTCCCGTTGGTTCCGCCTGTCATTTGTAGATCTTCGATAATCAGAAGCCCGGAAGTCTGACACCCAGTTTCTCCAAAGACTTTCGTGTAACTCAGTAACTTGGTTTTGAAGTTCACCTGCATCGGGTTAGACAGCAAACTGATTTGGGAAAAGGAGAGGCAGTTGATGAGCGTTTGAATAGATGCAAAAGCTTTATATTCAGTTAGTTTAAGATGTCTGGTTGGGCGTGGATCCAAAAGCAATGGAAAATGCAGGAAGCCGTCTTTGAGTTCTTGAAATATAGCTCCAAAATCTATAATTTATTTATTTGGCAGTTCCAAAATAACTGTTATGCAGGTGGCAATTTCAAGTGTGTGTGAAGCTGGCCACTAATCTGTTCCTAGGCAAAAGACGTTTCTGAGTTCATTATTATTTCCTGTGTTTCTTTTCAAATCTTTTCTAAGCGTCATGCCTCATTAAGATTTCTTTTTAGTCTATACAGCCGCACTGCTGGGTAAAGGCCTCCTTCTGTTGCTGTTTAATCATTATCAAGTATTCTGTTAATGTTAATTTCAGCAGCCTGATCATTTCTACCTTCGTTGGTATCTTTGGTACGTATTTGTTTTTATTTTATTTAATAGCCGTTGTGACTCATAATCTGACGTGCCCTTTTCTGTATAAACTATAACAGTCTGTTCACATTCCACTGGCTTCTAATATTTTACGCCAAACAAGTTCAAGTATGAACGAGGTCGTTAGTTGCGTAATGTATAAGAAAATTGTTTCTATTCCTGCTTATCAGCAAAACAGTGAATTAAATAAAGGTCAAATTTCCTCACATATTCATGCATGACCTATTTTCGTCTAACAGCAACGGTGTTCAGAAACCCGAAAGTCTGACTGCGAGTCTTACCAGAGAATGTCGTGGTAGTCGCTCTATATAAAATACTGTTACCTATTCAGCTGCATGGTAAGACTGGAAGCAGACTCCAACACAGTTGTAAAACGCTCGGCGTATTTATTTACCAATTTTACGGCTATCTTACATACTTTGGCTTTTTCCGCCTAATGTGATAGTCTACACAGTAAGAGTAAAGATGATCATGAATGATTTGATCTAAAAGATATTACTCCTCAACATTCCATATATTATTTTATTACAAGGGGCAGTCCCTAACACTAAAGATCTTTTGACTACAAGAAATCTTAATCAGATTTGCAATTTCTGCCTCGCGTCACTCGCTGACCCCTAAGACAGGAAGCAAGGCAGGACATGAGTCATGGCACCGGATGCGTGGTGAACCAATCGAGACAGACAGACAACTGGACTGAACTGCATTACTTATATTAGATTATAAGACTATAGGGTTCAAGGATGTTAGATTTAGCATAAAAAATGTTAGGTATAGAATTTCACCATGGGATAGTCATTTTTCCAATGATGATAATACTATGGTAAAATTGACGTATGTAGTTGATGTGATGCAATTCATTTTCACAATTCAAAAATAGTGTTTGCTGTGTGATATTTAGGACCAAAGAAAAGATGGATGACCATGTGAAGGATGATATGAAAAGATCTGTGTAACAACTTAGGTCTACTATAAGGGCTAGTTCAGACATGCGGGAACCGCGCGGTTCCCGCATGTCGCGGCTTGATTAACCGCGCGGTTATGTCTGAACGATTACTTAATAACTCATACAAATAAGACTCTCGCGATTTCCATGCGATTCTGAAATCGCGCGGTTCCCGCCGTGTCTGAACAAGCTCTAAATGTGTATGTCTGTCAAATCTTGCTTTTATCAATCCTGTAGGTTTAACTTCAGTGGAAGTTTCGTTTCCTGGAGTTTTAATTTGGTTTGTAATTGAACGATCCTTGTCCTTATACTATTTGTGTAGGGCTTCATCTAATTTGTCAGCAGCCGTCAATAAAATGTTAAGTGGTGCCTAAAATGGGATCAGCACCTACTTGGATTCGTTGATCTTGTCTAATATGCTATTCAGTTTGGATGGATCCTGTCAGATGCTATCAGAGTTGATGAGCACACTCAAATCCTGTGATCTATCCATTAAATTCACATATCGTTTTCATTATGACCCATATGAAGTGACCAGTCAGCCTGATTAAAAGCCCCTCAACGCCCCAAAACTTTCCAATTGGGAGGGATACTCATTTAAAGCTAACACGAAATGCCAATTATAAGAGGACTGTCTAGTTAATTATCCACTCGTGCGAATTTAAATTGCCCGAGTCTGTAGGATTATATGTGGCTTTGACCTTTTCACCCTCGTGGGCGCTTTAAATAGACACTAGGTAATCCCTGAAGCCATGTGAGGCTTAAGTGTGGCAATTGCTATTACATCGGTTCTTACTTTGCTCAAGTGTCAGGTTGAACGATCGTTTTTCACAGGGCGACCTATTTTTTTTTTTTTTTTTTTAACGTTGTAAAATCATCGAATAAGTCCTCCCACCCAAGGCAGAGCGGGAGGGACTGTCAGACTTGTACTGACTAAAATCCACGGTGTCCTTCAGTAGCCCTTTCTTTTCCAGGGTCACGGTAATTCTATGAGTCCCGCGACCACCTAGGCTTCGCTTTGAGAGACTTATTGATATAGTTATAGTACGTACAACAAGTTCACTATAATTTGGTAGAAGTCCCACAAAGTTGCAAACATTTGGCTGCACTGCCAGCATCCGACATGCAACACATTTACTACAGCGCACGGCACTAACCTTTATGTTCCAGAGTCACGGTAATTCTATGAGTCCCGCGACCCTGAAGCAATTGAGAATTTTAATTTCTTGACACTCTTTTGGCTCTTTTCATACTTTTTGTCTTTTAGTTTACACCGTTAAATTCTCTAAGGATTAGCCTGGTCTTTAGCCAGAATGATTTTTCTTGCACTGGAAGCTGCAGTTTGATTGAATGTATGTACGAAGCACACGAATACATCACCGTTATCATCGTCATCATCATCATCATCATCGTAACTGCTGCCCAAATCTATTCAATATCAAAACCTTATCTCACCAAAATATATTAAAATATTGCAAAACATTACTAAGATATTTCGTGTATTCAACTAACCGAGTGTTTTCCCCAGAGTAGCCTTGAACCGAGCTATGATTTGTGAGTCATTGTCATCTCACTAACAATCATTGTGCTCTGTAGTTTTTATCGTTCGTCATACATGCTGCTGCTGGATCTAATTGCAGGTACATTTGTGATACATATTATGCTACTGTTATCCTTGAGATTGGAAACAATCAGTTTAATTTACCCATAGGTATATGCGTATTTATTTTTGTTGTTAAAACACATTAGATTCTCATTTTATTTGCGGTTCAATCAGTAACGGTTCATTGGTCTTTCTGTTGAATTTGAATAAATTGTCTTTTGAGATTGTGTTTTTATTGCAAATTTTATTTTATATCGATTTTTGACTGCACTGTCTAATATGGCAAAAGGGCGGAAAATAATGATGCTGAAGTAGATACTATGAAAAATATTACTTTCGGCATTGAAAGGACCGACATTGCTGATACAGAAATTCCTGCAAGAGATCATTTTTCTAGATATACTAACCAAATAATCAGTATGAAACACCGAATCCAAAACAAATTCAACAAAAACAACGTTATTCTGCCAATTGCCTCTCAACTCGTAAGACTTCATTAAATCCAGTGAAGACTGGCCAAATTGGCACTCGTTGCCTGACCTAGACAAAACCGATCCGTTTGGTAATTAAATTAATACGTGCAAACTCACTAATACCGTCACAATTGAATTATTTGATTTACGGGACGATGAAGCGATGGCCGACGGGTTCGCCCCGGCCAATTAAAGGGATACGGGCGCACTGTTCTTCAATGTAATGGGTTGTTTGAGTGATATGCGGGAGGAATTCTGTTGTAGTCAATAATGTGACGTGTTTATTGTAGAAATAATTACTAGGACCTCATGTTATGTCCATGAGCGTGGACTGACCAAGGGAAGGCCGTAAGGATTGTGGCAGGTAGCGTTCTGTGGTTTCTGCCAACCTCGATGGGAACCTATACATGTTATTTTCATAATGGACTCATTGACAAAGATACAAGTCCATTGTCCAATGTAAATATTCAATAGTGAACTCTACTAGTTAAAAAGTTAATATGGGATAATGATTTCTGTTGTTACAATGTACCTTACTACATATGTTGTGATTGTGACTGCAAACGAATTCATTTATGACTAAAGACTATACAAACTACAGTCCTATTACTGTAGTATAAACTAGACAGTGTAGTGTTATCAAATAACTATGAGGCATAGACTTGTGATCATAATGTACGTGATGACAGTGTAATAGCTGGCTTAGGTGTCGTAATCGTCGTAATACATCATCAATGTTCGTCACTTCTTCGGTCTACTGATCGTTGGTTTGAACAGCAAAGCGAAGAACGCTAACTACTCATAGTCATAGTTTATTTACATACCTAGGTTATGTTACCTACATTGGTCTAGATGTAGTCCCCCATACCTAGGTTCTGCTACCTACATTGGTTTAGATCTAGACCCCCAGCATTAAAGATATCCTCCTCGTATTAAAAAAAACTTTTCCCAAAAAAAACGCTATGGCAACACAGACAAAATGTTGTTAAAACAAAACGACGAACTTTTTCTGCTTTTGTGGGTGGGTGGGTATATTATGTACTAGATCCATAAGTTGGATACCTTAAGGGACCTCGAACACTACGGGGCTACGGGGCCACGGGACCATGACTTTAGGCCGCAGAAGCGACTTTGGTCGAAACAAGGAAGAAAGTTTGGTCGCATAGCCGGGCGTCCGACCAGTTTTGTTCAAGATGGCGGTCGGTCTTGCGGCTTGTCGTGGCCGTGGCCGCGCAGTGCCCGAGGCCTGTAAGTTTGTGGTACGAAATATCTTCCATCGTGAATTTTAGTTATAAAATACATTATATCGTTCGCACAAGCCCATATCGTATCAAACGTCTGCCAACCTTCGTATCAATTGTACCCTTGAATAGTAAATACTAGGTTATGTAGCATGTTTATCGCGTATTGTCCTCCATTAGGTATCAAGTTCATTGGCAAGCGTTCTATGTATGTTTGGCTTGTATTGTTGCTATATATCTAGGGCTGGTGGACTTTGAATTGGAATATTGAGTTTTCAATCGTTAAATATCTCAAAAGCATAATCAACCTGTAATGCTTCTACTACTAGGATAAGGACCTTCTCTCGTGAGACTGTGAGATGGAATGGGCCGTTGCCCGCTATCCACCACACCTTGACTTCGATTTTTTTAAGTTCTACGTCCTGGCGGTTTCCTCCCGATGCTTTCATTACAGTTTTACGAGGATAGTTGATGAAAGTCGAGTGTCTGCTTTCAAACCCACGATTTACGCCACGTAAATGCGTGCCTCTAACACTAGGCCATCATTGCTGTATCCCAACAGTTGCTTCTAGTAATTTACCCCTCTTCTTATGTTTTTGCCAAGTTTGCTATTGATTGTACTCCCTAAAATGTCGGATATTTTCATGTGTTACTTTGTCTTTTTTATCAGTACCGTCTCCACCTATTCTATTTCCATTGTCTACCCTTTGATCCCAATAAATTTATTTATTTCTAGCTTCTCTCTAGACAAACACTTCGCCGCGTTGTGGACAATCCCTATTTAATTATAGATGTCAATTCCAATTGATGCTAACATTGATAAATTGCATCTCGATCATTAAACGTTTATTTCCGTCCAATACCAGCAGTATCAGATTGCAGTCTGCTTGAAGGTCATTCCATCTTATCTATACGATCTCGTATTCTAATGCTTTTGCTATTATACCTTGCTTAAATATTACCTTTATCTTTATAAGTAATATCTTCTTCTTCATCGCTTTTCCTAACCGATTCCTCATTATCTTCATCACCCACAGCTTGACTTCGTCCTCTGCCTACTCTTTTTTGGTCCAACTTCACCTTTCCTGCGCCTGTCTCATTCTCATTTTACTCTTATTTATTACCCATTCATACTATTATTATAAATGTGTCGGTACATAACTCTGTTTTTCCTTAACCCTTTCACGCCTCAACGGCTGGTAACCCGGAGGAGGACATAGGATATTTACTATCCCGTGGGACAATTTTCACCATCCACGGCGATGAAATCAATCCTCGGTTAAAATCTAATAGCAAATATTCCCAAACATCATCATCACCTACAACCCTACTTAACCCAGTACAAGTTATACGCCTTTCTGTGCTCACGCCTCGCACGCAAATGCCCACGCTCCTGTGACAGTTTAATCCAGCTGAACATCCTGAACCACTTTCAGAAGACAAAGGCAAAATCCTTGAACTTATGAAATGTCAAGTTCACATCAAATGACATCCCTCACATCACTACCGTCCTTGATAACATGGGAAAGGTCATGCACCGTGACGGAGGGACCTTTGTATGCCACTCTGTCACGTTAATCATGCTTGTTAGTTGAAGCCTGTGGAAATTGGCCGTGTCGTGTGACGTTGTGCTTAGTTGGGTCTTAGACAAGGATTAATCTCCAGGACCTTACACGGTTTGGTGTTACAAATATTATGCAACAACGATGCCTCTTTTGCCTGAATTTTGAATTGGTGTACCTATCAGTGGCGAAGGTTCCAATTAACTCGATTCCTACCGGATTCGCTTTGAAAAATGGCACAGTCAGTATTATATAGACAAATAATATAATCACATTAAAGATTTGTACTCTGGCTTACCGCTTACAAAATTAACTCTTCGCTACTGGTACCTATAGTACACACATGTACGAAAAATATTTGGACGTGGAGTTGCGGACACCAGCCCGTTATACAATACAATACAATAGTACACACATTTCGCCAGTTATATCTAAACATCATGTTATACACCAACCTTATAAAAACCTTTGTAAAGGTTACAAAAGGTTAGAGCTATACTTTTGTTTCGCTCGTTAAAGGCATTTTTTTTTTCTAAAACAGCCACTTTGTTTTGGAGCTTTGTGGTTCAACATTGTTTAAATGTTACTGAAATAAATTGATAGCGCTCCCTTTAGAACGTATTGTCTTTTAAGAATTCATGCCTGGAAAAGTCGCATCAAATTAAAGAAAAATCGATATTATATTTCATTGAATCGGTTTCTCGAATGCATTGTGTAGCCATCAGTTAACCTTGCAAGTAATAGACTTGCAGTGCGTCATTGTATAGAGTAGAGGCTAATCGGTATCCACCACATGTCAGGATCGTATGGGATCGCACCATCTGTGCGGAAACTCCTTTGTCTGTAGAAAGATCGATCGTCCTTGGTAAAAGAATTGGTTGTTGTATGAAAACTGTTCCAAGAAAGGTTTAACTGGGTGAAATTATTAAAAATTAACATCATAGTCCATAGTCTGAATTTATCCACTTATGGGTACCTCTCTTATTTGAACCATTATTCACTTTCCTGTGCCACTCTCATCTAGGTTTTTTTTTCAAATGATGATATTTGTTAATTTCATCAAAAAATACAATTCGATACAACCTTCCAAGGAGACCACTCATGCAAGAGATTCTATGATCAGGGTCTCCAATACGCTTGAATAGCACCGACAGTATCTACATACTTTCATTTGTGAACCAAAAATAAAATACTCTTGTTTGTGCCGAGCGAAGAGATAGCGAAAGCTATTTTCTTCGAACTAATGGGCATATCTAAGCGTTGACACGCGCATGGCAACAGCAAATGTTTTGTAGTTAATTTTGAGACGGCGCGGTACGTTCTAAATGCGCGCACGCAGCGCCCGCGTCCGCCATGTTTAACTTTATTTGCATTGGACGTGGTGCATCAGGGCTGCTGCGTGGGAAATAATATGATTTACTGATTAGCATAGATTTTGTGCATTAAAGATATTACTGTTGGTGCTTCATACAGCAGCCCTTGAGGAAATATTTAACAGTATGCGTTTTATCTGGCCGGCAGGCATGCTAAATGAATGCTATTGCCAATTCAGTCAATTTAGTTCAATCCAATGGATCATGCGCGTAATGGAATCAATGAATGTACTACGTCAGAGTGTTGTTGAGCGTGAAGTGTATCTCTCTCTTTCTATTAAGGCATAATCATATCAATGATGATCATCATTAACTCAGCTGAAAGACGTCCACCACTGGAAGTAGGCCTCCCCCAAGCATCGTCACATTGACCTGACCTGTGCTTCTCACAATCAGTTGATTCTCACGGCCTTCACAGGGAGGCGTTCCAACGCTGGGCCTACCGGTAGGCGGTCAAAATTCCAGAATTTTTCGACCCTATCGGCAAACCCTTTTGTGAGCAATATGTCCTGCCTATAATTTGGCAAATCGGATCAATCCAATATATATTTAAAAAAATTGGAGTTATAAAACCTTCATCATCATTCTACTCATGCGATTCATCGCCCACAATACGCCATACCCTCCATTGAGTTTTACAGCTTACGGAAATCATATGTAATACTGATGATAAAGCACGGAGTTTTCAGATCAATATCGCGCAAGTACCTGTCGTTACTTTAACGTCGGTCATTCTAGTCGCCGATTCATTGCCTAGGAACACCATAACAACACTCAATAGACTTTTATTACTGAAACGGGATGGTGCTTGTTATGCTCTGGTATTTTTACACCAGAGAATAAGTTAAAACACTTCTGCAATCTCTTTTGGTTTCATGGCTCGTTTATACTTATCTATTATTTGTCTAGTCTTACCACGCAGCTATAATTCTTCTTGTACACAATCTTCTTCTTCTTTATTTACATATTATTTCACCTTTGTCTCGTCATCACCATCTTTGGTCTGATTTACTATTCATTTTGGTTTTAGCTTGTGTTTCCTTTCCCTCTTAACCAAACCTTACCATGAACAGCTAAATTAAATGCTGATCTAAATTTTTCATTTATTTTCACACAGTATACTTAATTACTTATATTCATAGCTTAAGTGCACCTCGTATTATTTTCGCCTAGACTTACGTTCTCATAATTTTGCCACTATCCTCTACATTTACCTAGTTGCAAGCCCTGTAAGGATGCACCAACTATTCCGGGACAGTACGCTTCCCCACCGAGTCCATACATGGCCACACCCGATATAGACTCAGATCTCTTTGTCTCCACCGAGGGCCTGGTAATTTTAACATGCTCGGTAACAGGACGCTTGCCTAGGAGTCCCAGAGTATGATGAACTTAACTATTTTGGAACATCGTTGCTTTAATCTCCCGTGTCTTTTTGCGTATCTTTGTGAGTATGACATTCGGTGGCTTTGAAGTTTCATTATGATCTATTAAGTGAGGGATCTCTGTACTGGTTTAGGTACTTCTTATATTGTCATTGCAAGCAGCTTTGACTAGATTTCCTGATTTCAATGTTTCAGGTGATCAAATTTTACTATTGTCATAAGTTAAAGTAGCCATTTAGTTACCTTTTCGTTAGTAAATATTCTACCAAGAGATGTTTACCGTTTCCAAGTTGTAACAGACAATTGAGCAAAGAATCGATTTATTATGCTCATAGGCCACATCAGTAACAAACTGCCGTAACAAATAGCATTTGGCGCGTACCTTTCAAGAATTCCTTAATAAATAAAAAAAATATATAATAATATAAAAAAATCACTATCAAAGAACTCATACAAAACCAATCTTCAGAGATGTTTCTATTTTTTTTTATGAGAAGTGTAGTTAGTTCCTTAATAAAAAGGATAAAGATAAGCCCACACATATTCTTACACATTGTATTGCCAGAAACTAACTTAACCGCGCATTTTGCAACAAACATTGTAGAACCATTGTAAGTGAAACACAAATATTATCAGCTAATATGTTCCGTGACGCTTCTAACGACATGTGGAGTCGTCTCGTGACAAATGACGTCATTAGGCGACAGTAAAAACTACTGATTCCACTGAATATCCATTCGTCAAGCCGTCTGTCACACTTCACTGCAAGCGCCAAATGTTTCATATTTCGAACAATTATTTTTTAACTGCCTCGTGTTTCCAAGTCGAAAATATTTTCTTACGTCAATCAGCCTAATTGGATTGTTTTAGACCTTTGGACCCGCTAATATTATAAATGCGAAAGTAACTCTGTTTGTAACATTTTCACGCCCTAGGGGATAATTGGATCTGGATTAAACATGGCACATGGGTAGACCATGCCCTGGTTCCTAATCCAGGACGGGAAAATACTGCCGGAATAAAAAATATCCTATATCTTAATATAGGATTTTTTTACCCCGGCAGTATGTTCCCGTGGGATATTTTCAGAACTCCACGAGGGCGAAGCCGCGAGTGAAAAGCTAAAATAAATTAGGCAGTTGGCTACGTTATTTTAATTGGAATCTGATAAAATTTTCCGTTGGCAAAAAATTCATAAAGAATTATAATTACTAAATAATAAATTCTAGACATGCAAGCATTGGTGGTGAAGTGGTGGACGTCCGTATCACTTCGTAGACTCGTGGCACCAATTACATCGATTATTTTATTTGTAGTATAGTAACCCCGTGGATCGATTCTTTCATTGTACCTATTGTCACGAGAATTAATGTTTTCTAGATAATATGAGAGACAGAGTTTATTGTACAAGTAACTTTTCCATTCGTTTCCACGGGAACAGATAGTACTAAGATCGCATTTCACATCAATATTCAAGATATTATGTCAATATTCCACAGCAAATATGACAGCGACTCTTGAACACGGTTTAGACGCATTGATCGTGTCGAATTTCCTTAATTTTCATAAAGGAAATTCGCCCTAAAATATCAGGGTAGAAGAAGTAAGCTCTTCACATAAAGGACAATATCCTTTAAGTGAAATTTAACACAAACTATCTAAACCATCTCAATATCAGAGCTTGAATTTATGAAAATAACTCAAAATAATGTCTTATTAATGCCTTGTTTTCTTTAAGTAGACAATATTCCAAGTACAGATTCAAAACTTCTCTTAGCCGACGTGTTAACTGGATAAACGCTTGTCTTCGTCGCAAGTGAAGTCGATTTCCTGCGATGTTCCAATCATGCGGACAACTGCAGATAACATTAACGCTGATGGCTGGCAACCCCGGCCCTACGTTATACAATTTCCTGTACATTGGAATTAAGCCGGAGACAGCTAAAGCTGTGGCCAGATTAGCTTGAATCTAACTATCTACTGAATATTTCGTTCACATTCGGACTTAACTTTGCCAAAATGTGTTGCAGATTTTAGTAAGACATTGAACAAAACATAAACATGAAAATTGTGTATTCAGATTTATTTCGTGATCGTTGGGATTCAATCTCATAACGAAATTTGACAGTTTTTTTTTTTGGGATCACATGGCAGTGTCTCACTGCGTTTGTTTTAAGCTTTATGAATCGTGGGATGTTGACATTGACATCTTATTCCTAGTTTTGACCGTAAAATAAATCAATCGAATTGCCGCGCCTTCGTATTTTTCGAAGATTCGCTGTGCTTTGAACCTGACCATTTTCTCTTAATAAACTGTTGTTATTCTCTCTCTCTCTCTCTCTGTCTGTCTCTCACTCTATATTATGTGTACTGTGGAATATTGCAACATTGGTATTTGTTATGTCCGTGCCCTTAGCTACCAGTACTCAGAACGCCCACTACTACTTCTTGTTTTGCTTCAAAGCTGCCACGTTTGGCGTTAACGATTCCCATTAGCTGTTCTGAGTTTACAGTGGGTCTTTATTTTCAAATACATTCTGAAAAAAAAACTGTTTTGAGAATAGAAATTCCTGGTAGCGTATTAAATTTAACCTTATCAACATTGTTATACAACGTGTAACAGAATAAACGCAAGACCTCTCGTGTGGTGTCTCAGACCATGAAACTGAACAACTTTTGTTCTATGACTTTTGGAAATTCATAACTTTTTTTTTAATTTTACCATACATGTGCATCAGCTGATTGCGTCCGTTCATATAGAAAGTATTTTTTTTTTTGCGAATTTCAAGAACTCGTAGAACAAAAGATGTTTAGTTTCATGGTGCGAGAGACCACACGGGAGGTCTTGCGTTTATTATGTTACACGTTGTATAGTAAGCCATCCATCTCCATCTATCTTAAGTTAGTTCGATTCCTTCAAATACAATGGCTTGAATGCACAGTATTGATTTCGTATATTTTCTAATCATCCTTCTGCCTGTTTCATCTACCAAACTAAAGTTAATCTCCTGTCTAATAATAATTAGGGACCTAGTCAGGACTCCCACTAGGCTGTGCGGAGTCAGGATCCAATTACCTTGGCTGGCGAGGGCGTACGAGTGGGTACAGCGAATGTATATCATTTGGAAGACGCGACTATCCCGCCGCGCGCCGCGACAAATCGCTGCTTCCCGCCTCCTTCATTATTCTTGCAAATACAATAACCCTGGGTTATTCTAGTGTTTTAGAAGATTTTGCAAAATAATCTTACTTAAATATTGGCGGTCCTGGTTTACATCTCTCTCTGGTGTTTTCTACTTGAGAGAAGTATTGTTATATGTTATATAGCAAAGTAATAGTTGAATCGGTCTACACATCAGACGTCACACTTCTTCAAAATGTTGAGCTAATTACCAAAGATTTGCACAAAATGTGATCAACATTGTGGTCTATCGCAGCGTTCCGCAAACTTGTGTTCAAAGTACATCTAGAAAATCGGAAAATTTTGGAGGTACACCCAGAAACGAAAAAAATTTTTTACATAATATTGTCCAACATTTATTTGTAAAGTTTTGCGGCTGTTTAAGTAGGATTTTTTTTATTTCAGTTTGTTTTTTCTATTTAACTTTAAGAGATAACCTTATTTATCCGAGGCACACCAGCTAATGACCACGGTACACCAGTGTGCCGCGGCACACACTTTGCGGAACACTGGTCTATCGGGTTATCCGTGAAATGGATGGTGCCAAGTCCACTGTAAAACAATAACACTTGTGCCCACCACTGACTGACACAGGCATTGGCATCTTTGCAAGTTCTAACCCAAATTTTCACTCACCAGTTACCATTAATAACAAACATTCCCTCTGAAACCGGAGTCAATAAATCGGGAGCTTTTCAAGTGTTCCCACAATGGTTGCAGAATGCATCCATCCCGTTGTCTGCGGCCTGTGGGCGGATATCGTTACAAATGCGCATAATGTACTCGTTAGGCCCGTCCGTTACTGATTTACTACAAAATCCAGTCACACTGGGAAGTGGACAGAAGATCCACTACGTTATACACTACATTATATTACTGTGCTCCTAGTCAAATTTCGGCCTGGCGACATTTGCGAGCAGTCTCTAGAGACTAACAATCGATGCAGAAGATATTATAGTGCAAGAAGTGTCTCAAATACAGGTCCACTCCCTGGTGCAATGTATAAACTCTTAGATCTATTCTTATTCTTCTAATTTGTTATTGCACTCAAAAATCAAAGAAATAAACATATAATTACAACATATAGCTTATATACAAAGGCGAGCTTAACCCAGAATTGGATTTTCTTACAGCAAACCTTGCTTGGATTGTGAGATTTGTAAAAGAGGATATACTTATGTGCAAAACAGTACATTAATTTAAAACTTAAATTAACATAATTTTATAACCAAACTCTTGATTTGCTTGATATGGTAACGTTGAACTGGACGCCGAGAGATCACGTTAGGATCTAATAAAATTGTTGAACTGTCTCTAATTTCAAATTATCTATTTCGTCGATACGCCATAACGCGATCATTTTTATGTTCATATTCATTCACAGCTTTAATTTGCCGATCATATTTTGCGTGTTGATCTTCTGAAAGCACGTCCATGGCAGATTACTGATTTACAAAACGCAAAGCCGTGGGCGCGCCGATACCGGCTATTTTGTTCACTGCCTATTATTCCTCAGTACACGGAGTACATCGCGAATTCCAGTAGGCGCAGGCGCAGCTTTGATCCTAATCACTGATGTATGCTGCACGATAAACTTTCTTTCGCTTTACGATAATTGCACTTTGTGTTAGCCGGGATTTTATATCGGATTTGTCATTTGTGAGAGCATTCAGGGTTGCTTTGCGCCTCGGAATTTAAATTGAGCCTTGTTGGTGTGTTCGAATGTGGGAGTTCTTTTCTTGAGGCTTACCGTATTTTCACTTTATAATGTGAACATAATCGCCTACGTATTCTTTCTTGTATTGTCATTGAAAATTCGCCACAATTTCCCTCACATAAGAGATCTTCAAAAGTGCATTCACGAGCTGTCCTGAAGTATCCTGTCTTGGCCGTTATTTGTTCTTTTCAACGTTTATAATAAAATTACAGACGCACCATTAATTCTTATTACTTACACATCATTCTTCTGACCTCATCCCAATTTACTTGGTCTGATCAGCGTAGCATGACATGTCTCTATCATGTCTTCTATTATGCTTCTTTGTTAGTCGTCAAGTCAGTAGTCCTCTCCTCTCTAGACGTCCTCTCCTTTCATACAGTCCATTCATATAGTTTCTAATGTATTCCCCATCTTTTATAAAGCCATCCATATCCATACTCAAATTCGAGTTACTCTGCTCCTGCATTTGTAAATTAATCAACAGTGGAAGATTTTTCATGCTTGTCTTCCACGAACGACGCACTGGCCCATATTTTAATTCATATCTAATTAAAATCCATTAGGACTCATTGCAGTGGAAGATGACTAACACTGATAATGACGTCATTGTCATCGCTAAGGGGCCGTCTCCACGAACGAGAGAATCGCGGCGGTATTATCGTCCTGCCACGTATTTCTATATACCCTCTTAGGGCCGTCTCCACGAGCGCGAGAATCTCGGCAAAATTATCGTATAGAAATACGTAACACGACGATAATATCGCCGCGATTCTCGCGCTCGTGGAGACGGCCCCTATGGATATGATATAATACATTATTTGTATCGTAACTAGATAAACATGAACTGCGTAGCTCGTTGCACTATCATTGTCTATTCGTAGTCACGAGTCCGATTGTTACATGTTACATCGTCTGGCAAACAATATATTTTTCCATTATAATTAGCCCAAACCAAGCGTACAGGCAATAAACCATTATTATTATTCATGCATTATTATATTATGCATGAAAATCATGGTGGGCCAATACCTGGAGCATTACGGCGGCGCAAGTAATCTAAAACCCCGATCAAAAGCAATTGAATAAAACCGTATGGTTTTATTCAGCAAATCTGGCAGACCCGTGAGGCTTTCCACACGCCAAAAAAGGGTATCTATCGTGGTACCCTCGATCCAACTGGGTTATAATGATTCGATGGGTAGCTTTCATGTAAAATACTGAAAATCAGCTGCATCTGGTTAGACTGCAAGTCGCCTCCATCAAAGTTGTTAAAAGGATGCAGGCATGCAGGTGATGAGACACGTACTACATGGAAACAGTCGAAAGGATATAACCTACACGTTTGCTATTCCCTCAGTAACATTGGCGTGATGATAAACCGCCAGACTATAAATGATCCAGACGTCGACATATGCGTAGTGGGATAGGTTAGTGCCGTGCGCTGTAGTAAATGTGTTGCATGTCGGATGCTGGCAGTGCAGCCAAATGTTTGCAACTTTGTGGGACTTCTACCAAATTATAGTGAACTTGTTGTACGTACTATAACTATATCAATAAGTCTCTCAAAGCGAAGCCTAGGTGGTCGCGGGACTCATAGAATTACCGTGACCCTGGAAAAGAAAGGGCTACTGAAGGACACCGTGGATTTTAGTCAGTACAAGTCTGACAGTCCCTCCCGCTCTGCCCTGGGTGGGAGGACTCATTTGATGATTTTACCAGGTTAAAAAAAAAAAAAAAAAAAAAGCGAAGCCTAGGTTGTCGATTGAGAATTTTCTATCTTGCATTTTGTTAAATCTTTTATCAAACATCTACTTTTATTGAGTTAACAGGTCAGATATTTATTTTCATAAGATAGTAGTTACTATCTGCGCGGCATCAAAGAATAAGTTCGTTTTGAGTTCAGTAAATATTGTGGCTTCATGCTTGTAAACACAGCATTCCACCAAATGTATATATCTTCTTTCTTATCGATCGGCATGTCTTGTCATTTTACGTCGACCTAAATAATATAGTCGTTCTTAATGTCACCATTTTATGGGTGCATATAATGACGGAATGGTAATTAGTAACCTCTGTTTTTTATTGCTTTACACCGTTCTGATTAAGTTTCATTTTAATTTTATGACCATTCGTATGAGCAGTAGTAGAGTATTCAGTCTTCTTGTAATTGTTTGTTTTGAGGCATACCTTACGATTTGTTTTATGACGCACTTTTTCTTTTAAAAATAGCCGTGTTTTGAGCGCAGTTACCGCTCGTGTTTTAAATAATAAATACTTATCTTCGACTAGTAACTAAAATAGATTGTAATCTACTAAAAGCTTTTGTAGCGCCGGGTTCAACAGGATCGATAAAAGCATTATTTTGTGTTTGACATTGACTGAGTATAACACTTTTAATATTATCATTAGTGAAATTAATGATTAAGTACTTTCTTTTTAACATATTTGGGGTTTGCTAAACCACCCAGCCAGCCAGCTTGCCAGCTTTATTCTTTCGGTCATTCAGAGCCTCAACCGATCCAACTCATTATGAAATCCCACCCTCCAGGTCAAATGCCTAAGATACTGATAGCATGCTGACTGATTTTATAAACGGTGAGGAACTCAAAAATGTGTTAAAATTCTTTCTCCATTTGGTTGGGGCCTGTTCCAATTTAATATGAATCACTTGCATCAAAATTCACTAAACACGTTACACATCATTCTGGGTCTGTCAATCGTATGAAGATGACAGAGTTACGATCTCGGCTAAAATTCGTTAAGCATTATTTAAAAGAAAACCCAAGACTATCAAAACTAATTCTAAATCCCGCTAACCACCTCAAACCTGGCGACTTCACCCGGGGTTGTTGCACTTGCGCGCCGATCGCGCCGGGCGACGCACACGCAAATAGACAAGCGACAAGCGGAATAGATGCACATACGCCATGACACTTCGCGTCGCCGTCGGGGAGACAAGTATAGTTTCTGCTATATGCTAGATAAATCTTTCGGTGTTGTCTCTTCCTGGATCCTTAGTACGAGTGTCTAAATTAGTGATGGTCTTTGCAGTCAATTTTGTTCTAGTAGGATTTTGGTCGCTTCATCTGGCTCAATATGAAACTGTACTTTAGTCACCGGTACCCTATTATGATCAGGTAGGGGAAGACTTGGTGAAGTTCAGAAGCATCCTCTCCTACACATCTAATCATAACATTACGATTTATAATCCACAAGGGAAGGCAGAGGTGTCCCAGAATACACCCACATTTACCACACAATAGGCTCGGGGCCTATCAACGGGTACAAATCTCAATGCCCTATTGTCATCAACCGGAGACAAATCTCAGCTGTGCATGGTTCCAAAGAGAAGTGCTGTTCCGCACCCAGGGCTGAGCATTCGAAATTTGTTTTTGATAGACGGAGATTTCAGAATCAAAATAACTAGGCATCACTTTGTTAAGTAGCAGGGCCTACTCAGATTACCCAGTTCCCAACTAGACTGTAATCTGCTAGTAAGTAGGTGCATGTAACTTAACCTAAATGTAGTTACATGCGTCTGCGCAGGATAAAAGCAGGAAATGTGGAATCAAGATTGAATTACACTATGCGAGTTATTAAATTCCATATAGAGTATTATCGCCTGTTTGCATAGTATCATTATGCAACTACACTAGTTTAATTTAGCTTGTAGTGGTTAATCTTTTCACCGCCACGGACTTCAATAGAAGTTCCAGATTTCCGTGCCACCAGCGCCACGACTCAGAAACAGAAACTCTTAATTTTTAACTACCTATCTATACTAATATTATAAAGCTGAAGAGTTTGTTTGTTTGGTTGAACGCGCTAATCTCAGGAACTACTGGTTCGATTTGAAAAATTATTTTAGTGTTGGATAGCTCATTTATCGAGGAAGGTTATAAGCTATAAAATTTCACGAGGACGAAGGTCGCGAGCAACAGCTAGTCAAACATAAAAGTACTGTATTTAAAGCATGTAAATCTCATTCATCGATATGACGATACCCTCATCGCCACTGTTTACTGTATACTTCGTTATACAATTATAGCTTGGCGCTGGCGAGGCATCGCGTTCTGTGTACGTTGGCGGTGAAAAGGTTAAAAGAAACAGAACGGACGCCCTAGCACGGGTTTGACGTTTTTCGTAACGTTACTATCTCATTCTAAAATTAAATATACTCGTTTCACAAACAATATTTTCATAATTTTAAGAATTTATTCATATCTATGGATGATACTTATTGTGCTTGTTGCAAACAACTTAATTAAAATAATGGATAATATACGATACGGATAATTGTATTTTCGATACAAAAATCGACGTATTTACGTTACGAAAAACGTCAAAACTCGTACTAGGGCCTCGGTTCGCAGTTTATTTTAATTTCGTATAATGTAAGTGTAATTAAATAACAAAGACTGCAAGCTAAATAAAACTAGTGATACCGATCGATACTGTGAACCAAAATACAAAAAACAGGCGAATCTCCTATTTGCAACAAAAAATATCCGTATAGAAACCTAATCTTCGATTATGAGGATTTGAGCCGTCTGACATTATTAGGTTTCCTTTGCCAATTTACCTTTCCTTTGGTGCTTACTGTCTAATAAGCTTCTATAACCTGGCTACATGTTTTCCGAATAGGATTTGTTGTCTTTTTTTGAAGAAGGGGAATATCTATTCTCCTTATTTGGTGTCTGTAACTCGGTAATGGTTGATTCCTTTTTTGTAGAAATGGCTAGTTCTAGCTCATACAGATTGTCGATTGCGTATTTTTTAGACACAATGGACAAACCAAAAATGATGTGACATCGACACTGCATACATATTTAGTACGACCGGGGTCTTAAAACCATGACATTAACACAAAGGTCCAATCAAAGTACCTTGATTAAAACACTGGCCACCAACAGACTGCACTAACTAAAAACGACACATCGAAAAAAAGAATACTCAAATAACACCTCTTTGTACCGTTCGAAATTCAAACCCAATCAGCTGACGCAAGATGGTTGCCCATTCAAATAAATAAAACTATTTCTCTAGGTAACTGTAACGAAAGCCAATAAACTGTTTGAAAATATAACACTTGTTTTTAGAGTTACGATTTGAATATAGATCTGACATCAAAGATGCTATGGCGGTTAACTGGCCTATAGCCAAGACGGGCAGAGGAATACTGAGCTTATTGTCTTTGCCTCTTCCAATTTTTATCGCGTAGGTATATTTTTTGGACGACGATCTAGCTGACTGACGACAGCTAGGAAACTTTTTTGTGGGTAAGACGTTATATCAACTCTGATCCTCAAAATTGTAGTAGATATCTCTATATGTAGGTATAAGATGCCTCTGTAAAATTTTCGTGCTACCCAGGTAAGAATGTCATTCTTGAATATTATTTTGCAAGCTTTTCCTGTCTACTGAAAGAAAGAAAGAAAAAATATATACTGAAAATAATATCTACTGTTACTGTTAGTTACTGGTTTACTAAGATATTCTTTTTTTGAGGTTTTCCCTTTGATCACTTCAAAGGGAAGAGCTATCATGTCAGTTTGTTGTTCAGGAATATTACAATAAGATATTGTAAATGAGATTGAATCATGTTAGCGAAACAATATCCTCGCTTCTTCCCGAAGAATACTGGATTTGCAATACGCCTCCGTACTCCTGACAGTACTAGCCTTCTTCGCCATCCTTCTCCACACAATTCTGTCTTCCGTTAGGAGTCAAGCTTGTCTCGCCATCTTCGCCTTGGACCGCTGCGATGGTATCTAGCATTTAATGCGTCCGTACTCCTATATTGTAATAACAGACAGTACATCACGAAACGTAATGAATTGCCACCGCACGTCCGGTGCCGCACGAATGGGCCCGCGACTTCTGCCACTCCTGCGCACGTTGCGATATAACGCATAAATCTGTTAATCGTTTCAAATTGCGCATGTGACTGCTACCATATTCATTCTCTGATAGCTTCCAGAAATGTTTTGTTGACTGTGTGTGGATTGAGCTACTTGAATCTCACAACGTTTCAAACGAGTATGTCCAGAAGTAATGTTATCGTAAGCAGATCGAGACAAATCAGCCAGTTCGCTTTCTAATTCAAACCATCTTTAATGGATTACTGGGCTGTTACAAGTCTGAAGCTAGTTTGTGAAAAGTATTAAGTAAGACTGGCCAAGCGTTTGCTTCGCCGTGTGGATAAGTGGATACCGATGGAGCATTCGATTTAAATATTTCATTACTGCGAAAATCTGTAAATACGACCGGAACACAGTATCTACCTACGCTGGCACCAGAACTGGTAAAATATTAACACAAATTTAAGTCCGGACATTGTAAGATCTACAAATCTAGATCGCATCTGTGCTATGCTGTGATGTAGGGTCTGCCTAACGTTTATTTATTTTATTTCCGTGTTTTCCGTTTCCGTTATTATCATTTATATATGCCGCACAATAGCTGTATGGTGTGACCCAGTTGAAATGGTAATCTGTACGACTGTACCTGAAAACTGCCAAGTATTCGTTTTTTTTCACGTCGATAATTATAAGTTTTCTTGTGGTTCGTGAGTAGGTATTGGATAACAAAATTGTTCAAAAAACGCAAAATACCTTAATTTAAAGAGTCAATTAAAAAACAACCTACTTCTTGTAGCGGCTTTTGTGTAGCTTAGCTACATAATTGAGTCAATATTTAAAGTTCGAAGAATAGAACGATAATTTGAAATGTTTCTAGAACGCCCTTGAAATATTTGAATCAATTATTTTATACCAATTTTTACACAATTTTTTTTATTAATTCCTCATCAACTGATGTATAAAACGCGGGAAAATTTACGCTCGCGCGATTTTACACGCGTTTTATTCC
The DNA here is from genome assembly GCA_963082995.1 of Noctua comes. Lineage (NCBI taxonomy): Eukaryota > Metazoa > Arthropoda > Insecta > Lepidoptera > Noctuidae > Noctua > Noctua comes. The sequence goes on from OY720267.1 coordinate 3,705,075, forward strand.
AAGTACCTACCGTTTTATAATTTCAGTAGTACCGAGGAAATAATTTCATGAAAATTTGGATCTATTCCAAAGTTATTATTAGGACATTCAAATCAGCTGATTGTTGCTAGCCCAAGCGCGGTAAAATTATTGCCTCTTCAACGCCAGTAATAATTCCGTTTGGCATATAAACTCGTATTACCACTGTACGGAGTAAACAAAGTTAGATTTCTATCTTTCTCTATTCTATTCTATCAATAAACGAATAAAAAGTGGCATTCATTGTTTTTATTTTTTCCATCATGTTTTTAAAGGTATGTTTATTTTTTAAGTTAATATTTTAATTTATTTTATTTTTTTATCATTTTAAATGCAATTGTAATTATTAAAATTTTGGAAATTCAATTCAAGTATGTTATGCTGTGTAATTTTTAAATTTGCTTTCGTATGGTTTATTTTTTTTTTTATTTATTTATCCATACCTTGGTGATTTTCTAATTTTTTCACCATCAATGGTTTCGCTACCAAACTTCAAAAAGCATTTTTTTAAAGGTGTGTTACTTTTTTATTCCTAATCTTGATTTAATTTTTTTTCTACCGTAGGTTTGCTACCAAATTTCTTTTAGAAAATTTTTAACTTAACTTTGCATTCACAGTTCTCCAATAATGCCAAAAAGTCACAAATGTCATTGCAAAAGAGGCCCTTGCAACCTTTACTTGTCGTCTGGAGAGACAACACCGCTTGAAGATGAAAATTTAACTGAAGGGGAAAAAGTGCCGGAAGAGGAAGAAGCGCACGAAGAGGATTATCTTGCTGGTGTGGTTAAACTTATTGAAGAGGTTAAAAATCTTGAAGAGGATATACTTCCTGACTTGGATATACTTGCTGAAGAGGTTAAACTTCCTGACGAGGATAAACTTCCTGACGAGGATAAACTTCCTGACGAGGATAAACTTCCTGACGAGGATATACTTCCTGACGAGGATATACTTCCTGACGAGGAGTAACCTCCTAATTCTGACGTAGATGAGTGACCTTTCGCAATATTTGGGACCGCTTAGAACCGAATGGTAACTTTCGATCAGATACCATTTTTTAAAACCTACTAATTAACTTTTTTTTTAAACTGTTGCAATATTGTGGCTGGCGTGTTTATGAACCGAGTGTATCTTTTTAGAGGAGCGTATGCTTTTTTTATGAAAGTATTTTACAGTTCTTATTAGCAGTTATTATATAGGGTTGTTATGTGTATTAAATTGTATATGGTTATCTACAATCGTTGCTACGTTTGCGTCGTTTTATTTCTGACCTACATCACGCAGTTCAGTTGTCACAGCAGTTGCAGTTTCCCTGATAACAAACATAGGAAACTCAATGTCGTATCGCGTTGTTTTGGCTTTTGAAGCATAAACATATTCCTCTGAGCTCAATAACTGAATTCGAACTCTGTTGTTACTACTGCAGATTTCAAATAGGTACAACTAATAGGACCATCTTCTACAATTGCAGTTGATTGTAAAAACGATTGTTATAATTGAAATGAGACTTCATTTTTTAGTTTTTAAAGTTTCATTTTACACGACTGGGTCGTTTCAGCATACCTACTCGTATTAACAATATTTCGCATTTAGCGTAGCTTGTCTGTCCGTATGTTAACACGGACTGTCGAGGTGTTAATTCAGTTACTAGCGAACCGCTTATTAGTGAAATTATTGACGCTATTATGTTCAGAGGAGAGCGAGCGACAGAATTTAAAGTACCTACCTATTGCAGCATTTGAGCATTAACTTATAGGTACGTACCATCCAACGAAAAAAACGTCACGTGTGTAGCGACACTGTAGAAAGTTGTAACTCGAGGCTATTAACGCCACATAATTACAACATAGTTTCACTTAATTCACGTTGTTCATTTTGGTGTGTTGCTCAAAAGAAGTTGTTCATCGACTCCAAGATCACCATAAAAAAACTGACCATCTTTTTTTTACGTCATATTCATAATTATATTACATAGCTCGTGGCTATATAATAACAGCCGCTCGGGTCGATCTTTAGGTTAAGCCGTGCTTGCCTAGGTTAGTCTGTGGATGGGTGACCACCCATTACATACCGAGTTTCCTCCGTGCCTCGGAAAGCACGTTAAGCCGTTGGTCCCGGGTGTCATTTGTAGATCTTTGACAGTCGTTAGGTAGTCAGTGGCCCAAAAAGTCTGACAACCAGTCTTACCAAGGGCTAGCGTATTACCCAGTATTAACTGGGTTGTGGAGGTCAGATAGGCAGTCGCTCCATATAAAATACTGGTATTCAGCTGCATCCGGTTAGACTGGAAGCCGACCCCAACATAGTTGGGAAAAGGCTAGGCAGATAATGATTATGATTCATAATTATATTAATATTAAAATTGGACAGATTCTAAAATATAAGCTTGTAGTAACCCAGTCATCATCTTCCTGCCCTTGTCCATGTCACTTGGGGTCAGCGCAACACATTTTGTGTTCTTCCATGCTCCTCTGTCAACCATCACAGTAACACTTACTCCTTTTTCATTCATAAATCATTCCTCACACAATCCAGCCATCGTTTCCTTGGTGTTCCTCTCCCTCTCCATTCTCTCCATTTATATTGATCACTCTTTTGGTCACATGCGATTCGTCCCTCCTCATCACATGTCGAAACTCAATACTCAATTCTTTATTGATCCACAATGTAGTCTTATGTGGTAGACATTTTTTTAAAAGAAACAATCGTTGACCCTGTCGGGCACAGCAAAAGAAAGATAATAATATTTGGAGATGAGGAAACCACGTAATAAGCCAGTAATTAATCAAAAGATCTCAAGCTTACAGGTCATCATCTGATGACCATACCACGAAAAAAAAAAAAAAAAAAAAAAATGAAAAAATAAGCTTACAGGTTTTTGTGCAGGGGAACACTGCAGTAGGTATTCTACCTTCTTCCTACAAAGCCGGCTGTTTATTATCTGTAGTTTCTTAAATTCTGTCTTCGTCTTTCACACTGCCGACACTTAAATCAGTTCTTCGATTAATGCAAAGCAAAGCATCACCAGACTTCATAGGTGATTAACATGTGATTGGTTCTATGTTTGTTCAAAATAGTATTTAAACAAAGGACGCACAAGATTAAAAATTTGGCCTAATTCGGGAAACTGTTACATAGTATACGAGATTGGGTGTCTTGGTCTATCTACGGTCCCTGATCATATTAGTGTCATAGGGAAGGGCAATTGGTAAGCTATACAATTCGATCTCTAAAATATGATGGTAATAAACATCAGCTAATTGAAATACTGGTGGCCGCAAATAGATCAGCTCCTATATATTTTTTCCCATTCAACCTTTTATCAAAACCCCGCAGTTTTGAAAGTTAACGCTCATTGATAAATATGGAATAATACTAGCAACACGTCATTGATGCAATATTATACCTAGGTACTGAAAAACACGCCACTTCATACATTCGCCTGATGGATGAGTCAAATTATCAAATAGACAAACACTGTCTGCTTGTCTGACGGTCAAAGTCAAGTTCAAACTCGATTAACACATTACGAAATATAATGCTATCAGTCAACTCGTTTATTTTGATGCATGTTGCATTTAATACGATATTCGTTTGTATTTCATAGATAAGAAAACTATTGGCTTCTATTGTTTACCAGACTGCGCGACGCAAAGGTAATGTGTTTATCAGCCTATGCATGATGATATTATCAGGTTTGTGATCCCCGACGGGTTAGGCAAAAGTGTTTCGCCAGTTATGTTTTAAATCCTAATCCTGTAATAGTGGGCGAGCCTTTTGCCATCAACGGGGCACATATCCAGACTCCGTGGCTGCTACTGAGAAATTCCTGATGGGAAAACACTTTGCTCGACCTGGGAATCGGACCCAGGACCTCGTGTTCAGCAGTCGTAGGCACTTGCGACCACTCGAGCAACCGAGGCAGACTAACAATCAATCAGTGTAATAGTTTTCCTTGTATAGGATAAAGCTACGCTAATGTCACTGTCCGCAACCTACCTACATTTAGTTGTACTCGTATTTAATGATTTACCTACACTGCTGATATGAAACAAATTCAAGCGGAAAATATTAATAACAAGTAACTTATGTTATGACATAATGTGGTAGGGTCGTATCATAATATGTAGTATGTAGACTTCTGTCCAAAGAGTATAGTATAATATTCACAGTTAATTTATCCCATTGCAGTCCTTAAGCAACCTTATTTTCGTGAAAATAAAGATCAGTATAATTTTTACAGACTTGTAAGTGACAGCAATCTTATTGCAACGTGAGTATACTCACAGGGATATGAAGATTGTGGTAAACTACCTGTCAAAGGACTTTAAGTAAAGGACGTTTAGTACAGTCAGCCTCAAAATTTCAAAACACCGACAAGAATTAATTTGTGTGTCTACAATTGTTGTTCCTTATTATTGTATCAATATGTAGCTTCATCTAAGTACCCAATAAGTTTTGGGACTACAAATTGATATAATATTGTTACACAAATATTGTAGATATAATGAAATGAGAAATCTTTTTAAGGCTGACTGTACCTATGTTACGCATTGAGGAACTGATCTGCTAAAACCCTTCATTAACTCACTTGTTAACTTTAGGTTTCCAAGTGAAGACTCGAAATATACAGTCTAGCTGCTAACTACACAGTAAACAGTACCTAGGTACCTACGCATTGCTTACTCAGCCGGTGCAAGACAGCCAAACAAATATTTATTTATTGCGCTTCCCAAGGAAAATTTACAAGCTATGTGCGATATTTATAGAAATTAAAAACTCTCTCTGTTTAAGGTGGAAACGCCAGGGTACCCTGCGAAATTCAACTTTGACTTATTCATGAAATAGTTATTGAATGTGATTAAATAAACTTAGGGGTTTGTATTGATGATTATAAAGGGTGTAAATAGACCCTTAACATAAAAGAAAGGCACTTGTTCTCCCCGTCTTTGCGATCATTTTTTTGTTCTAGACTATACCTGGGAACCTTCTAGTTTCGGAGATATTGGGGGGTCAAAGTTCCAACTTTTTCACAAGTTTTTTTTTAAACACATGTTTTTCATGTAAGATTTTTACTTTACACACCTCCATGACCCCCGTACTATTAATAAATCCATCCATCAGCACAGTGCTTTGAGTGCTTTCCATCGAGTCCTACCGTAAAACGTAATTTTTTTCACCCCAAAAAAAAAAGGCGATTCCCAGCAATAATTTTTGCGTAAAGTTACTTAGTTTGATGTACAGAATGCTTGGTTGACGGCTATGTGAAGGGAAAAATCTGAAATATGTACGAATAGCATAGACAATGTTATTCAAGCGCCTATGCAGTTCGTTAGTATGATAAAGCCTCTTTCTTAGGATGCCGTAGTAGTACTAAAGTTTTATGACTTGACAGTGGGCAGCAACTCGATTTATGGTACAATATGGTTTTTACGTTACAAATTGGTCGTTACCCGTAATCGGGTGCTCGGAAGACTATACTCGAATTCCGGCACCCTCATGCATTTCTTGCACTACGAGTAGTCTGAACGGAGACGAACCATAAAACCGAACAAGATTGTCCAAAGACGCACGCACTCGACTCCCTTCTTTTACACTTGGTCGTCTGTCCGAATTCCAGGGGCTAATAAGTCCAATCCTGCTGTTAATATTACTCAAATTGTCAACGAACGCATGGGGATGAACTCCCAAGTGCTTTTACACCAAAGTCAGGTAAAAAAAATGTGGCAACAAAAGACTCGCATCGTCTCTTAACAATATTTATATGCTGCAACTTGTATTGTTATCTGTTGGTTCAAGTTATCGCATTCAACTGGCAATTAAATAGCACTGTGTAAATCTTGCATTGGTGTTAGAGAAAACGGGTATAAAGAGAATCAATCATTAACTCGGCAGGTTCTATAAAAATAACAATGTCTACATTCAGTCATCGGGGTCACGTATTTTCCCAAAAAACATGTTTATTTTGGTTTTGGTTTATTTGTTTTTTTTTTGTTTGTTTGGTAGGGGCTACATGCCAGTTGAGCTACCGCCGGAGCCACAGAAGGAAAAACCACCGACTCCCAAACCACTGCCACACGAACCGCTGCCGGATACCCGTTAGTATTCGTAAGTATGAAAGAAAGAAAATAAATTTAATTGTATTTGTAAGTATGAAAGAAAGGCACACAGTGAAAACAGAAACAAAACTTAGTTACAATGTAATCGTGGGTTTTACTCTCGCCGAGACATTCCGAGGAAAGGCGAGTGTAAAGTAACGCTCGTCTAGCCTCGGTTTTCTTGGCTTGCTCCGACCAGTCAAGTTTTTTGCGAGAGGTCTCAGTCATCATAGAGAGAGATCTCGGTCGAGAGTGTACAGCCCCCATTACAGTTGTGTGCCTCAAACCTGCGCCAAATAGGCCCAGTGCAGCATAAACGCCAGAACACTAGTGCCTGACGCTAGTTTTCAACTGGGCCTTATGTGTGCTTTCAGGATTTCTACGTTTAGTGCAAATGCAACCTTGATCATTCCGAAATCAGCACTTCATTCGTGTGACCCGTTCATTCGGCTACCCGAACGGTTCATTTTTGTTTAAATACATTTCTCACTATTGGTTAATTTTGTGGTCAGACGTTTCACATCTAGTGAAAGAAACCGAATAATTAAAACTAAAGCGTCTGATTTCGGTTTAAGATCACTTCTTTTATAATTTGAAAAATCCCCACAATTTAATATTATGGCGTACGTGATCTTCACAGCGTCTCACAGACTATGCGCTGTTTAGGGTAAAATGTATTAAATTATTATTCTTCCTGTACAGATGTGAGTATTTTTGTTTCTGGAAATTATTTGACATTGATGTAGGTTTTACCCGAACATTATTATAAGTAAGTAAGTGACGACGACGACGACGGCGTGTGGTGTGTGGGTGTGTGTAGTGTGTGTGTGTGTGTAGTGTGTGTGTATGTAAGTGTTTAATCACTCAGGCTGAGATCTGTGAAAAACATTACTTTGCACATCGATACAATGTTTACGTTCTAAAAATAAACGCACTATTTGGTCGTGCTTCAATTCGGCCAAACCTTTTCTGTATTAAAAGAATTCTTCACACCAAAAAAGAACACCTAGTTTTTTTTTTTTAATTGTTAATTCTCTGGCCAACAAATTCTATCTTTAGACGGTGCGAATGGAAAAAATATACTCATATTATAAATGCGAAAGTAAAACTGTCTGTCTGTTACCTTACCAAATGCTAATACAGACAGACAGTTTTACTTACGTAGACGACCGACTTGGATTTGAATATTAACTACCATGGAAAGAAGAAGAAAGAAAAAACCATGTACACACGGCGGCACATCAAGCTATACATTTCCAGTATAACATGGCCTTGCTTTGTATAGATTTCCCGTACAATGAGATATCCGCATAAAGTGGTTTTGTATAGCTTGACTAGCCGTCGTGTATACAACCGAGTTCACTGACAGTCGACCACTTTTGACCCATATTGTTTAGGGCATCGTGGTATGGACATATGATGCTTCCTGAGGAAAATGTAGTGAGGAAAATGTTGAGTATAAAACGTAATGTATGTATGTGTGTGTATGTATGTCTGTGTGTGTGTATAAGAGTACAGGGAGACCAAAGAAACGATGGATGGACTGTGTGAAGGACGATATGGCTAGACATGAGGTGACTGCTGAGATGACGAGTAATAGGGAAGTATGGAAGAAGCAGACATCCTGCGCCAACCCCAAATAAATTGGGATTAGGGCAGGGGGATGATGACGATTACTTTGGGCGTAAGCGTGAAATGTGGCAGACCGGCAGTGTACGATCTACGTAATTTACACTAAATATTGCGATGGATGATTGGAAGAATGATTCAAGAATTGATGAACGATTTCTGATTCCCGATCTCCATACCGGCGAAGCCGCGGGAAAAATCTAGTATCCATAATAGAGTGCCAAGCGAAGCTAATGCGGCAGTAAACAACATTGTGTTATTGAGAGGCGCGCGCGCATACTATCGGTACTTGGGTAGCCAGTGACGCAAGCGCTCCGGCCCACAGCCAATAGAGGCACGGCTCGACACGTCAAACGTCAACAGTTCCGATGATTGACTTCACAATCTTTATAATCTCGAAATATTGCTGTAAAGTGATTCGCTGGTCTGGTGGTCGCAAACGCTACTACTGAGGGTAGCTCCTGGATTCGTTTCCTCGGTCAAGCATTGTTATTGGGTTTTTCCATTTGGAATTTCTTAGCAGCAGCCAAAAAAATGGAAATTGGTGGTGTCATGCCCCCGTGTCGCCGAAAGCACATGCAGCCGTTGGTCCAGCTTCCCCCTGGTCACTCTCTGATCATTTTGGTCTGCCGTCTAATCGGGCTATGGCAGTTAGGGAAGAGAGATTGCACCTGCACTATAATATCTCCCGTGGTTATTCTGCACTGACATTGGCTGTCATGGCCGATATTCGGTCTGTAGGATTATTATTCTGTTCTCCAAATACGGGGTGGAAGGACTCCGACGCGAAAACGGTTACCACGTATCCATTACATCATTCTGAGCAATATAAATACATTTTGTCTGTGTAGGTATTGCACTTTTGTAGGAAACAGCAGATTTTTTTATAAAATAACCGATGAACATATTCTATGTGGAGGGGGGGGGGCTCAGAATGCTGTACTGAATACCGTTTTCGCGTCGGTGTCCCTTCCATCCCGTATATTGCTGTAATGTTTTAGTTTGACTTATTAATTTAGGAACGTTATAGAAATTACAGCTTCAATGATGCACTATGGTTCACTATTTTTTTTTTCCTACCAACCTACCGAAAAGTTGATTTCACGAGAATATAAATATAACGGGCACTGTAAAAAAAATGTCATCTGGAACGAATAGAAACGCAAGATTTTGTTTTGCTTAAACGTTTTGGATCCACGTTGTTTTTTTATATTAAGTAATTTGATCATTATAGGAAAAGCTTTGATATTTTTAGAACTTTTAATTGTAAAAAATTGAATGCCTTGGAATTTGAAAATCAGTGAAAACGATATTTTTGGGAAAGTGTGCAAGCTACACCTGTGTGTAAAGCCTCCTGTCTTGTTCTTTGTGAAAGTCCACCAGTCCACCTGCACCTTGAGGGATCAGCCGAAGCCACTGATAACGCTGTCCCTTTCATATGAAGGAGGCTTGTTTTCCCAGAGCTGGGAATAGTAAGGCTGATATACAGGGTGGAGAGACACTGCCGCACAAATGCTTAGCACGTATTCAGTACATCATTCCGACATCATCATCACCATCATTTCCCAGTAAAAAAATCTACGGTTTCCTACAAAGTTGCAATACCTACACGGTCAAAATGCCAAATTTAAAAAAAATATATAGTTCCATCTGCATATTTAAAAAAAAAATCCGATGAAACATTTCTATGTTCAGAACGATGCACTGAATAGCGTTTGCGCATCGGTGTCCTTTCCACCCTTCTGTATGATAAACACCTGTACTTTAAGGGACCTGGCCAAAGTCACAGTTAACGCTGTCGACGAGGCTGATTTCTGGTCACAGCTCTAAAAAAGAATCATCGACACGAAATTATGATTGCTATCTTGAATCTAGATAATTTCGTCACCGTTGATAGAGCACAAAGATTTTCCGTGACTGTAATAGAAATCGTTGTAAAAATGTGGCGACTCGTGAAAGGCTTGAACTTTCACTGACAGCAATGGCGGCGAACAGAATGCGGTTTGGGCGGCGTGTGCGCAGTTCCGTTGTTCTTGTCGTGAGACAATTGCGCTAACGGTGTTTGTGAGAATTTATCTCTGAAGGGATCTAGGAATGTTATTCGAGGTGTCCAGATATTTTGGTAGTAATATGGTATGACGACATCCGTTATCGAAACGTACAAAATCGTTATCAAAATTGGTAGTGTGGTCACCTTTTTAGTGTACTAATTATAAATATTAGATAAGTTCTATTTTATCATATCCAAACATTTCCGTTGAAAACCACTGAAAAATATAGTTTGTGGTTTTGTATTTCACAATGTGAATGTATTAGCTCATTATTGTACACAACATTAGGTTGTTCTTTGAATGTTTGGTAATCCTCATCTTTGTACTTGAGTCCTATTGGTATTTGATAAATCATAAACGACATTTTTCGACACTAGCTTGGCGTTCGAACTACCGTGTACAAGAGTATCGTAGTTCCGGTCATCAAAATTCAGACCAGCATATAGAATTACTTGACATTCTTCTTCTTCTTAGCGTGTCGATGGCAATCTAAATTGTGTCGGCCAAGAACTGAGCGTTTGTGAACTGTTTGGCGTCTTCAGTCCTGGTCATCAGTTCCTGTAATGAACAAACAACAGGACTCGCAGGTCACGATATTAAGCCCCATCCATTGAGCCCCATCGTTTGTTGAACAGCACCACACTTACACTCCAGGGCTAAGTCATTCATTAATCTGCACCTGAGCAGATTTTCCTTACTGCAACCACTTACTGACTTCCAACCTGGGTCCAGAGTCTATTTAAAGATTTCCAGGTCAGCCATGTCAACTCATGTCCAGTTCGGAGATTTGCAGCAGGTGGAACGAATGGAATGGATAGATGGATGTAAGGATGCACTACCTCGCCACAGCTTTAGTATTTCCGTAGACCGCTCCAGTGGCATTTATAATATAAGTACGGCTACGAGGTTGTATTAATTGATATCGCCAACAGCGTCATTAAAACCGTTGAAAGACGACATGGTGATGATGATGGCATCTAGCCGATTCCGGCCACTTTGATGGCTTCCCAGAGTGGTTGTTGAGATCTTACGGTTGCTGCTCTTTCAAACGCTCTCCTGTGACTAACATATCCAAGTTTGGCCGAAAAACTTCGAGCACAAAGCGGACAATGGCATGTAAGGAGACATCATACTATATATTTACTTTGTCGCATTAGATTCAATCTGTAATGGCAAAGGAAACATGTCATGAATCTATACTAATATTATAAAGCTGAAGAGTTTGTTTGTTTGGTTGAACGCGCTTAACTCAGGAACTACTGCTTCAAATTGAAAAATTCTTTTAGTGCTAGATAGCCCATTTATCGAGGAAGGCTATAGGCTATATTATCACGCTAATAACTTAGGTGGGTGAGCAATATTGCATTATGTCCATATTCTTCAGCTCTTTGACAACGGTTTGACAACTGACAACTGTCATGGCATGCATTAGAAAAGAACAGCTATTTTAGACCATTTGTCACCGAAGTAAGTAGCCCGAAGGTGTCAGCGTCCGCCCTGTGAACAGTGGTTTGCAAGTTCGAGCCTCAGCTAATTTATTTTGTTTTTGTATTTATTTCGATTTTTTTAATGCTGTAAGCATGGTGCAAGTTCGATCCCCAGCCGCACTCACTTTCACTTTTTGTAAATAAGTATGTTGATTTTTTTAAACCTTTAAGATTTCCAAATCATTACCAAATAGTGTTATACATACTTTTAGTTTTTTTTTACCCATTCAAACGATGTTTCATTGTAATCGGTGCTCTCTATCAAAAGATAGTCTGAGTGTCTCCGGGTATTTTTTTGGTAAAACATCATGCGTGTGTAAATTATAAAACCCATGTGGTTAGATTTAATGCACACATATTGTGCATAACTTAGAAAAGGTTTAAGGTTTCGTTTCATTGTAATCGGTGCTCTCACGGTGCTCTCTATCAAAAGATGTATGAATTTAAAGTTTTCAAGAAGAACTTATCATAATTATATATGTAACATGCAACGACATCTTTTGAATCAAAATGGTACTAATGAATAAAATGTGCTCAGAAGATAACTTTAAATCGACTGGCCAGTTTTTTTTAAGTTACGATAGCAAAAAGTACTCTAGATTAAACTTAACTAGAGTATGACTTCTATCGAAGGTCTGACGAAGGAGACAAAAGGCAATTGCAAGTGGTCCTCAAGAGATTACAGCATCTACATCGTGTTTGGGCACACTTTATGCACCTTGATGAGAATTTTAGACCTAGCTGTGGAGTTTGACTGTCATAGAAGGTCTGACGATGGAGACGGAAGGCAGTCGCAAGAGGTCCTCAACAGTTTGCAGCATCTATGTCGTGTTTGGGCTCATTTCATGCATATTGATGAGAACTTTAGACCTAGCTGGACTATGACTGTTATCGATGGTCTAACGATGGAGACGCAAGGCAGTTCTAAGAGGTCCTCAACGGATTACAGCAGCTATATTGTTATTGGGTTCATTGCATGCACCTTGATGAGAATTTTAGACCTAGCTGGACTATGACTGTTATCGATGGTCTAACGATGGAGACGCAAGGCAGTTCTAAGAGGTCCTCAACAGTTTACAGCAGCTACATTGTTATTGGGCTCATTTCAAACACCTCGATGAGAACTTTAGACCTAGCTGTGGAGTATGATTGCATAGAAGGTCTGTCGATGGAGACGAAAGGCAGTCGCAAGAGGTCCTCAACATTATACAGCAGCTATATTGTTATTGAGCTCATTTCATGCACCTTGGTGAGAACTTTAGGCCTGCCTGGAGTATGACTATCACTGTACGAGTATGACTGTCATCGACAGTCTAACGATGAGAACGTGAGGCTGTCGAGGGAAGCCCTTATTTGAGAAAAACATAAGTAGTATAACATAGTAGAATGTTTTAGCGATTAATTAAATGATTTCCGAGAAGTTAAATAGTTACCTACTTGAATCTATACTAATAATATAAAGCTCAAGAGTTTGTTTGTTGGTTTGGTTGAACGCGCTAATTTCAGGAACTACTGGATAGCCTATTTATCGAGGAAGGCTATAGGTTATATAAAATCACGCTATAACTAATAGGAGCGGAGCATCAATGAAAAATGTTGCACAAACGGGGAAAATATATTCTTTTTGAAAGCTACCGTTGCGTGCGCTGCGTAAACGGTTAAAGTTACGCAACAATCAATTAAGACGGAAATGTTCCTCTTAAAAGTTCAAAAAAAATACGTGATAGCATATGTCTATATATTTTAAGGTTGACTCGCATTATTTGCGAAGGTGTTTTTGTGAACATGGTATTTATCCTTATCCAAATAAATACGTTATTCATCTCAAGTATTTAATTTTGAACGAAATTGCTCTTACATCATTTGATTTCAATGAATATCTTAGGAGATATCACAGTTTTAAAATAACTCCGCAGCGAATTAATTATCAGGTACCGCGCGCGCATTTTCATAATGTGGAATGATGGGTGTGATGTGCTAGAATTGTACTATAGGTGCCTACGACCCACTCTCTCTAACCCTCTCTCTCTCTTATGTGACGCAGACGAAGTTGCGCGGGTCTGCTAGTACATAAATAAATCATATAACCTATACGAATTGATGACGGTCAACTGAAAACAATTCACGGTTATCATCCAGCATTTTGTTATCTATCAACCAAGCCCCTTTAGGTACTTGGATCTACCTTGTTGTGCCCACTGATAAGTGATAAGTGGACAACCTGTCACTATGGACCGGTTATCGTTCTTGGAATTTTTATAATCATCGAGCTATCCTTTAGAAGTTGTATTACTTTATCGCGATTATGGTCTTATCATATGAGTTGGTCTGAGAACTCTGAGAGCATCATCTAGAACCATCCCAGGGTTTATCCTAAGGGTTAGGTACAGAGACGATACTTACTGTTAACTAAAGCTTCGATCTGTCTAGAACACATCAATATGCACTAATTTACCAGTTCGGAGTGTATGTTCACGGCATATTTGACTCTGTGTCTTACCCTTGCTTCTTGGATTGAGTCAAATTGTCTTAAGTTCACCTTTATGGTTTCACTCTGAGGTGGCTTAAAATCAGAGGCTTGTTTGTCACATAACATGCATTCTTTTTTTAGTATCTACAACCGTGTTGCTTTTATATTCCAGCCAGGATTTTATAATTATTACCTAACGGTATCACACAAGTTAACTTATAAATAGATTTTCTTACCCGTTCTTCTCCCTATGGAGATCTATGTTTTGGGACGGTCAACCAATTTTTAGTGAGAAACTCCTTGTAAGTTTAAAAGTACTAGTAAATGGTTTATTTGAAATAATTTCTATGCGTTTTGACTTGTTCAATCATTTGTGTCATGAAACCTGGCTGGTTACGAACATCATGCTGTAGCGTATGAGCACTTTACTGAAACTCTCACTGCAGACACGGGAGTCCTTTAAATCGGCAGTTTAATCCGTATATTTTCGGACGTGGATTGGACACTTGGTTAGTCTTGCTAGTCGGGTGCGCGTGAGTGCAGTGGGGTCAACGGCCGCGCGCCTGGCGGCTGAGTCACTCGCGCGCCTATTACAGTGCAGCGATCACGTGACCGCGTCACTTCGAACAACCAGCTATGCTAATGTGGGAAGTGATTGTCAGACAAACAATCAAAGCGAAATTATTCAAATTGCTCTCTTATAAAGATGGCGGACAGATCAATCTATTCTTTTGTTGTTTCTGTACTTATGATGATGATCTTTATGTAAGTCTTCTATTGCCGTTTGGAGGTATAATTCGCCGGATCTTTTAACAGTCATACATAATATAAATTCCATTGACCTCTCTCTTAAAGTGTTTTTAAAAGTTTAGTTTCAAACTGACACTGTTCCCAAAAACCGGCAAAGAGCGAGTCGGACTCGCCCACCGAGGGTTCTATAATCTTGAAAGAATAAACAAAAAGAAATTATATTTTCAAAGTTCTAATTTTAATATTTAGGACTACATAACTAACTGGCAGTTTTTGATTTAAATATTTCAATAGTGAACTAAACTCTTCTTAAGATGATTATTTTAATATAGTGTAGGATGTAACACTCGATGGGTATAGGAAGACCCAAGAAACGTTGGATGGACTGTGTGAAGGATGATATGGCAAGAAAGGAGGTGTCTGATGAGATGACGAGTAATAGAGAAGTATGTAAGAAGAAGACACGCTGCGCCGCCCCTAAATGAATTGGCATAGGGCCAACAAAATGATGATGATGACCATATAACACTCATTCAAAATGTTAAACTTAAGTAGAGCTTGATTAGTCCTA
The DNA here is from genome assembly GCA_963082995.1 of Noctua comes. NCBI lineage: Eukaryota > Metazoa > Arthropoda > Insecta > Lepidoptera > Noctuidae > Noctua > Noctua comes. The sequence goes on from OY720267.1 coordinate 3,720,149, forward strand.
AACTTTCAAATCTCATTTCGGAAATCGGCACAACTTGGTTTCTTAATGGTTTCTCTGATATACTGTGCTAGTTGGAAATAATAGCTTTATTTTTCATGTACCTGTTATTTACATAAGTAAAGCTTGATTTATACAATTTGTTTCAGATTATTGACTTTGCTAACTTCGAGGAAGAAGAAGATGGTGTCATGAGTAAAACTCCTGCGCAAAGGAAAGGAGGAAGGAGAGGAAATAGAAAGATGTTGAGGAAGGAAAGCTTTTGCCCAGCAGTGGGGCATAGCAGGCTAGGCAAAAGCCTCGACCAACATCTGTCGAGGCATTCGTTAGGCGGTTGGATCAAGGGCTTGATTCAGAAGGCCGTAATCGTGGCCGTGACGTGTTAGGAGGTCCCTGTCTCTGGAGACCTAACCCGGTAGCTCAGGTTGTCTCCTGACAATCCACCACATTTTTTTTAATTACCTACTTAATTCATTTATTTCTAACCCCCCATTGTTATACAATGTGGCGCCGACAATACGACAATAAATGAAAACACTGATAAGACTAGTTCATAGGAACGATATTTTTAAATTATCAAATAAATCCAAACATGGAAATTAAAATTAAAAAAAATCATACAAACTAAATACCATGAAATTGTTAACAAAATAGAACACCATTTATAATAATTAGTTTACTATTTAGGGTTAATTTGCACTAATGCGCATCTGGAAATAAAATTAAAGGAACGAATTTGGCAAAGGTTTTTGAAGTAGCGAGTTGGCAACATGAATGTGTTTAGTGTTTATACCGCTGCGTGGGTCGTTAACCTGCCGGTGCCAGCCTATTAATCTACATACAATATACATCATGTAGAAAATGATGAAAATTAAAAATAATGTCCTGTGGGCTGTGACTAAACTACCGGAAATATTCGAATGATTTTTTTGTACGCAGACTGGAAACATCATGAGGTTTATAAAGCAGTTTAATTTACTGTCGCATTGTCGGCGTCACCCTGTATTGCAACCAAAATAATAATGTTTTTAAATTGTTTCAACATTTTAGATCTTAAGTCCTTTAAAAAAGAAACCCTCGTTCCTTTTTTTAGCGGCTCCAAAAACGCAGTAAATATAAAAATTAAAGCGAGAGAGAAGAAGTTATTAGCATGCCTGTAGGACATTGGTTCCCAACCTATGGTCCACGGACCACCGGTGGTCCGCAGGAGTTTAAAATATGGTCCGCGAAACAAACAACAAATTTTATTCGTACTTTTTAACTTGCACAGAAGATGCAAGCTCAACCTTTTTAATTCAAAACCTATCAGAGGCGGGGCGCTTACATCTTCGAGCGTGCTCCGCTCGCTCTTGCAAGATTATTCAGAAGCATTTCTGAAAATTGAATAACTTATTCTTATTTTTGTTCGAATGATTGTTTTTTGTATTGAAGTTTTCGAGCTCACTAGAGCGATCGCTCTTCACTATCTTAATTCTCAAGGTTTCCATCTCATTTTCTTTTTTTTGCATTGTATGAGCTAAAGATTCACCCCCTGGATATAATGGTTCCAATGTAATGGTTTCCATGTTTATCTAGGACCCTATGATCCCTGCTAACAATATCAAAGTGGCCCCTGGTCCAAGAAAGGTTGGGAACCACTGCTGTAGGACGAGGACTCCTGTTACAGTAGATGATTTTGCTTTATTTTACCTTTTTTAGGTAAAATGAAAAGCTATATTATAACAACAAAGACGACGAGAGTTTAAAAAAAAATATTCGCAAAAAAAGTGAACCGAGCAAGCTACATTCACCAAATTCTGAAAGTTTTTTGCATAGGTTTACTTATTACAGTATTTTGTTATATTTCCACTTCGTTGTGTTTTTTTGCCTTACTAAGCAGAATCGTAAACTTTTTTTTTCTTATTGTTTTTGGGGGTTTATCCACAACCATAAACATGTTTTTCGTTTTTTTTATTTCTGGTTAGGAAACCCTATTAAAAAAGATTAAACTGCAATGCCGATTCGATTTCGCTAATCGAGATCCAAAATAAGGCGGGATGTCGCAAGTCTGCGCGGGAGTCGACCGCCCCTCCCGCCACTCCCGCCATCCCGCTCTGACAACCCTCGGCCCCGGTTAAGCTTGATTGCGAAATCATTCAGGTAATATTTATAACTTTCTTAGATTGTACCAAATTATGCTACAAGTGAGCTAAGATTGTCATTACACTCGAGTCTGATAGCTCCCGCGTTTCAGACGACGTTTTTACTTGTTATAGCAAAGAAAAAAGGTTAATGATTATTTTCTTTGGTTAAATGAATTATAAAGTTATTTTGTAAGTAACAAATATAAATTGCCAGTTTACGAGAGTTATTTGTCTGTTTTTCGTTTCGATTTGGAATTAAGCTTAACAAAATAAATGGTATTCAGATTCAAATACCTACCATAATATTACATGGAAAATAATCATTCCATATAAAAACATTATCAGTTGCACTATGTTGCACAATAGTACATTGTTACCCTAGGTGTGAAAGTCTGGCGGGACGTGAGAGGGACAGAGCCTCACGTCCTAGCCGCCGCGGGAGACGGCTTGGGCGTCGGGGGTCACGTGGTGGCCCCTGGCCACCGTAGGCGCGGCCTGTGGACGACGTGTTATGGGCTAGTTCGCCGTCCGGCCGTCTTATGACGACAGGCCCGGCCGTGTCGACGGCGCGTTCATGTTCCACACGCGCCTCAAAGAGATGTCAGCAACCACGTAGTGGTCCGCATGGGCCGATGCCTGCCAGGGCTGCGGGACTGTTCGAATGAGATACCATGGCCCTGGAACACAAAGGGCAAAAAAGGAACATGGATGGGTTTAGTCAGTACAAGTCTGACAGTCCCTTCCGCTCCGCCCAGAGTGGGGATTTCATTCGATGATTTCCAAACCGAAAAAAGCCAACCGTCAGCAACCTTCATATTTACTAGTTCGATAGGAGCGTCACTTATTGCCAATATCAACACTACCTGAAAAGTAGATATATTTTTTTTTTATCGTGGTAAAATCATCAAATGAGTCCTCCCACCCAGGGCAAAGCGGGAGACACGGTGTCCTTCAATAGCCCTTTATGTTCCAGGGTCGCGGTAAAGCAGTAATTCTATAAGTCCCGCAACCCCGGCAGGCTTTGGCCCTCTAGAGGGGGGCCCCGTCATTATGCTGACACTCTTTGAGGCGCGCGTGGACCACAGCGCTCCGTCGACCCGGGCATGGTCCATGGTCGGACAGCGAGTCGCCCATTACCCGCCCGCATGCCCGCCCCTACGGTGGCCGGAGACCGTCTGCCGACGTCCGGCGCCGTGGGCGTCTACCACTGCGGCTGGGGTGGAGGGAGGACGCTGTCCTAAGTAGATATATCTCTTTAATTAATGTATAAAATACAGAAAGTTACAATTTGATACAAATTTCTTATATGCGAATAACAATAAAAAGATTTGCTTACCTTCATTACTAGGTATATTTCATCAGGCGCTTGGTTTAAGAAGGTAGGCTACCTCTTAAAGAAGTGAAAAGTTTGGATTTTTTTCGATTTAAATCCATCAGATTGCGTTTTGAGAAACGATTTTAGTCTCTCGAAATCCTTTAAATGTGCATTGTGTTTAGTAGTTAATCATAGAATACACGCTCCATAATGTTTTGATAATTCGTTGAAATATATTAGCAAAACGTTTTCTGATAACGATTTCACTTTTTTCTCAGCGTGCCATTTCATAAAATCGTCGTACGATTTTAGATATCTTTGGTTTGATTTAGGTGGTAAAACGTTTTCCACTACACTACTTGCTTTAGCCTCTTCTCTCATGAAATCAGGCGTTAAATCCATATCTGAATCAGATGAACTCATTGTGTTAATACAAATCTCTGCTATACGGAAGTATAAACAAAACTCTACAACTCGAAAAAACAAAGGTAGATCGAATTGCCGCGTTCCCGCCTATTTTGTTTTTTTCTGTGGCCGGCCAGCTATTCAGCCATTATTTTTAATTTACATCATTGAAAAAATATAATATTTTTTGTAATATTTTGCCCAAATCTATGTTATTTTAAAAAATAGTTGAGACTAAATTATAATAAAGTCATTTAAAAAAAATATTCTTTAATGAATACTTAAATTTATGTTATTTCAATTTTACATAGCGCTGTAATTGAGTGGTTGTATAGAAAGTTGGAACATGGTTCAATAGAAATGTGAAAATAGAACTAGTTTTTTTAAATAATTTGACAGCTGTCAGTTGAAAACTATTCTGCCTAGGGCTGAAAAGTATTACTTTCAACTCGCTCTTCATGCAACTTCAGACCTACTTTTCGAATATGTATATTAAAAAATCTTTTTATTTTGTTTCCAGGGATAACCAAACAAGTGGCCTTTTTACCTATACGAATGACGGAAAACAAACAATCAGATTATCTAATAGACCTTAAAGTATACAGTAAAAATAAATAAAAGAAATGATGGAAATAAACCGTGGAAAGCAACAATCTGTGTTATTTATTTAAAACTAGTTTGTGCCTGCGACTTCGTCCGCGTCGAGGAAACATCCTAGGGTACTCGGTAATAATGGAGCTTCAATAATATCGCAAGAGTAGTTCCGGAGATTAAATCTTAGAATGCATCCCACGAAAGAATTCTCGTAAACGCGGTGCTCATGTAATACGATGTTTCACTTATTCGTACGTAGTTCCACTTATTGCCACGGGACTTCTCTTGTGAGACTCTCGACATTGAAACTGAAAAACTTTTCACCTATTCTAATGTTTAGTATTAGTAGTTTTTAATTGCAACGAAGATATTGCGCCTACGCATAAAGATTGGGGTTTAAAAACATAATTAAACACTGCACAATTATCCACAAAAATACACAATCTACTGCATTAATATGCTAAAACTTATTTATTTTTGTTGTGCTAATCAATTTACCCACTAGCTATGTCTTCACAATCATTTAAGTACTTGAGACTTAATCTCTATAATCTAATCTAGTACCTAATCTAATCTAGTACTTTTCCTCGCAACTCCAAAAAACCATAATATTTCATCACAAAGTCTCAAAATTACTACATTTCCTCGTACAATGTGACTGACTGGCATTCACTTGTGTGAATCAATGTTATAATGACTCATTTGCCGCACGCAGTCACGCGCCTATGTGTAACTTATGCAAAGTTTTCCATAGCCATGCAATAAAATTAAGCAAGCATGTATGAGCAAGGCTAAGGTACCTATAAAGTTATCCGTATCACACTGGTCCAAGTAGACCTATTAATCATGATACTTGGGGATCAACCATAGAAAAAAAAACTTCTCTCTTTATTTGCCTGTGAATATTTCGATGCTATCTAAGAAGAAGAAGCGTCTAAGCAGCTGACTGCGTTCATTCATTCGTCCTTGCTCCATCCACTGCTCTGTATACCCAGGCCTCCTCACTTTTCTGCTATGCTTCTCTGGTCTATGCGGATCAAGTCTTCTTGTTTGTATGGTGATCTTCGGTAGGTCGTCCACTTATCTAACCTGTTGGTATGCCAACGCTCCTTCCACCAAGTCTCGCTGGCTGCGTGTTTTCCTTATAATGAGTACTCTAAAGAGTATAATGAGTACTCTAAAGACTACTCTAAAGAGTACTCGTTATACGGCACGACACTATGCCAGTTGCCACCCGAAAGTCCAAGACAATGCTGACAGAAAACAATATAGACTCTCTCACCAACGCTATACGATATGTAGTGGTTTCAATTTGATGCTCACACTAATTCGAAACAGATTATATTTTTCTACCCTGCGCCCAATTGATTTGATTTAGTGTCGGCGCAGCATATTATAGCTTCTTCCGTACCTCCCTATTAGCCGTCATCTCAGTTGTCACTCTATCCATACATTTTTTAATATTTAGAAGCTGTATAAAACCATCGATTTTGGCAACCAACCCGCAGAATATTCAATTAGCACACATTCAGGAAATTCGCATAAACAGAATATTCAATTAGCACATATTCAGGAAATTCGCATAAACGTCCGCCATCACATTCCTGGAGCAGTGGATTCATCGCAAGCGGGCGAGGCCGGATATTGCTCGTATTCATCTTCAATGGCGACTGCGCCCTCTGACGTCCAGTTACACACAACAATGATAACAAGAACTGCAGTGCGCAGTTGTAATAGCACAATGAATACAGGATGGAAGGGAAAATTGCTGTTTTTTGTTAAGCGAAGAACGGTTGTTACGGCACTGGGGTATTTTCTGTTGGGTTATCTTTGAAATTGGTTAAAGCAAACATTTTGAGATAGGTTCTCTTTTACAGGACCAGGCTTATAACGCTGTAAGTATCCAGATGTTGTTTGTTATCTAGATCAAAGGACAATATCTATAGGCAGGATGCAGCGCGTATGGCCTTGGCAGGACATCTGGAGCAAAAAAATTGGATTGCCGGCTCCCTGGACATCTCGAAGGCCTTTGGTAGGGTTTGGCATGATGGCCTTACCCATATACCTACCCATATTCTTAAAAAAAAACAGTCAAGTGCTAGGTACCTTATTGATTTCCTATCGAAAACTAGAGTTTATAACTGTATTGTATATTATATAGTTTGTAACTGGCTAGATTCTAAACGAATCCATAAATGTGATAATCATAGAAAGAAAACTAAGCCTGTTCATCTTAGGAGCCAAATGTGGTCTGGCCAAGGCCAATGCGTATAGAGCAAAAGGTGTAAAATATGATCAATTGCAGTTTGTCGGTCAAGTTAGAATGTAAAATATTTTTGCTATTCAAATGAGACCCAACACTGCCATCACGTTTACAAATGGACCGAATCATTGGAAGCAAAAACCGCAGACAATGACGCACTTTCTCTTGAAGTACTACAATGGATTTGTAAAGCCCACTGCAGACGTAGAACTGACCTCTCAGCAACACAAACATTAACGTAAGAACGACCTGAGGCTATGTGAAAAGACAATCTTCTCAAGTTCGCTGGTAGCAGCCCACGATGGTGGCCTAAGATAGGGCAATGTCATATCATATCACCAGCAGTGGACACTGGACTGCTACAGGCTCATAATTGGCTTTTAGTCCGTCGTGTCCCTTGATGTAATTCTACTTTATCGTCACGGTCACATAGGCGGAGACCCTCGTCTGAGCTGGACTGTATTATTTAAGACGTTATAATAATACTACCGTATTACGTGTATGTACTACCCGATATGTGTGTCATCGATATCATAAAAGATTTTTATCAAGAGAATGATACTAGACTAGTATGGTAGCAGTGTATTTCACAATCTTCGCAGGTCCTAGCATCACAATTGCGGACTGCGGAACATGCGCCATGCGGCATTCTGGCAAAAGATTAGTCAAAGATAAGATTAAGGTGTTTTGGAAAATCATCTGTCGATGATTTTGAGATCATCGTTTGAGCTGTAAGTACTTGAGATCAAAAGTAGAGTTGCGAATGAAGGGTATTTTTATAAAACCGCGTGACTGCTTCGACTACTTAGTTTTATTTCACTTTATTGATGGGTTATCGAAGACTGGGCTTGTTTCTGTCGATTTGCAGATAGCTAACAAGTAAAATGTTGGGAAAGTATCAAACAAAAATTAATTTTGGTGATGATGATCGATTTCCGTTAGTAAATAAACTCCCGAAACTCAATCTATCTTACAGGACTTTCTATTCAAAACTGATCGACAAAACATTACAAAGATAAATAACATTTTTGCGCTGAACACACCTATGTAAACTAAAAGTAAGGCAACTCAATCGACCACGCTGCAAAAAACACGTTGATAATATCGTAATCTCATTCCACCTGATAAAGAAAAATTGTCGGCGATAATCAGTCGAGTGCCACGCCGAACTGACCGATTACTTATCGTTCGCGAAAGTTCTACAATGATATCATCATGGTTACACGCTGTCCCCAGAAAATGGTTCAGAATGTTCTTCATTTTGAACTTGGTCTTCTTCATCTTCTTGATTCTTCGTCAGACAGATGTCAGGTGAGTCAACGTTGAATTACTAAGCAAGGTCTTCTGACTGGAAAAGGTTGCACTAGAAAACAAATGTGGGTAGGTAGTATTAGTTTCTAGGTTTCCGTACCCGAAGGGTCCAACGGCCACCTATTACTAAGCCTCCGCTGCGCGCTGTCCGTCCGTCCATCTGTATGTCGGCGGGCTGTATCTGATCTCGTGATCCGTAAGGGTCCCCACACACGGGTTACCGGCCACAGCCACAAACGCCGCCACGAGAAGCTAGAAGCGGCTACAAAGGTAGCTGAAGCGCGCGACAGCCACTTGTGGCCGGCCGGTGGTCGACACTTGCGGTCGGTGGCTGCTATTTTTTTTAACCCGTGCATGCGGTATCATAATGGACTCGGATAAAGAAGGATGACTGAGGTAAGGGAGAGAGGGGTGGGGCATCGCGCGAGTGGCGTTTGGCGGCCACCGGCGTCAACCGTGTGCGGCGAGTCCATATAAAATGTATGAAAACTGCAGGAAATATGGCGTCGTTTTGTGGTTGTGGCTGGTGGCCCGTTTGCGGGGACCCTAATAGGCAGAGGGTTGAAATTTTCACAGTAGTAGAGAATGTGTATTTATGTTGCCGCTATAACAACAAAGAATGAAAATAAATGAAAAATCAAAGGGTTCCGTACTATTGTAGTAGGGGTACTACGATAGTACGGAACACTTCAAGCGCGAGTCCAACTCGCACTTGGCCGGTTTTATAACTTGATTTGCCAGCTGACGTACCTAGTATACGACAATACGTATTTGTATCAATACCACAATATATTCAAAAAAAGTGCACATAGAAATACAGTTGCTCAACAATGGTAGTATTTTCTTCGCGATAGTTTAATGCAGTACTTACTTTCTCTGCCAAGAATGCTGTTCTGTAATTGGCCATCACTCAAACAATCCTAATATTATTTCTGGAAATTTAAGGTAGGTAGATAACCATATTATCTCTTCTCTACATATAATAAAATCGTTAAAATCCGATCCGATGTTCCGACTTGGCGCAAAAACTACTGCATAGATCCTGTTCATATTTTGCACAAATTTCTGTAATAGGCTTCTTCAAATGTTAGGCTATATATTATCACGCTACTTGCTGAAGGGGATGAGCAATATTGCATTGTCAGTATTATTCAATTGTTTATCGTTTCAGTCATGATATGCGTAATAACGTCTATTTCAAAGTATATGGCAGCGCAGCAAATAGAGAAACGGTATCATGACCGCTTTACGTGCATCACGTCGCAAGTTCGATCCCCAGTAAAATTATACTTTTTGTAGTTGGTTGTAATTTTTTTTGATAGAGATTATTGTTATTTATTTTATCTTTTTTATGTATATTTTTCCACGAGAACGAAGTCGCGGGCAACAGCTAGTCTGTTCTAAAATTCAAAAATTCCCGCATCAGTAGCGAAAAAAGTCCATGCGCAGGATTATTTTTACAACTTATCTTCGAATATCGATAATGTTGCCTGCAGTATAAAATAGACATTTTGTTTTCGCCGTGTTGTCAAGCCGATATAGATTATTAAAGGTGATAAGGCTATGGATTTAGTCATCATATGATCGACTTCCCGATGCTAAATTACGATTTGATGTAATGGAATATTTTTTAAGTGGTTTGTTGTTGTAATTTTAGTTTCTCGTGCCTACCAATAAGTTCCTAGGTATGCCACAAGGAGCAAGAAAGTAAACTATGAGTAGCTTTGTGTGACTATAAATGAAATGGGAGGTCGTTACGAAAGATCATAAGGCTAGGAAGGAGATTTCAGAGATGTATCGAAGAGACGTGCTGCACTGACCCCAAACAAACATTTTATATAAAACATGCATGACACCTGTGCAGACGACATAATAAATTAGCATTTAAAAGAGGAGTGATGCATTAAAAACGGACATAGAAAACACTAATTAGTTTTCGTCAGACAAAACCATAGATGGCAAAATCTAACATAATATCCTACTACAACCCTACTTTTCAGATAAAAGTTGATAACAGAGAGGCAGCAGCGTCACCAGTGCACACAAGGTAAGTTGCACGTACGAGTACATGCAACTCCGTACAAAGTACCTACCTACATGCAACTCTATAAATAACGATACAAAGAATTAGGTCGCACATAATCGATTTACTAGGTGTATCGAGTAAAAGCCAGTAAACAGCGAACGACTTTATTATCCTTTATTTGCATAATTGTTTATGGCTTACTCATAATCAGCCGTTTGTATTGAGTCAGGCGATTATTCCGTCGTCCTTGTGTAGTTTTCCCGAGTAGAAGATTTGAGCTAAATCGTCTAGACTGCCTAATTTGATTAAAGCCTTTTAAGTTTTGATGGCAAGTGCTAACCCAAAGCTTCTTCCATACTCTTTACGATGATTTCTTGGTACTACTTGTAGGTCCTAATTTTTGACATGAAACGTATGGGTCTAAAAGAGTAAAATATAGTAAATAAATGTTGTGGGTTCCCAGCACGGCATACCGAATTGTATACCAGTGTGACTCGTTGAGAAAAATAATCCTAACGATTAACACTGTGACACGATTTGATGTCACTCTCTGGGAACACGCCATGTTGATGTATGGAGAGGAAGAGAAAGGTCGAAAAAAGATACGATGAATTGTGAGAAATGATGTGACATAAAACGGAGTGAATGATTATGTGACGGTTGACATGGGAGAATGGAAGAAAACTTCTTGCGCCGACCTCAAATATCATGAAATAAAATAACAAATAAATAACAAGACAGGAAGATGATGACGACTATAGGCACTTGTAGGAACTTCTATATATTTAGAAAGTGTTTTCTCGTTTAAATGTATAAACAAGTTGATTTACTTCATGATAATAAATGCTTAGTATGTTTTTGTTTCCGTCATCTACTCAAACTTTTTACAACGTCCATGACCACAATATAATAAAAACGAGAACCGTAAACACCGTATACTATGATACGATAGAAAAAATGTATACCGTGAAATATCATGAAGATGAGTTTTGATCCAACAATAGTCTCCAATATAGTGATGCTTTTATTTTCTGAACGCCAGGAGGTCACGATAAAACGATTTTTGGGAAAGCTATTAAAATAAGCATATTTAGTAATGCTTACTGGCACTGTTACACTGGTTACTGAAAGTAATGGGCAAGTTTCACCAATGAAACTGAATGCACTTTTAAACCACGTTCAACAGCTACTGTCAGTCACTGTCATCATCGCTATGGGATATGAAAATTATGAATGCTGTCAGTTCTTCGACGCGGTTTAGATATTCTGATGTTTAGATTCATTGGTGAAATTCGTTGTAAGCTATTTAAGTTAACTTAGTAGCCAATTATACATAATATGACGTTATAACACGTCTCAGCAACAACCTATTACCACCTCCAAACATCTGGAAATAACGTGTAAACACAACATCTGATGCTCTGACGTCAGACCTTCAAACTAAACGGTCCTCGCCAAGGTTCGACCCGGGTTCGACACTGACATTGGCCGACCATGACGGAAATAGGGCAAGGCCAAGCTTTTCAATCGTTACGTAATGACGGTATAAGGATCCGAAAGATATGGAATTATGGAGGAACCGAGGAATGTTATGATTATTGAGGGTTCGTAGGTATCGTTCAATTTGCGTGGGGAGCCGAGTACCTATAATACGCTTGAAGGTCGCATGAATGCTTTTCCGAGGCTGGAATTTTGGGTGGGATTTTTCCGCTTCGTTTCACGACAAAATTGAAAAGTATTTTCATTATGAATGATACGTGGGATGACAAAAATAGGGGATCATAAACATTTCATCCCTGCTTTTGTTTTCACCGAATTTCGTGACACCCACGTAGTTTATTTTTAATGTCCCGCTGTTTTCTGAAGTACCTATAGATTGTTCTTTATTTTTAGATTTGAGGCCCTCAAATCTTCTAGTGGAAAACTAAAAGATTTAAACCTGTTTCCTCTTCCTGCAACACTATCACAAAACTTTTCTGTCTAGTCAATAAGTATTTGCCGGTCTATGCTGTCAGGAGTGTACAGTTATCGATGAGAACGAGACTTATTAAAATCACATGTTCAAAACTATGATGTTACGATCGACAGCACGTGTCAAATCTAAACAAATCGGGTCATAAAACCATCAACAATGTATTATTGCGACAAGGCCGACTTCCATCTTTTTTTTTCATACTAAATAGGCTTTCGTTTGGCTGCAACTCGCCTGATGTGAAGCGATGATGCGGCTACGCTTACCTAGAAGAAACAAATTCACTCTAACTTTGAATAGATCCAGATTATAATGATCAGGGAACAGAAAAGCCGGCAGTACATTCCACAGACGGTTCGCTCAATAAATGTGGAAGCCATCTACTTTTGTTGAAAGAAAACTTTCAGTTAGTGCAATATCTTTTACTCTTCAATATCAATGATATTATGCTATGTAGACTGCACTGCACTTGACATCAATCAGGAACAGCTAGGTACCTATTATATATTTGTTCAAGTAATTTACAATTATCTAATCTGATAAGAAGAAACAATAGGCATATTGTGGAAGGCTTATGACAGCTCATCATGTGACAGGTGTAGCAATATAGCTACCTATAGATATATTGAACTTGTGCTAATAATAGTAATACAAGCGCGAGACTGTGTTGATAATTAAAGGATAGGTACCGCAAGTTTGCATTGAATAAAGTACCCATAGATACTGGACATAGATGCACGGCCTGCAAATGGCCAAAAATTTAACCGACTGACTTGGACAAAACCTTTGCTTACTTTTATAGTGCCGTACTAAACTACAAACGAAAATTTTATCAGCCTAGGGTAATTTACGAACAGTCAAATGTGGTACTTTTAAAATGATTCCTTTTAAATTACATAACATACGCTTGTACTTCCCCGAAGACACTATACCTATTTAACTGAATGGAATTAGAATATAGAACAAAACTAGAAAATCTAATATTTGAAATTCACCAATAAATGACTGAAAAATGTGTAGAATATTAAAATGTAACTAAATATATAAAATATTTTTTAGATATAAAAAGTGTTGGACGTTTTGCCTTTAAATCCGTCTTTACGTAAGTGCTGAAATAAACTAAAAAAATAGAAAGTACCAACTTATCTACCTTTCCTTGAGTTTGTTTCGTTATAATACGTAATGAGGTAAAGTAACGTCACTGTACCTCACTGCAAACGCAACTTTAAAGTCTGATAACTTTTGAGATATTTTAATGATTTTTTTACATTTTTATTTCTTCTTATTTAAATTATTAAACATAATCGACACAAAAAATGGAAACTTCTCTAATTGGCAGAGGTGGCACCTTCCTATCTATAATATCCAATATTACAGGCAAAAGGGGGCGAGCCATATTCTTAATTAATGCTGATTGAAAGCTAATCACAAAAGCTTTCAAAGTTCCCATCACAGAGATAACAAACCTAAGATTGTACCTAAGTAGCAAAGCAGCTCCCTAGGGCTTTCAGCCCTCCCCTCAGTGAGCTCAAGGCGAACCATATCCAAAGGTTCTAAAGAGAACCTTGAGCTAATTGGCCCTTCTCGCGATACTGAGAGCTTCGGCTGCTAGTCTCCCTAGGTTCTTTACATTCGTGAAAAAAGTAGGTCAGGGGTAGTGCGTGTAGTGGTCTGGATTTTGAAATAACGGGGTATTTGGCTGTTCGCTGTTTTGGTGCGAGTGAATTGTTGAAATCGTTTTCGGCTATTATTTTCTTTCTTTCTTTCTTTTATTCTTTATTGCGCACAAAAAACAAATATACATACAAATATAACACAACACACACACACAACACCACACAACATACACACATAACACACACACATATCACACATAACATATTTTTTTAGTATTTAATGATAATGATTGTAAAAAGTTATCAGGCTGTGACTTTTTTCGTAGATTTTTACAATACTTTGGATATAATGCGAAGCGAGATTTATTTACGATGGCAATCAACACATATTGATAAACAAATTATAAACATAAACAAACTGTAAAAAGCAACAACCTAGCTAGCTAGATAGACATCTTTCATCATCGCATATCACAATGATCATTACAATAGATCGCAGTACTGCGTCTCCGTCGTTTCGTAGACATACTCGTACCTATTTAAATACGCTTGAATCCAAGACAAGGCCACACTCCGCAGTCATTGCCAAGGTTTTCTGGAAAGTTCGCAATTCTTTTTTAAATAGTTTTTCGACGATTGACGGAATTCAAAAACTGCCTTGAACTTGGTTCGTGAGCTTGTAAAAGATCCATAATTTATTTATGAATGTTCAAACGACTGTTTAGTCGAGCAAACTATCAGTCAGCTGATAGTTTGCTCAGCTGTGGAGTGTGCGAGTGGAGCTTATTAGTTCGAGCATGATTCGAACCCTTTCAATTAATTGGAATAAGTACCTACCACATTATTTCTCTCTTTACTTCTTATCAATGAGAAAGCTAATAAATAAAGAAAATGGTAATGTTGACTCTCGTTCCGATAACATTATTATATTCAATAAATTATTACCGTTTGTCTCACAAGGGCATAAAGTAGAAATACCTACAGAGATAAGACATAAACAATGTAGGGAAAGGATATCTACCACTTCATGATGAACTGGTCTTAGGTATTACCCTAACCATCCCTATTTTTAGTCCGCTATGTTATTTAGGTAAGTAGGTAGGTTATGGTACTGCCCAGGGGCTTTTTCAGCCTGCATATTTAGGATGAAAACTTGATAGTCGAGCAGGTAGGCCGTGATGAGAGAACGCTAAATCTATAATACTATCTTTGAAAGGTTTGGCCAGGGTTTCAGACCGGAGCCCTTCGGGCAGGACTTTCGGTTTTCAAAAAGTTATAAAAAGTAGCAACGGGCTGTTCAGCAACGTTGATTTTCAGTTAATCGTTCGGGGCCTGAACCAAAGCGACTTAACCAGGCAAAACTTTTGGAAGATATTGGGGCCTTTCAGTGTTCATGCTGAATATGCTTGCTGAAGCACCCTCGGCTCCGCTTCCATTAGGTACCCTACGACCTAATCGTAACTGTACCAAGATAATTATGATGTACTAATAGGTTCCAATGCACAGTATGACTGAATCACTGAAGTGAATAGTAGCAAATACTAATGAAAATATGTAGAAATACTAAATTGCCATTATGAAGAGCTAAGATTTTTTTCCAATTTTATGTATTTACCCGCCTAGAAACATTCGTAAATGAATTATTTGTTTATTTTCCTCTAACTTACAAATCAATGAGTTTTCAGAGAACAGACACACTATTATGCTATAATTAAAATTCCTGTTGTGTAGGTACCTACATTTATTCTTCCTTCCTCCTGTTGTTACAAATAAAATTTTCCTTCGTTCAACATGCAATGTTTGGGTAGACCGCACCTTTATGCCCATGTTTTTACCCTATAAATAAACAGGAATTTGCTTACAAACTATTCAAAATAATATAACATGGTTTAAAAATTATTGGAATCGATTCAGTTACTTATTCAAAATTATGTTTAGAGAGAAATATCGACAGCAAATATTATCTATTTCTTTCTTCTTGTATAAGTCGCTCAATATTTGACACTCCTCGAAAACCGAAGGCAATTTTCGGAAATAACTTTAATAAATTCGGAATCAATTTAAATAGGTAGGTACCTAAGACACTGCGTTACAAATAATAAAAAACGCACTTAATTTTTTTCTGTTTTTTATTCAAATACATCACTTATTAAGAACACATAAGTACTTTTTTTCTATCACGTAGATACTGTTTCTTAGCACTGCAGTTAACAATTTTAAGTAAAATATTAAAAAGTAAAATACAATACAATAATTCGATTATAACTGCCAACAAAACTTATTATTAATACAATTGCACACAATAAGATGTAAAATATACGGTAAAAAGTTCATGTTATACATAAAAAAAAAATAACTTTTTTCTCTTATGTTGGGTGGGAAGTAGGTATCTTCTCGCTTCAAAAGCCAACAGTAATCTCCCAACATAGCTGCGTATGTACCAACGACCTTGAAACCGTTCCTCAAGCCTTTTCACATCCTGGTGAAATCGTTCCCCTTGTTCATCACTCACTGCTCCAAGATTTGAAGGGAAAAAAGAGAAATGGGAATGGAGGAAGTGAATTTTTAGCCACATTCGGACGGCAACCCATCTTTTTGTATGGTCTTAACAAATTGTTCACCAAGAGCTCTGCATTCTCGGCTCTATGATTTCCTAAAAAACCCTTTATTAGGCTTTTAATGATGTCCATGCGCATAGTTTTTTATCATTTAGTGTTTGATCAAATAGGTATGTTGTTTTTCATAAATAGGTGTATTTGTGGCTCAATAAAAATACCTCCTACCAATTTTGCGTCACTTATTATTTTTTTGCATTCATCTTGAAAACTATATCATTACACTCACAAACAGGTGATCTCAAAGATACTAACGGGAAATTAACTGAAATGTTCTCAATATATTATCTAGCGATTACATTTACTAATATGGACAATATGAGGGCCGAAAATAGGTTATCGGTGTGTACGGTACCTTAACAACAAGACGTGATAGAAACAAAAGACATCCACTGCTTACATAGGTAGGTACCATACTAGCAAATAGAAAACTATAACAATCAGTTTTGGGGTAAGTAGGTACCTACCTACCGAAATCGTGTCACGCAGTGATATTAATATAGCAGGCTAGGCTTATACAGGTTTTCTTGATCAAAAATTAAATTTAAAAGTAAGTTCTGTAAAGATAAACACGCACAGACAAAAACGAACAATGTAATCCGAATAAACCTCAAACATTTTGATACTATGAAACGACTCAGCGATGGTCATACCATCGATCAAACAGTTCGTTGTAGGTACTTGACAATAATAAGTTTACCTTGAGCCAGGGGAATTTTATGGTTTCCTTGAATGTAGGTGAACGAATCGACCGCTAGTCCCTACTCGATTGTTATCTCTGGGTCAAGGACCAAAACCACGGTTAAGGTCGATTATGAAATAGCCCCCGACTTTCTGTTTTGGGAAAGACACTGATAACACACTGAAATTCGAACTTGAGGTTTATTTCGTAGACAGTGTATTGAAATATATCCAAAAGTTCTCGCCACCTATAATCATTTTGATTAGTAAATAGAGTAGTGGTACTCTCGATACCGATATTATGCAATGAAAGTGAAAAAATAACAAACTTGACATTGGCATCGTTGAGATCGCTAACGTTGAAGAAGTGTTGGACACGATCCAGACACGAAAAAGAACCGGCAACGTTCTAATTTTAAATTTCCCACCTAATCGTTGATAACTAATAGTGCATGACGCGAGGTGCACAAAATCACAATCGATTGATTATGATTGGATACGCTCATGGTTAATTTTAATTTATTTTTAGTGCACATTAGCAGTTTATTTAATTTACAAGACTTACAAGAAATCTATTAACAACATTTAGAAACAAAATTAAACTTTCTTCGTGTACCTACTTGCGGCTTGTGTTTGTGACAGTAATTCGTAGAGAGAAGAGAAGATTTGAATTCCTTACGTTACTCTACTGTATTTTTACTATAATTATGTCTAAGCATTTCCTGAAAGTAGCTATAATAGGTAGGTGTACCAGTGTCAAAAAATTCGAATGAATCGACATCGATTTGAGAGTTATTTCAAAATACTTTAAGACTAGCTAAAATATCATCACTTAAATTTGTCTCTCTTCTAATACAACATACCTCATAAATGTAAAAGCCAGGCAGACTGCAATTTTAACGAATACCTACAACATATTTTTTTTCTTATATTCATTGTCGTTACGTTTACCTGGCTCTGATTTCAAAAGATGATAGGCAATTATCCTTGGATTGGGATGAGATTAAATAACTGCTGTAATGATAATAGTCCAAATCACGACTTGAAGCTAAACTGGCTCGCGATCTGCCGGCCAGGCGAGCATCACCAAGGCCAAGGTTGACAGGGAAGGGGGGGCGCGGGACGCTGCCGCGGGCTTAACGCTCCGCTCGAACCCGCACGGACCATTCTGCACCTCGCAGTCGACTCTGACGGTTGTACAAGCGCAAGGTAAGCGGTGGTCATTTATTAATCTACCGACGTAAAGTTTCGCCTAGACCGCGTCCCACCAACACACCACCGCCGCTGACTCTCCTGAACTCAAAAAAATGTTCCTAGCTTATTGTGTGATAACCAAATCCCTATTCAAGTATTCAAGATGTGCTTCGATAACGATAAGTGTTCTATTTCGCTGATAAGATGACTATCGCACTTGTTTGAAGAAGTCGGAATTGCATTCAAATCTAGCCCGCGAAGGTAACCGGTGTCACCGCAAATCGGGGGAAACATTCCCTCCAAAAAGTTTTGAAGCGGTTCCCGAAGGGCGGGAAGCGTGAGGCCGCGTGCGTGCTGCGTGCCGCGCATCGATCGAGCCACCCCTCGCCCTCGCCACTCCCGGCTCCGATACATTCATTTGGACAAAATATCATTCCATCATTGCATTTAGAATCCTGCGTTTCTTTTATTTATTTGAAGTAGTTTTAGTGATTTAGTGCATGTTTTAGTCGCTAGATTATTAAGTATTTGTGAAAATGGGTGGCTGTGCAACGAAAGAAAACAAGGAAAACAAACCGGCTGGCGAAGCCGACGGGTGCGTATTACTTCTGCCGGCATTTATCTCCGGTGCCCGCTGCCAAATTTCGTAGTTAATCCGTTGTTTTGTGCTCAATTCACTGATTTTGATGTAAATTGATATTTTAATCGTCTCCATTATTGAATATTGGAACCGGTTCCGTAAAATGATGTCCCTAAACTTGATTCGTTCTTGCAATGTTACTGACGGACATTGAACCTAAACGGGATGTGGAAATTATGGCGTTTCCGGATTGACCGGCCGTATAATGATCGTAAACTCCCTACCAACTAAAGTTGTGTCGTACTTTCTGCTTTTACACTTTACTTCTATCATAATTGTCTAAATTGATAAGCTCGGACATTTGTCTTTGTATTGTTGTCGAAATTCAAATTGTCATAATTAAGTATGCAAAATCCTCATAAGGAAAATAACTATTCTTCTCCGAGTTTAATGTGGATATTTGTGTTAAACTTGATTTACCTATGTGACATGCACGTCACACTATGTCCTTTTCACAAATAGGTACCTACGCGCATTCAATATCATATCAACTCATATCCAATATCACGATTGACATAATTCATGGAACGATAAGTGGATTCCGTAATCTGACGATGTTTAATTACTGCAATACCTTCTCGAATAGAAATGAATGCAAAGTAACAAGAAACTCGCGATAACACGTTCGTTCGTTGGTCGCGAGTGGGAGGTACGGCTGCGCACGACGAAGAAGCACCGGTGCGCAGTGAGCTGACACATCCGTTCGACTTGCGCGTGTCGGTCAAGGCGACCTCTAGCTAAATTACGTAATTCCACCACAAAACTGAGTGTTTCCCTGGGTGTGTTCGGCAAAAACAATTCCAAATCCGCTCCAGTCCGCGTAACATCTCCAGTACCAGTAGTTCTTGCACCCAGTTTTCTATCCAAAACTAGTGACTTTAGTGAATTCCATCAGTATGAATTATAAACTAAAAGTCACAATCCCTGTGGTGGTTTGCGGTGGCGCAGTGCTCGCGTATTACCTCATCAGGCGGTTCGTAATATTTGTAAAAATAACAATTCGTTGTTTCTTTTTTATATTTTTTGTTATATTAATTTTCTATATTTATCTTACCAGTGAAATATGACTAATAATAAAATCTCGATTTAAAACTTTTTGGATGTTGACTTAGGTTTACTCTTCCACCGCTCGATTCCAGAGTCGATGGGTACGTCACTATTTATTTTCACTTTTAAAAATAAAGCGGTTAAAAGAGTTGGCTACGGTTGCGTTGCAAGGATTTCTATTAAATTTTCTTTGTGTTTTCATTGAAATTATTAAAAATGTGCACTAGGGCGACGTGTGCTGCGTTAAAAGCGTTAGAATCTTATTTATAACCTTGTTTTCAGTTATCAGAAAAGTGAGATTTAATAAGATGATTGTGTGTCGTTACAGAAAAGCCGCAGCAATGGTGGACGCCGTAACAATCGAGAAGTTGGAGGCTGGTTTCAGCAAGCTCCAGGCCTCTGACTCCAAGTCACTGCTGAAGAAGTACCTTACCAAGGAGGTGTTCGACGCTCTCAAGAACAAGAAGACCTCCTTCGGCTCAACTCTTCTGGATGTCATCCAGTCTGGTGAGTACCTACCTACTTTGATACGGTTGTTCCTATCTCTTATCTTATTCTCATATAAAGGTACTTTGTACTTTATAGGCACTTAGGCACCGGCGTCAATAGATAACTTAGAAACAAATATCAGATTAAACACATGCTGTATTGATAATACCAACAGTTATAGGTATTTACCCAGTTACCTACTGAATAACCATTTTGATAAGTACGTAATATTTTTACGAAAGCCGGAACATGAAGCTAATGTTACGTAATCATTTTCAGGTTTTGAGAACTTGGACTCTGGTGTCGGAATCTACGCCCCCGACGCTGAGGCGTACACAGTGTTCGCCGACCTGTTCGACCCCATCATCGAGGACTACCACAATGGTTTCAAGAAGACCGACAAGCACCCCGCCAAGAACTGGGGTGATGTCGAGACCCTCGGCAACCTGGACCCCGCCGGCGAGTTCATCGTGTCAACCCGCGTGCGCTGCGGTCGCTCCCTGGAGGGCTACCCCTTCAACCCCTGCCTAACTGAGGCCCAGTACAAGGAGATGGAAGAGAAGGTCTCCACTACTCTCTCCGGACTCGAGGGTGAACTCAAGGGTACCTTCTACCCCTTAACCGGCATGTCCAAGGAAACCCAGCAGCAGCTCATTGATGACCACTTCCTGTTCAAGGAGGGTGACCGTTTCCTGCAGGCTGCCAACGCTTGCCGCTTCTGGCCCTCCGGCCGTGGTATCTACCATAATGAGAACAAGACCTTCTTGGTGTGGTGCAATGAGGAGGACCACCTCCGTCTCATCTCCATGCAGATGGGCGGTGACCTGAAGCAGGTGTACAAGAGGCTGGTGAACGCTGTCAACGATATTGAGAAGCGTGTTCCCTTCTCCCACGATGACAGGCTCGGTTTCCTGACTTTCTGCCCCACCAACCTGGGCACGACCGTGCGCGCTTCCGTGCACATCACGCTGCCCAAGCTGGCGGCCGACAAGGCGAAACTGGAGGAAATCGCGTCCAAGTACCACCTGCAGGTGCGTGGCACCCGCGGCGAACACACCGAGGCCGAGGGCGGCGTCTACGACATTTCCAACAAGAGGCGCATGGGACTCACCGAGTACGACGCCGTCAAGGAGATGTACGACGGCATCGCTGAACTGATCAAGATTGAGCAGTCCCTGTAAATCGGTTAACGATCTCGCGTTATCAGTATTTTTTGTATTATTTATCGTTTTCACGTAAGAATTGATTGGATGTCGGATTGGTTGGGCCGGCAAACGGCACTAGTCAGCGCCCCGCGAGTGTGGCCGGCCACGCAAGCGGCCCTATATACTGTTTTTCGTAAAAGTATTTTCTATAAGGAAATAGAAAATAAAGACAGCTAGCGTTAAGACCATTATTGTCTATTCTTTCAATCCATAGTCCCTACCTACCCTATTACACAAAACGAACTTTATAGCTAAATTATACAGGAAAAATGCAATTAACATCTTCCTCCTGAACACTATAATATTTATTAGTACTACCTGTACACAATAACAATTATAATCCTCAAAAATAAACAATAGGTAAATTAATATACTCCTGGTAAATGTTGCCAGTACAAACTCTGAAATTTCCCCCGTAAATGCAACAAACAATAGCCTACGGTACGCTAGATCATTGAATAGCATGGGACTGAAGTATTCCAACAGCAGGAATAAAGTAATTTGCGTCTTTGAGAATTGAGATTGGTTAATCTTACATAATTTATGACTAATCTCGAGGAATATAGGCCAAATTCCAATAAATTTTGTTCAGAAAGTTTGCTTTTTGTTTGTCAAATTTTATACCCCAAAGGCAACACTGCTCTATAAAAGTCACTAATGTCAGTTAAAAATAACTTCAACTATTAGTGTATTCTGTGCTGTGTATTATCTATGACTTCAACCAGTATCGATTATTTGTTTCGGACAAAATAAACATTAAAATAATGGCTACTCCAAAAAGCGAGAAGGATTTGCATTTACCATTATCTAGAGTGAAAACTATTATGAAAAGTTCGCCGGACGTCGAAGCAGTTGGTGCTGAACCCCTGTACTTGGTCACGAAAGTTACGGTGAGTAAATGTTTTGCCGCTTTTCTAACCTATTGTCTCCAAACAATAGCGTTTTTTGCTATAACAACTGGTGAAAAGAGACTTATTCTCATGAAATAAGGCCATAATCAAACTTGCTCATAATAAAATCATTACTTTTCATATGTTGCAGGAGTTATTTGTCACAGACTTGGCCAAAAGAGCAATCAAAAACAGCAAAAACTCCTTTTTGGAATATAAACACATCGCGCAAGTAGTCCAATCGGATGATACGTTAGACTTTCTACGGGAGATCATGCCTAAAAAGATAACTGTGAGACAGTATAAAGAAATGATGGCTAAAAAGGCAGCAAAGGTTAGCAGATCTGATGATACAACCGAAGAATCAAGTGAGGAGGAAAGTAGTGAAGAAAGCTCTGATAATAATGAACAAGAAACATAAAGTGTAGCTGTGTTATGTGTGTGTAGAATATTTTAAGTATTATTACTTTCATTTTACTCTTGACTGCCTGTAGGTACACAAATAATTATTACAGGTTCTTTTGTTCAATTAATTCAATCTTGATTTGTGTACTGGATGAATTATGGCCTGTTTGAAGACTTATATGTAATGCGACATAACAGTCCAATAGTCCTATCTATATGTCCATATTTTTATGGTTCTTATTTGTTTTGTCATGGACTTCATCCATCGGTTTCCATTTGGCGAGATTGAGGTCAAGAGCAGGCCTACTAGGCATTCAATGAAAATGATCAAAGATTCATAAGTACTGTGTACTTTAGCTGAAGTTTTAATGACAATGTGATTGAGGTCTACTTAATTAATTAAATTGATAAAATTTAGGCAGATTTTTTTGAATTACTTTCAATGTATTACTGAGCACATGGATATGAAATGTTGATCAATATTTTAAACAAATCCTGTGAAAACCTCTTAATGGACAATAAAAACAAGCTTATACAGAAGTTTGCACTGAAAATAATTCTGAAATCATAATCAAATCAAATCTGTCATAATTTTTTGTGAAATAAAATTGTTGTTTGTAAACCAGCATGGTTTTATCCAAAACAGAAATCATGAAATATGTAATTTAAAAGTAGCTCTCAATGTTGTGTTCATGTTCAAACTTATTGTGCCAAATGTTGTTTTTTCAGCAGTAAATAGCAGCTTAATGGTATTAAATAAAATAAACTTGTATGTTAAATGAGATTCATATTTATTGAAATAAATTTTCTCATCTCCATTATACACTTTATTTTATTAATTCGTAGGAAATTATACTTAAAAATAATAAATAGTGTCCTCTAGCGGTATACATTGACACTTTTGTGCTTGCTTTAGAATCACAAAAGGTGTTTGAACGATGTTATGAGTTGTTGTAGTTTATTTCCAAGAGATGGCAGCACAAGTGAGCTGATGAAATATTCTATAGAGTGACTCAGAGCTTTTCCCTTTTCCGGCGGGGTAGGCAGAATTCAATCTAAAAACTCCTAATCTTTAATCCACTACTTACATTTTTTTTAGCTTTGTCCACGTTCATTCAATTTGCTTCTTTTTTTTTTAAGATAAAGATACATTTATTTTCAATCAGTTTGTAACTCGCTGTGGTAACACGGCGTTTGCCGGTTATGACGAGCACTTGACGTTATCGAGGTATCTACCTATCTACTTCAAAATATTAAGTAGGTAAGTACGTAATAATAAATAGTAGCAGTTTTTTTTTTTTTTTTTATCTTGGTAAAATCATGAAATGAGTCCTCCTACCCAGGGCAGAGCGGGAGGGACTGTCAGACTTGTACTGACTAAAGGATTGATTATAGAATTAGATACCGTTTAATATGGAGGTACCCAGGCCATACTCTAGGCTCATAGACTACTGTATAATCTACACCAATGTCAATATCTTGTTTCTAAGCCTCTAGAATACCTATTCAAGGCTTAGAAACTACTACGGGTATAATAAAGTAGTGCCCGTAAGTAAGTACTACCGAGCTCACTGACGGTTTGCCACTTTTCACCTTTACGCCCTAAGTAATAAGGTTGATTTGAAAAGTGGTCGACCGTCTGTGAACTCTGTAGTACCTACTTACGGGCACTACTTTATTTGACCACAAGAGATCTAATCATGGTTACATTGTAGACTGCACGCGACCTTTAAGGCGAGGTTACCCTGATAAACGACGTTTTTGATTGTGTTTTATTCGTAGATAGCACATAATAAAATTCTGAAAAAAACATATTGCTTAGTTCACACTTTGATCTAGATACGTCGGTAATGCGATACACGATTACTTGCACTTTACTGCATTCAATTAAATCGCAAAGACAAGCTAAATTATGGTCTCAATTATCATTTCATTTGAGTGTTATTAGACGTTGAACAATAAAACTTATACCATAAAAAAGGTCGTAAAAAATGTGAGGTGCGTCGGTAACCATAATTTGAAATATTAAAAAAACCTAAACCACCATTTCCAAAATTAACTGTTTTCGTCATTTCATGCGCTCGCACCGCGTGCTTAGTCCCGAGCGGAACGCGTTGGAGGTCGGACGTGTGCCAAATTTTCGAACCCGCCACCCCACCCCCGCTAAGTTCTGTTACGAACTGAGCCAAAAATAGTTTGTAAAAATAATACTAAGTAAACACCGAGCCTAGGTTTATTTGTCCGGTTAGCCAAAGATTATCGAGTTACGACAGGGGTAGAAAAAGAAAGTATGTAGGGGAGAACGAGATAGAATGAGTAATATTATAGTATTTGGTACAATGAGTAATATTATAGTATTTGGTACTAACTAGTTTTTTTATTTTGTTGACTTATTTACATAATTAAGATAAATTCACTTTTTTTTTTAAATTCCTCTGCATTTTATGCTTTACTTTTTTTTCGGTTTCGTTGTCGTTTTCGTGGTTTTTGGGGTCACTGATAACTAAAATTAGGTCAAAATGAAAATCCAAGATGGCGCCGACGAAAATTTTCAAGTTTTTCTTCATAGGTGTCATTTCCGTGGTTTTTGGGGTCGCTGATAACTAAAATTAGGTCAAAATGAAAATCCAAGATGGCGCCGACGAAAATTTTCGGTTTTATCGTCATGGGTGTCTTTTTCATGGTTTTCGAGGTCGCTGATAACGAAACTGAGGTCAAAATGAAAATCCAAGATGGCGCCGACGAAAATTTTCGGTTTTATCGTCATGGGTGTCATTTTCATGGTTTTCGAGGTCGCTGATAACGATAATGAGGTTAAAATGAAAATCCAAGATGGCGCCGACGAAAATTTTCGGTTTTATCGTCATGGGTGTCTTTTTCATGGTTTTCGAGGTCGCTGATAACGAAAATGAGTTCAATATGAAAATCCAAGATGGCCCGACGAAAATTTTCGGTTTTATCGTCATGGGTGTCATTTTCATGGTTTTCGAGGTCGCTGATAACGAAAATGAGGTCAAAATGAAAATCCAAGATGGCGCCGACGAAAATTTTTGGTTTTATCGTCATGGGTGTCATTTTCATGGTTTTCGAGGTCACTGATAACGAAAATGAGGTCAAAATGAAAATCCAAGATGGCGCCGACGAAAATTTTCGGTTTTATCGTCATGGGTGTCATTTTCATGGTTTTCGAGGTCGCTGATAACGAAAATGAGGTCAAACTGAAAATCCAAGATGGCGCCGACGAAAATTTTCGGTTTTATCGTCATGGGTGTCTTTTTCATGGTTTTCGAGGTCGCTGATAACGAAACTGAGGTCAAAATGAAAATCCAAGATGGCGCCGACGAAAATTTTCGGTTTTATCGTCATGGGTGTCATTTTCATGGTTTTCGAGGTCGCTGATAACGAAAATGAGTTCAATATGAAAATCCAAGATGGCCCGACGAAAATTTTCGGTTTTATCGTCATGGGTGTCATTTTCATGGTTTTCGAGGTCGCTGATAACGAAAATGAGGTCAAAATGAAAATCCAAGATGGCGCCGACGAAAATTTTTGGTTTTATCGTCATGGGTGTCATTTTCATGGTTTTCGAGGTCACTGATAACGAAAATGAGGTCAAAATGAAAATCCAAGATGGCGCCGACGAAAATTTTCGGTTTTATCGTCATGGGTGTCTTTTTCATGGTTTTCGAGGTCGCTGATAACGAAAATGAGTTCAATATGAAAATCCAAGATGGCCCGACGAAAATTTTCGGTTTTATCGTCATGGGTGTCATTTTCATGGTTTTCGAGGTCGCTGATAACGAAAATGAGGTCAATATGAAAATCCAAGATGGCGCCGACGAAAATTTTCGGTTTTATCGTCATGGGTGTCATTTTCATGGTTTTCGAGGTCGCTGATAACGAAAATGAGGTCAAAATGAAAATCCAAGATGGTGCCGACGAAAATTTTCGGTTTTATCGTCATGGGTGTCATATTCATGGTTTTCGAGGTCGCTGATAACGAAAATGAGGTCAAAATGAAAATCCAAGATGGTGCCGACGAAAATTTTCGGTTTTATCGTCATGGGTGTCTTTTTCATGGTTTTCGAGGTCGCTGATAACGAAAATGAGTTCAATATGAAAATCCAAGATGGCCCGACGAAAATTTTCGGTTTTATCGTCATGGGTGTCATTTTCATGGTTTTCGAGGTCGCTGATAACGAAAATGAGGTCAAAATGAAAATCCAAGATGGCGCCGATGAAAATTTTTGGTTTTATCGTCATGGGTGTCATTTTCATGGTTTTCGAGGTCACTGATAACGAAAATGAGGTCAAAATGAAAATCCAAGATGGCCCGACGAAAATTTTCGGTTTTATCGTCATGGGTGTCATTTTCATGGTTTTCGAGGTCGCTGATAACGAAAATGAGGTCAATATGAAAATCCAAGATGGCGCCGACGAAAATTTCGGTTTTATCGTCATGGGTGTCATTTTCATGGTTTTCGAGGTCGCTGATAACGAAAATGAGGTCAAAATGAAAATCCAAGATGGTGCCGACGAAAATTTTCGGTTTTATCGTCATGGGTGTCATATTCATGGTTTTCGAGGTCGCTGATAACGAAAATGAGGTCAAAATGAAAATCCAAGATGGTGCCGACGAAAATTTTCGGTTTTATCGTCATGGGTGTCTTTTTCATGGTTTTCGAGGTCGCTGATAACGAAAATGAGTTCAATATGAAAATCCAAGATGGCCCGACGAAAATTTTCGGTTTTATCGTCATGGGTGTCATTTTCATGGTTTTCGAGGTCGCTGATAACGAAAATGAGGTCAAAATGAAAATCCAAGATGGCGCCGATGAAAATTTTTGGTTTTATCGTCATGGGTGTCATTTTCATGGTTTTCGAGGTCACTGATAACGAAAATGAGGTCAAAATGAAAATCCAAGATGGCCCGACGAAAATTTTCGGTTTTATCGTCATGGGTGTCATTTTCATGGTTTTCGAGGTCGCTGATAACGAAAATGAGGTCAATATGAAAATCCAAGATGGCGCCGACGAAAATTTCGGTTTTATCGTCATGGGTGTCATTTTCATGGTTTTCGAGGTCGCTGATAACGAAAATAAGTTCAAAATTAACATAGAAACAAAACTTAAAAAAATACAAATAAAAAAGTTTCATTATTATTTTATTGACCTCATTTTCGTTATCAGCGACCTCGAAAACCATGAAAATGACACCCATGACGATAAAACCGAAAATTTTCGTCGGCGCCATCTTGGATTTTCATTTTGATCTCAGTTTCGTTATCAGCGACCTCGAAAACCATGAAAAAGACACCCATGATGAAAAAACCGAAAATTTTCGTCGGCGCCATCTTGGATTTTCATTTTGACCTCATTTTCGTTATCAGCGACCTCGAAAACCATGAAAATGACACCCATGACGATAAAACTGAAAATTTTCGTTGGCGCCATCTTGGATTTTCATTTTGACCTCAGTTTCGTTATCAGCGTCCTCGAAAACCATGAAAATGACACCCATGACGATAAAACCGAAAATTTTCGTCGACGCCATCTTGGATTTTCATTTTAACCTCATTATCGTTATCAGCGACCTCGGTAACCATGAAAATGACACCCATGACGATAAAACCGAATATTTTCGTCGGCGCCATCTTGGATTTTCATTTTGACTTAATTTTAGTTATCAGCGACCCCAAAAACCACGGAAATGACACTTATGAAGAAAAACTCGCAAATTTTCGTCGGCGCCATCTTGGATTTTCATTTTGACCTAATTTTAGTTATCAGTGACCCCAAAAACCACGAAAATGACACCCATGATAACAAAACCGAAAAAAAAATAAAGCATAAAAATATAGAAAACCGAATGGTGCGTGGCGTGTAGTTTTGAATCATACCCGTATTCATGATCTTAGTGTCTATGAGATTTTAAATTTACCTAATTCACAAAAATAAATAAGTATACCTACATAATTTTATACGTTCATACAATACGTAGGTTCCTAACCACTACTTTCTAGAAAAACAAAACAAAATGAACGTAACTATACTTATCAATTCAAGTTGATTTACTGCAGCGCTCTACTGTGTAACGCAACTATCCGAGTTCGTGAACTCATGACCAGTGCGCTAAGCGCGCGCATTTTCGCGCCGCGTAATTTGTTACGTATCGCCTCTCCGTGCGGGGGCTGGGGTAAGCGATTAATGCATACGGCGCTCGGGGTAACCTCGCCTTAAATTGTCACATCCGAGAACAAGGCAAAGGTCTGTTTGACAGTTGTCACTTCGTGCTTAAATATGTACACGTACTATATGCGCACGATTTCATAATAGGAGCAATGCTAACACATTTACACTGACAGCCTCAATACCTCATCCGGTGAATCAAACGCATTTCCGCCAGTTACAATCTAATTGTTTTAAACGTTTTTTTTTTCATAATCCTTGCAGTAGAGGAAACAAAGAAGCATGCTTTGTTTTTAATTAATTAACTTATTGTATACTTTAAATAGTGACTCAACATTATCATCTGCCTAGCCTTTTCCCAGCTAGTGTATTGGGGCCGACTGAAAACCAGTATTTAACATGCAGCGGCTGCATAACTGACCCTGGCTGACGCTTCCCCTGGGCAAGAATGGTTATCAAACTTTCGGGCTTCTACCCGTATTGTTACCTGTCAAAGATTTACCTACGAATGACAGCCGTCAATGTGACCAATCGCTTAACGTGCTTTCCGAGTCATGACGGGTCTCGGCACTGTTCTTATCCCAATTTATTTGGGCTCTGGTCGGCTCAGCATGTTCCTTCCATTCATAGATATTTCTGTTACATATTTCTCTAAATACAGCTGTATAATATCACATAAAACTTGCTGAAATAATTGCATTTAAGAAGGTAATTGTTGATTGTATCAGCGGAATGGCCATGACACAATCACAGTCATGTGATGTGTTAAATTTGATTTAACTTGAAGCATTTAACTTGTTACTGAGACCTAAATCTAGATTTTTGCAACAAAATTTAAATTTTGTAAAAACGAGGCCATTATCTCGTGTTTTATACGTAGTTATATGATTTATGTCCGTTTTCGTAAGTGATTCGTATATTATGTTCATTACGTAAGCATTCTCTACGTAAACATAATATTCAATTAGGGTTAGTGTGTAAACGGACCCTGCACGAAATCGTCAGCAAAGCATTCGAAATATACCCATTCGAAAGCTTGGTTGGTCTGAAAAATTATGGTTTACGGTGCTGCTCAATCTTCAAAACGTTGAGCTGATAGATGCATATTTTAGTACAGAGTCATGAAGGTAATAAAACTAAAGTTGTACGTACCCATTTAAATTTCTAAGAGGGCAGCACTGGCGCAGCTCGAGGTAAGCTGTTTAAAAAAAAACGTTTGAAAAAGTTGGAACTTTCTAGGTATGCTCTAGAACCAAAAAAAATATTGCAATGACGGGCAGAACATGTATAACATACAGTCAGTCACGGAAATGGAATAATTAGGAAGTGTAATGAAAAATAGTTAGAAATTTGGATAACCTAACTGTAAAAACCAACATGAATCAAAGATTCGTCATTCTTAATTATTTCTAATAGGTTAGTAGGTAGTCTAGGTTGGTAGTAGACACGATATCTTCTAAAATCTAGTGGCACCTAGGTACTGACAATTAATGTCATTCGTGCATACAAAATATCGCGTGAAGATTGAGCATGTATGTATGTACGACCTAGATAGACATCACAATAATTTATTTACTTTTTTTTTTCTTTATTTTACTTATTTATGTACATAGACAACACAGGAAAATAATATTTGAGTATATAGGTACTGCTTATTTCTTAAGAAATTTCTGCCAGCAGACCTGCAAAAGGAGAAATGAATAAGATACGTAGACAGTACTGTGTGAGAAAAGGAAGAGTGCTTAGGTAATGTGTGTGGGTATGTGTGTGTGGTAAATACACATATAAGTAAATATTAATATACGGGGTGGAAAGGCCACAACAAAAAAAAATCAACAGTTCCATACATTTTGACGTGTAGGTATTGCACTTTTGTAGGAAACAGCTGATTTTTTAAAATAAGCGATGACAAATTCTATGTGGCCCCGGACTCAGAATGATTTAGGTACTGAATATATAGGTACGTGGTAACCGTTTTCGCGTCGGTGTCCCTTCCACCCCGTATACTTATAAGTAGGGCGGGCATAAGAAAAACGCTCGCGTAGGTAAGAAGGATAGGACGGGTTGTGTAGGATATTGAAGGAGACATATGATCCTAGTGTTCCTAAGACGGATTGGGAGCCACTTGAGTTCCTTGCGAAAGCGAGGAACGTGGTCATATTTACGGAGACCAAATATTAAGGTGAGTATAGACTAGAGCATTTACTTGTAACAGAACAACGAGCCACTCTATGATATGTTCTAATGTATCACCCTTCACCCTTTGGAAACTGAGCTTTTACCTGTATTGTACCACTCGTAAGAACGTTACATTACACAGAAATGCTCGAGAAAATGCTCTAGTCTATACTCACCTTTTAGCGAATGAATAGTTTTGCAAGCGCTCGAGCTATTTAATAGCTCTTCAGTAGCATCCAGGTAGCAGGCGTACAATCTATTTTTTAATGTGACCTATTAAATCGTTATTATTTTTCTAAAAACGTGTAATTGATTGACGGCAGTTGCTATTTTAGCGACCGAAATAGAATTACTTACCTACCTGACTCAAACGTAATCAGCCAAAGAAATCTATTCAGCGTTTCGTCACGTCGGCGCCGTAAACACAATTCTTACATTCATAAATGATAAAAAACATAAAAACCTTATTTAACTGATGCATTCAGCAGCCCATCGATAGGCAGGGCTGCCAGTGGATATTTTTAAATTATTCGGCAACGTTTCTGAAATTATACAAAATTGAATACCAGGATACAAACAGTGCTTAATTTTTTTAAACATACACAATAATGATTAATCACGTGAACTTACCTACGTTATTTTTATTTATTATGGTACTCACAGGCTTAATGCGCATCCATATAGCAACTCAAAAAATATCACCATAGAAAACTCAGATAATAGAATTTAGGCTTTCTGTATCCAAATATACATGAGGGTCCAGGATACAAAGAGGATACAATCAGTAACCAAATTATACAGTTTTTGTATCCAATTATACAATCTGGCAGCCCTGTCGATAGGTATCTCTCATGAAGGAATATTTAAATATGTCAATTTTATACAATGAAAGGAAAATAATAAAGAAAATCTCGTCTATTTTTATTATTAATCTAGATTTGTTAAATGAAATAGGAATTGTTTTTTTTACAATTCCACGCGTTTTGGCGACGGCATTGGTGGTGGCACGGAATCCCGGTAATATCTCTGGTAGATGCCGTCCCAGAAGCGAGAGCGTTCTTCCAAGAGTACCCCACGCAGTTCCAACTTGTCATCGATGGACATGTGTGGGGACCTATCCGCGCGTACTGCCGGCCACGCAGGCAGCGACGAGCCTTCGGGCACTGGCTTCCTGAAATGCCCAAAATAAAACATTAAAAAAAAAATTAAAAGACTACAGAAAAATAAATGGAACAAATTGTTAAGAGTATGCATGAGTCACTGCGACGCGACTTGCGATTGGCAAGAACCAGACGTGACATCCTGAGGTCGAGAACGGAGCGTTAAAGGTTTGATTTATTATTGAAAAACAGTTAGTAGTAAAGACGCCAACAGGAACACACTTACCCAGTTTTGATGAAGTTATGCCAAAGTTGGCGGACAGTTTTCTTAATATTTTGGATTTTATCTGACATGTTGCTTTCATCTCTTTCTATAAAGTTACCATCCATCACTGCTGTCGTTTGGGCACAGTGGTTGGCACCTTTCGTTTCAGTGTGTGGCACTAGTGGAGCGTCATCATCCACAAACGAAAATTCGTACAAATATACTTGATCGTTGCCAGCTTGCACGTGTAACTTTGCTGCCCAAAGTATAGGATAAGTAAATAGGACATCTGAAAAGAAGTCCACGTATCCCAAAATATTGTCATTGCCAACAGGTTTGTCGCCGAAATAAAATTCCTTAACCTTCTTGGCTACTTCTTCTCTTTCTTCATCAGATTCAAACGTTAAGTCAGCTGGCAAGAAATCAGAAAACTTTTCATTCATCTTTTGCTTCCAAAATTCAAAGAGATCAAGACGCATCTGTCCTTCCATATTTGCAAAACCGTACAACACTGGCAACTTTCTGTAGTTTCCATTCTTTAGTATACTCAGAGGAGATTCTGTCAGGAAGGCTCCGTCCCCTGTATCACGTTCCACACACGGTGAAAATGTGAAAGTGGCATCAGTTTTATCAAAGAATGGATCTGCGGTCAATAACTTCATTGGAGCTGTCTTGTAGAACTTTTCTAATGCATAAATATCGTCCACATTCGTGAAATTCAGTTTTCGGGCATGCGCTTTAGCAATCTCTAAAGGATCTCTCTGAACTGCAAACGCGGCAAGGTTTCCGCCGCTTTCTGGTATAAAACGGTGGACCAGGCCTTCGGCTAACTTAGAGAGCATTATGAGGTCGACTGATGCAGAGCCTGCACTGCCGCCTGCAAGAGTGACATCATCAGGGTTCCCGCCGTAGCCAGCGATGTTATCTTTTACCCAGCGCAGCAGTGCCACCTGGTCCTTTATACCAGCATTACCGGGTACGTCCTCGGTCCCGAGACAGAGGAACCCGTGAATACTAAGCCGGTAATTGAATGTGATAACGATAAGGTCTTTATTCTCCATTAAGTGCAGTGCTCTCATCATTTCACCATAACCTATGACAAATGCGCCTCCGTGAACGTAGACCAGGACTGAGAGGTTCTTTTTGTCAGTGTTGGGCACGTAGACGTTGGCGATGAGGCATTGTTCGTGCTGTACCAGATGTTTGGGGATTATGTCACCCATTGCGATCTTGAATTGTGGACATATTACATTCTCGTTGACGGCGTCATACGGATCTGACCACTTTGGTGGCGGAAGAGGTGCCTGAAAAATAATGATTTAAATTATGTAAAGAAAAACGAAATTACTCCAGAGTTCCCGTAGCATTCTACGGGAACTCTGGAGTAATTTCGTAAGCTCTCATCGTAAAATGTTATAATCAAACTGTTTTTTTTTTTATATTGAATGGTCACTCTTGACTTCAATCTTCTCCTGAGAACTGAGATGAGGTCGATGGTGGAACGAGTTAACCCAAAAGAGGCCTATTAACTCGCGACTTAAATAGATTGTGGTCATATGAACTTGGGAACACCGACCCACGCAATAATACAATAATCGGCACGGATCATCACGGCTGACATTCACATGCGCAGAATTGGATCTCTTTGGTGATTTGCCAGAAATGTACGATGCGCAAAGCGATCCCCACGTTGTCGCTGAGCGCTCAAGATCCATGCCAGTAACTGAAATAGGGTTTTTTCTGGGTAACTTGTGGTGGTCAGATAGGCAGTGGTTCTAGGTAAAATAAACTGCTAGGCCGAGTATTTAGCTGAATCCGGTTAGTCAACACAATATGTAGTTGGAAAAAGGCTTAAAACTAACCTTGAATTTGTTTTCGCCCAAAGGCGGTGTGGCGTAGGGTATATTGTAGAACACGTAGACATCTCCGTCCGGGTGCTTGCGCCCACGCACCGGGCCTTGCGGGGTTTGCACTTCCCGCCATTCTTCTTCAGCCAAAACAATTGAAAAACACAAAAATAGCACACACACCGTCCACATCGCTACTGTTTTTTTAAGTATGGATTTAACAGATAATACTCAACTAAATCATATCGCGTAATATCTACACAAGGCTACGAGTGAACTGTGTCGTTTTGCCAAGTTGATTATCTTATCTATAAACTTAATATAATAGCTAATGAGTCTGACATAAGAATGACACTATTCACATCATGAGAATATTAAAACTAAACACTTAAAAATAGCAAAAGTTGGGGGCATTACAAAAATTAGACATCGATTATATAAATGTTTTGAGGGTAGATTACAAATCATTGTCACGGTAATAATATCTACAGTAGAATAGTGTTTCTTCATACAAACGGTCGGAACGCGAGTCATACCTAAACGCCTCGAGTTTGGTACACACACACTGGGTATCCAAGAAGTCACGAATGCGCCGCACTAACGAACGAACGTTGTGATGGTTTTGTAAGCAGTAAGCGTGCGATTTGTGAATATTTGATTGAAATAAGAACAATTAGGTAGGTATTTACTTAATATGGCAAAGAGTTATAGATAAATATTTGAGTGGCCTTTCATTCAGTATTCGGCCTTTTAGTATATTGTGCTGTCTTTGGTTGCTTGAATTCATCAATAACGCATCCAGAGATAACTTTTTTTTAAATTTCCTGGAAACTCCGAAAGGTACGACTATAAAATAATTTATATATGTAATGAAATGACATTTCATTAATTCGAATTTGCCGCGCCTCGCGCCTTTATAAGTTGTCTGTGGAATTGAATGGCGGATGATGGTCAAAATATTCGGTGTGATTTATTGTTTTAAGAAAACGTGTGAAGAGATAAAATAAAAGGATATAATTGAGGAGGCGATATTAGTGAACTTTAAATGTCGTTTCTTTGTATTTTCAGAGAAACAATTTGTGGTTTATTTTGAAAATCCTCAATAATATTCTTATAAAACGACATTTAAAGTTCACTAATATCAACTTGAATATTAACTCAACTATAATAAAAAATGGTACATTTTCTTATATGAAAAAAAATAATGAGAAGAAGCCATGTACGACCTGTGAATCGTTGGACAAAGGAATTAGATACCATCCGGAGGAGTCATGTTGGTTCAAGAAAAATAAAAATGAATCTGAAAAGGTGTTTAAGGCCAAAAACGTAAATAATAACTCCATTATTGAAGTAGAGATGAACACTGATAAAAAAAAACGAGTAAGTACACCATTAATCAAAATCAAGCTATTAATAGAAAATAAATTAGAAGTGAGTGGCATTTATGACTCAGGCTCACAGATCTCTTTAATAAATTCAAGACTGATAAAAGTAAAAGAAAAAAAAGACAATGTGAATATAGCATATATGAAAACGGTTAATGGTGTGAAAAAGACAGATGGCTTGACAACAATAAAAATAAAAATCTTTGATATAGAAGAAGAGGTGGATGTATATATAGTAGAAAATGAAAATTTTGATGATTTTATAATCGGATTAGATATGATAAAGAAATTCAAATTAACCCAAAATGAGGACTTGCAGATAGAACAAAAGAAAACAATAAATAAAATAAACAGGATGTCTAAAGATAACAGAAATGAAGATAAGAATATAAAACCATATGCAATAAATTTCAATGAACACATAGAAACAGAGAAACTATTGAAAATAGTCAATTTGATACAAATAAAAGATATAGTTGAAGATCAAGAAAAAAATGATACAATAACAGAAAAGAAACAAGATCTAATATACAAAAAAAGAATCTATTATAAAAAAAAAAGAAACATGAAAAGATTATCCTCTCAGAAGAATTTGGTAAAAAACTTATAAAAAAGGTGCATGAAGATTTATGCCATATTGGGATCAGACAATTGCAGAAAAAAATTAGTCCAATATATACAGCTAAAAACCTAACAAAGAATATCATAAAGATTTGTAAAACATGTGAAATATGTATAAAAAATAAAGCAAGAAGCCAAGGAAAATTTGGATTGATGTCACAATTGGGACCAGCGACAAAACCATTTGAGATAATGTCAATGGATACTATTGGTGGCTTTGGAGGATCTAGGTCAACAAAAAAAATACCTACACCTTTTAGTAGACCACTACACTAGATATGCATATATTGCGACTTCAAAAACACAGAATTCAAGTGACTTTATAAATCTAACAAAGAATGTACTAGAAACAGATGACATTGGAATAATTCTGATAGATCAATATCCAGGTATCAATTCAAGAGAATTTAAACAACATCTGAAAGAGAATAATATTAAATTAATTTTTACAGCTGTGAGTACACCATTCTCGAACGGCTTGAATGAAAGATTAAATCAAACAATAGTTAATAAAATAAGATGCAAAATAAATGAGAAAAATAATAAGAGAGCATGGACGACAGTGGCAAGAGAATGCATACAGAAATATAATGAAACAGAACACTCCGTTACAGGATTTGCACCAAAATATTTACTGGATGGTACAAATGTCAGCTTACTACCAAATGAATTAAAATCAATAGAAAGGGAAGACAAGTGGATTGCTGATAAAAGATTGGCATTAGAGAATACAATAAAATCCCACAAGTACAACAAGAGAATATTTGATAGAAATAGAAAAATGCAAGAGTTTAATATAGGAGACAGTGTATATGTAGAAAATGGAAATAGACTGAATAGAAAAAAGTTAGACGAATTAAGAATAGGCCCTTTCAAGATAGTAGAGAAAATATCGAACTCCATTTATAGGATCGACACCGGAACCAGAAAAACAGAATCAACTTTATTCCACATAACAAAATTGCAACCGGTCATAATAGATGCTGAAGAAGATGAAGTAGAAGAAAACGAATATGAAGATAACTAATAGGTATAGCGTATAGATATATTATTTAGAATTTTCCCTCTTAGGGAGATGTAATGAAATGACATTTCATTAATTCGAATTTGCCGCGCCTCGCGCCTTTATAAGTTGTCTGTGGAATTGAATGGCGGATGATGGTCAAAATATTCGGTGTGATTTATTGTTTTAAGAAAACGTGTGGAGAGATAAAATAAAAGGATATAATTGAGGAGGCGATATTAGTGAACTTTAAATGTCGTTTCTTTGTATTTTCAGAGAAACAATTTGTGGTTTATTTTGAAAATCCTC
Source organism: Noctua comes (assembly GCA_963082995.1). NCBI lineage: Eukaryota > Metazoa > Arthropoda > Insecta > Lepidoptera > Noctuidae > Noctua > Noctua comes. The sequence goes on from OY720267.1 coordinate 3,757,834, forward strand.
AATAATATTCTTATATATATACAGGACCTACTAGTAGATACGTAATTTGTTTATTTTTTAATAGGTAGGTATTTCGCTTTTTTCACCGAGTAATCTACCTGGATTAATTAATAAATAAGTGGATAGGGTGAAAAGTGACAGATGAGTGATTTAGGTACCTACGCTCGCGTTAAAAAAGTCTCGTATTTATAATTTTTATTAAATCTACTAATCAAAAGACACAACTTGTATTTTTTACTGAACACTTCTTATTTCATTCAAAACTAACTTAATTTTTTTAAATAAAAAATATAATATTTCAATCACAAAACTAAAAAGAAACTGAACTAAGTAGATGAAATTAAAATACTGTAGGCACGCGCGACAGCCATATCGCTTGCGAACGTACCGCTCGGCTGAAGGTAATTATTTCAAGGACAGGGCCGAGTCACAATACTGTAAATATTTATACTGTGTCATTGTGAACAAAATGTTCGTTCGATCCTTGAGGATATTATTAGGTATCTTGAATAGACTCTATTAATGTAATCATAATAAGCAAACAAGTAAAATATTGTATCGCGGTATTTTACCCCGATAAAAATTAAATAAAACGTACTAAAATGAGGAAAGTTATAGCGCAACATAAGGGCGCGGGCAGTGACACTCCGGTCGCTTCTCGGGTAGGTAGGTGTCATTAGTGTGTCGGTAGTGATGTCATTGACAAACAATTGACAATCGAACATGCTAAATTACTTATGCCGAAGATGGTGTTATCACATTTTAATAGTTTGTTAGATTTTAGGGAAAGGGTGGTCATTTGAGCACACAAATCTGGCGTTTTAATATTTATTAATTTGATATTTACTTTCTAAATGACTATTATTTGTTTTGTATCAATATCCGGAATCCATCTTGAGTCAAGCACCTGTCTTTCAGCCTGTTGACAGCGATTTCCTTTGCCTCTCCGCTGGTCGCGCCCTCTATGCTTACCGTTGGTACTAAGTATTTCAAGCGCGCTTCGGGTGATCACCCGATTTATCGTCATTATAGCGTCGTTTTTCGCGCCGTTCGTTTGATAGCGTTATTTAAACTTCGCGAAAAATTAACCCACTTATTTCAATTAAGTTTGGTAAATCTATTATAGTTTAAATTCGTTAAGTTTTACCTCTCCGTTGTTATTATGGAAAATCCTAATAATAATTTAGAGCCAGAAGGTGTTACTGACGGTTCACTATCACGTAAACGTGTTCGTTCTCCGACGCCAAGTGCAAGAGATAGTGATAGCAGTTCTTCTACAAGCAGTGGACCCAGCCCTGAGAAACGTAAAGTAAGGAGGGACTCCCAAACCGTGAGTTATGCACACTTCGAGTTTTTATCACAACAAGTGGCTTATTTAACAAACCTCATAACGAAACCTTCCGTTATTGAAAATAATACAATTTCAAGTGCCAACATTAAAACCGCTTCCATAACCACAAACGAGTTAAATCTACGACGACCTGAAAACTTGTCCAAGAACAATAAACTTCAGATTTTATCGGAAGTCAGTACAACAGTAAAAGATCCGATTTACCCTAGGGCAAACGAAGCATACCTTAAAAAAATAACGGAGCTACAGCGTTTTAAGTGTGATGATTGGAATGCCGTTCGGTTTTCGGATGCACAGAAGAAATATTTAGCTACCCCCGGTTTTGTAGAGTTAAATGTTAACGACGAATTAAAGCGTTTTGAATCGGACATGTTAAAAGAAGATTCGCGCTCATATTTATTGGAAAGATCTTTTGCTGGATTAACGAATGCTTTACTTTGTCAAAAAGACGAATTGCACAAATCTTTACAATCATTGGTGGATTGGTCAAATGAGTCTAGAGAATCGTTGACACCCAACTCGTTATTCGAAAAAGTGGAATCATTGTTTTCGAAAGAATCCGCGTATAGTACGGTTACGGATGACTTATTACAAATAGTGTGCGGGCGAAGAGCTGATTTGATAAGTACACGTCGAGAGGCTATTTTGCGCCAAATTTCCGAGGGTTTTCATCGTGATGTCCTACATAAAATTCCTCCTAGTACAGAATTTCTTTTTAATGATGAGGCAGTTCAAACCTACCTCCAAAAAATTGGGGGGGTGGATAAACTTACTGTATCAGCTAAATCAATACCACAAACTTATTCTAAAGAAAACTTTTATCAAAATCAAAAACCATCGACTAGTAAACAAGCTGACGACACATTTTTTCGTCGAGATGCTTCTAATAAAAGACAAAGACAGGCCTCTAACGCTTCACGCCAAAACAAAAACCGAACAAGCAACTACCGATATAAACCAAAGGGTAAGAAATCGCAATCGCAGGCTATCCCTAAAAACAAGCGTCGCGAATGACTGTCGGACATTTCAAGGCGGCTGTCTAAAGCAATTTCAATATGTTTGGAGCAATCTGGGTGCGCCAGACAAAATATGCCGACTGTTGAACGGGGCACGCATACCCTTCATACTCAGACCGCCACTAATATTTCCGAGTCCCACAGTTCTGAAATGTTACAGAACCAAAACCTCTCCCAATATGACCTTACAAATACAAACTATGCTCGAGTCAGGGGTACTAGAACCTGCAGAACTGACGCCCAGTTACCTTTCCACGTTCTTTCTGGTACCCAAGTGTTGCGCTCATGTAATGTTTTTTTGAGTGGAGAGGGTTCGCTGGCGGGATGTCGACTGGAGAGAGTGCGGTGGTGGAGTAGTAATAATACCAGTCTTCAGAGCTTCTTATTTATTCTTGTTGCTTCTTCAAGTTCTTCATAATACTGCTGGATTCGGAATGCCTGATCACGGAAAAATGCTCCTTTTTTATAGGCAGCTCTGACCAATCACGGTCTCTCAATTTTGCACACGGCACTAATCTCCGCCCTTCGACCAATCAGAGCGCAGGTGGCTTTTCTATGGAAATCTTGAACTATGTTGTTTCTCGTGATCAGACATCCCTTACAATATTCCCTTACTTTCCTGACCTCAGGATGAGTTTAATTTCCTTAAATTAATAAAAAACAATACAATATTCTCTTATTTTACACCTTAAAATAACAAAAACGTGAAACGGCTCTCGTCACGGTAAAGTTTTCGGGTACTTAAGCCTTTTAATACAAGTAGCGCCGCCAGGTGGCAGGAATGCGCAACACTTAAACTACTAATTAGAAAAAATCAACACTTATCATCCTACTGGACTAACATCTTATTAGATTAATATCACAAATAATAGGAACTAATTAGAGATCTCGTTATTTACACGTATCGTCGCTAACACCAAGTCAGATCAGACCTTCCGGCCTATTTTCAATTTGAAAAAACTAAACCAGTTCGTAGTAGCCAAGCCATTTCAACTGTTCAGTCACTTCCGTGTACCCAGTTTTTTGCAACAGCAAGATTGGATGGCCAAACTAGATCTGAGCCAAGCATATTTCCACGTGGCCATCGCAGTTTCCTGAGGCTAAATTATCATCAAAATTCACATCAACATCAGCTACTCCAAATGACGTGTTTGCCGTTCGGCCTCTCATCGGCACCGAGAACGTTTGCCTCGATAACCAATTGGGTAGCAGAATTCCTGAGGAGTCACAAGATCAGGTGCGTAGTTTATTTAGACGATTTTCTTTTGGCAAACCAGTCAAAATCGCAGTTGGAAGACGACATCGCATTCACGATAAAGATACTCCGTTTACTAGGCTGGACAATCAACTACGCAAAGTCTGTTCTGGTTCCGACACAATGCCTCGAGTTTCTCGGCATTACATGGGACACAAAACGCAACGCAAAGTCCCTGTCGGAACCAAAGTGCCTATCGCTACGCAAAGCACTTCACCAACAGCTTCAGTTAAGCAAATGGTCCCTCAAACAGTACCAAACTCTAATGGGGAGACTCAACTTTGCAACGTTCGTGACTCCGAGAGGTCGCCTTCACTGTCGTACTCTGCAATACTACAGTCGACAGCTGTCGGTGAAACACCCGTATCGGTCGATCACTGTCCCTCAACCAGCTCGATCAGAGATGGAGTGGTGGTGTCAAGCCATAGGAATGTCGATGCCGATACACTTGAGCTCAGTGACGTCACAACTGTTGACCACAGACGCATCGGACATCGGATGGGGGGCTCAACTCTGCGACACAAATATTATGGGAACCTGGACAGAGTCTCAAAAGACATGGCATGCCAACAAGAAAGAGATGTTTGCCGTTTACGCAGCTATACGTCAGAACCAGCAGCAACTCCAGGATACACAGATACTGCTGCAAACCGACAATCGGACAGTAGTCTCGTACATAAACAAGGAGGGCGGCACAAAATCCAAGAAACTGCTTCATCAAACTCGACAACTTCTGGCTGTTCTAGACAAGCAGAACATTCATCTGACAGGACATTATTTTCCGGGCAGGTTCAATGCCGAGGTAGACGCTCTTTCTCGGCAAAAGGCTTGTCCAGAATGGCACCTCACGACGACAGCAACGACAACAATTTTTCGAATGTGGGGTACGCCGGAGATAGACCTCTTCACGTCGAGAACCGCCCACATAGTATCAAAGTACGTATCACTGGACGTCAACGATCAGAAAGCCCAACATCACATTCATCATCGCTTTCTGTCATCAGTGGCACTACGACCTAGCCTGGTTGTTTCCACCACCAAATTTGATACCCCGAGTTCTCCAACACCTGAACCAAGCCAGCGGAGACTATATATTGATTGCCCCGAAGTGGAGCAAGGTATTTTGGCAGGCAGATGTTCAACGGCGAGCGCGATATCCCCCTTATTTGATTCCAGATCTAGCCTGCACTCTAATAGACACCAGGACAGGAACGCATCCGCCGCAAGTGCAAGACCTGCACTTGGAAGCATGGCTGATTTCGGGTGGCAAGATATTTTAACGGACTGGACAGATCAAGAACAAAAACTCTTTATGTCAAGCTGGAGAAGCTCCACAATCAATACCTACAGACCAGTGTGGCGCAGATGGAAGCGATGGTGTGAGTCCCATTCGATTCATTTTAAATACCCTAATGCGGATCAAGTAGCTCGATATTTAGCACATTTACACTGTGATATAGGTCTTGCATACAGAACTATTTTGGTACACAAATCTGTTATCTCAACTTTCACACATATAACATCTAATATTGATTTGTCGTCAAATTTCTTTATTAAACACATATTAAAAGCTATTTCTGTAGCAAGAGAGAAATCTTCTAAACCACCTATTTGGAACCCTAAAGTTTTATTGGAACACATGAGTGCTTATGATTTTGATGAAAATAATATATTTCAAGTTTCAAGACACGTGGCTACTCTTTTATTGTTAGCATCAGGTCGTAGGGTTCACGACCTTACTCTGTTGCGAATTGATAGCACTAGCTTAATCGATGAAGGTTCCTCTATTGTGTTGTGGCCAGCATTCGGTTCTAAAACAGACAACTATAACCACAGACAGTCTGGATGGAGGCTTAGAGAACACCCTGATAAAAAATTAAATCTGATATTTTGGTTGAGACAATTAATATGTATTACTTCAAACTGTCGAGGAAATATAAAACATTTGTTTATTACAGCTAGAGGGGATATTAAACCTGCGTCTAGAACTGTTATTGGTGGATGGGTGAGATCTCTTTTAAAAGCGGCTGGTATTGATGCAACTCCAGGATCAGTAAGATCCGCAGTTGCTTCTCTCAATTTCGTAGAGAATTTTCCTATTGATCAGATTCTTGCAACCGGTAACTGGAAAACGATTCATACCTTCCAGAATTATTACCAGAGAGAACTGTTAAATCACAATGATTCAAATGTTCCCAACCGTTCTACATCTTTGTCCAATTATTTTGATCCTGTTTATTAAGAGTACCCATTATTTTTTTTCGAAGCCATTTCTTTTGTTATATGACTAAAAGTAGAATGTCATACCAGATTAATTATTGTAATACATTTACATAATTTTGACGTTGATTTTTATTAACCCAATATATATCCTAAAACACATTATAGCGTCTTTGGGTTTAGCGCACCAGGTGATAACAAACACATCACTCAAGATGGATTCCGGATATTGATACAAAACAAATAATAGAGAGTTTTACATCAAATAAAACTTACCTATTATTTTTTCATCAATATCCGGAATCCAGGTAAGGTCTACCTGGTGCATCATGAGTTCCATAATGACGATAAATCGGGTGATCACCCTAAGCGCGCTTGAAATACTTAGTACCAACGGTAAGCATAGAAGGCGCGACCAGCGGAAAGGCAAAGGAAATCGCTGTCAACAGGCTGAAAGACAGGTGCTTGACTCAAGATGGATTCCGGATATTGATGAAAAAATAATAGGTAAGTTTTATTTGATGTAAAACTCTCTATTTTGGTTCGTATTTTATTTGGTAATATCATTGGTAGGTATACCTATGATGTGCCCTTTTCGGATCGGACAGGGTTTTCAACATGTTTTATAGAAAAGCATGCAGTTTTTCATAGTGGAAAATTAAGTAATAATAATCTAAGTAGATAAATCGTTTTTTTCTAAATCGATTAATATTGAAAAGAGAAAAATCGATTTTTAATCGACTTTTTCACTCAATGTCACATCCCTGAGTGTGACTGCCGATTCGGGAATACGTGTCTTATGTATGACGCAATGCAATGACGCTACACCCGCTTCAGTCCCGCTCACCCGCGCTCTGTTTGTGGTGGCGGGTAACGGAGGCGGCTCCCGCGCCTCATCCGACCTCCGCCCGTCCAGCGCACGCTCTGTGTGGTAATATCGTCCATATTAATGCATGAAATTACACCCGCCGCGCGCCGTACTCCCGGCCCGTCCCTCGCCCGACCCGCACCTGACCCGCACCCGACCCGCGCCATTGTATTGCGCTTTAGGGTTCCGAATCTATCGGTAATTTGGTGAAGGAAAACATCGTGCGGCAACTCACTAATGTTAGAACAAAAAAAAACTAAACATATGACGACTACCAGCACATACGCACTGAGCGTGTTCGTTTACGACCAACTCTCACTCATGAACAGGAGAGCTTTGTAGTATACAGTATAGACTTATTATGCCATATAATATACTAATAGGGATGGGCCGAATACATTCGTTTTTATTCGGTAATCGGCGTATAGGCACATCACATCACACATTCGTAACCTTGTAAATTACGCATTACGCATAAATCGGCATGTGGGACCTACAACCTACCTAGTGTAATTTGTCACGGCTCTGCAACTCTGATGTGGTACTATAAGCAATAATTACGGGGACGGTCAGTGATTGACCTACTGCTTTTCGTTCCTACTCAATTGTTTTTTCTTAGAAAAGCGATATCAGCAGTTCCACCACATGCCATGTAAATTAAAGGTAGTAATCTTCTTCACCTCTTATCGTAGTAAATCTAAATAGCAACCTACGTTGCAAAAATAACCATGCATGCACAATTTCATTACATGGAGGATTTAACCGCAAAATCTAATTCACAAGTATAACTCGGTTGAGTTCAGTTTGCACCTTGCTTCGATGGTGCTTCCAGTGAGGTGCAGACTTACCTCGACCGGATTGCATGCGAGACGCACGGGACCGGTCAATGTGGCGAAACTTGGGCCTAGGCCTATATACAGGAATGGACGTCTTTGGGCTGAAATAATGATAAAGAAACCCAAAAATAATAGTTTCTCTTTTTATTCGCTTAATCTGCCCCGCCTGCCGTGTCCCATCATTTCTACGATCTTCGCAAGACAGTCTGAGTACTAAGATCCTGCGGTTGACTAGCAGTATCATCAATCATCTCGCTATAATGCACGGCGGATTGCGTACAAAGACAAATACAATTATGATTGTACACTTCGCAGTAATCGCAGGTGGCTGCTTTGGTGTTATAAATATTGTTTGACAGTTAATTATGTTTAGGACATAAAATGTGGTGTCGGTTTTGCTTGTTTCAATTAGCTTGGAAAATGATGAGACACAAATAACTTATAAACTATTGCATTGTATTACAGGTTGGGAATCAGTCCAGAGTAGAGTAGAGAAGACGTCATGGTGGGCCACCTGCCCCCGTAGCATGACAACCGTAGACAAGGATTTCTTCGACGGAAGAATCGACAAAATGACAGATTGTGTCGACACAATGACAGATTTCTTTGCACTATCTGTCATGTTGTCGATTCTACCGTCAAAGAAATCCTCGTCTACGGTGGTCATGCTACGGGGGCTGGTCGACGTCAGCAAAAACTCTTGCTGTCTGCAAACAGATTTTTCATTAACACTAGATACGGGATATTTACCATGTCCCGTATCCTGTTTCTAGTGTCAATGATAATGTTAGTGACCATGATAGTATTTTAAAAACTTATATCTTAGATTTTTCATGAATTTTGACTAGGTTTTAACTATTTTGGTAATCTAGCCTTTCCACAACCTGAATTGTTTGCCTTTTTGTATTATTTCAAGATTTAAATTCCGAAAAGTTTACACACCTTGAAGTATTTGCTCAAAAGATGTATAGTTGATTACGCAACTTTTTCTCGTTTACTTCTTTCGAAAAAATTGTGCTCGAGGTAAATTAATGTGCAAATATTTTAATATTATACGTTATTCTTTGTGATAACAATCACGTCGGTGTTTCTGTGGAAGGACATTTACAGACAGTTGTGAACACACCTAGCGCTTACAAAAATGTCTTACATAATATATTGTTGTATTTTTATTCATGTTAAATTATAATGTAGATCATAATTACCTTATTTTATTAATTTTTAATTGATTGTGGACATTTTATTTACCCGAACAAACATAGTTCTTCGTCCCCTTTTTTTAACCCTTCGAAGGTATAATTATCAAAAACGCTGAGACACGTTTAAATTAATTTTCAATTGTCAGCCTAAACACAAAATTTGAATATCCTAACTTCAAAACTGACGGACTTTCATATTAACTTCCATCCCCTATTTTACCCCTTTATGGGTGGAATTCCCAAAAATCCTTTCTTAGTGGATTGATAACTCTTCACAATGAACACACCCTCCAAGTTTCATGTCTCTAGGACCAGCGGTTTGGGCTGTGTGTTGATATATCACCCAGTCAGTCAGTCAGTCAGTCAGTCAGTCAGTTTACCATTTTATATGTATAGACGATAACAATAATACTCATCCTACTTGTAAATTTAGTTTAACTAATTAGTTAGCCTTGTTTATCTTTAGTGAAGGTAGGAAGTTGAATATACAAAACACAGGTACTAAGGTCAGTTTATTGTAAATAGTATCAATCCAATGATCTGCTTATTAAGATCAGACTATAATTTTAAATGTCTAGTCCAGCTATTGATTTTATTCAAATGACACTGGTAGACAGGTAGAGCGTTATTTTAACCTAGCTAACCTTAGCTAGACAAGGTGTAAACAGACCCTTCACTACGCTGTGAACCAAGCATTCTGTACATCAAAGAAACTACGCAAAAATTATTACTGGAAAATGGGTTTAGTTTGGGGTGGAAAATCACGGTTTGTGGTAAAACTCAATGTAACGCACTCAAAGCATTGTGCTGATTGATGCATTGAATAGTACAGGGGTCATGGAGGTAATTAAAGTAAAGTAAAAAAATAAACACTTGTGAAAAACTTGGTACTTTTACCTTCAATATCTCCTTTACTAGAAGGTTCCCAGGACAAAAGAATGAGCGCAATGACGGGGATAAAAAGTGCCTTTCGGTTTCGTTACAGGTCTTTTTACACCCATTAGGTATGCTACATTTTGTATTTCTGTAATTCTGTCTACACAATACTAACATTAATCTCAGCTTAAAAGCGGTTGAAAGTCATATGATCTTTACAAGTTTTTAAAGGTTAATATTAATTACCTCTTTATCTTGTTTTTTATAACGGGCTGGTGTCCGCACTTCCACGTCCAAAGCGTACCTACCTCTGTAACTTAAACTGTATCAAAAATGTTACAATACAACATACATCAGAAAGATGCGTTCATAATTTAAACAAGTTGCGGCAAATTATTCAGCTGCCATATAAAATACTTCGATACCTGCTCGATTCAAATCTGAGGTTGATGGTCGAAACCAGGGGTATCCAACATCATTTTATGGAGGGCCAAGTTTATTTATTTATATAAACTTCATGTACAATAGTGGTACATAGGCGTACTTAATGCCACAAGGCATTCTCTACCAGTCAACCCTTGGGTTGACCCAAGGGTTGACCTTTTTACCTTTGGTCAAAGTTTAGTATTTTTGTAACCCTAGCGGGCCGAAATAAATGGAAAGTGACCTCTAAATTTAAATAAAACAAGCTTCGCCGGTCTAGGCTGCGATGGTGCGGTCTGCATTCGCGGGTAGGTTACTTGGGGCGTGAAGGTAAATATGACGCAGTAGTAACTGACTTAGGGACACTTTTTAAAAAATCTTCGCGCAATATTCATTGATGTCTTATAAAGTTTTAAATAGCTCGCGGGCCGGATGAAAGAGCTATTCGGGCCGCTGGGTGACCCGGGGGCCGTATGTTAGACAGGCCTGGTCTAAACCACATCCTAAAACATGTCCCACACTTTTCTGATACGTGCAAAACAATAATTGTAATTCAATAAACTATACTTGCATTAATGCATAATTATTTAAATTAACTTTGACTTTGGCATTGCATCGTTGCAATGTGTGCGAGGTGCAGCAACTATGACACAAAAGAATCTATTAACTGATTACTATACACAAATAAAATTATAATTTAGATTAATTCAAGATTTAAGGACTTCCTCGTTAGTCTTTTGGTATTGAGTGCAAACAGCGACTGATTGTAATAATGTTGTTACAACAATTGTTAGTTATTCGGAAATCATACTATTATGATATGGGTCTTTTCTCTCCGAATATCGCTTTTGAATTTTGCTTAGTGTACCTAAGGATATTAGTGCTCATCACTGTACTCCGAAATGATGTCAGGTATTACGGGGAGAGTCTGAATTCTAGGCTCTTTCCATCATCATCATCATCTGCCTAGCCTTTTCCCAACTATGTTGGGGTCGGCTTCCAGTCTAACCGGATGCAGCTGAATACCAGTATTTTACATGGAGCGAATGCCTATCTGACCTCCACAACCCAGTTAGTACTGGGTAATACGATACGCCTTGGTAAGACTGGTTGTCAGACTTTCGGGGCAGTGACTACCTAACGACTGTCAAAGATCTACAAATGACACCCGGGACCAACGGCTTAACATGCTTTCCGAGGCAAGGAGCGAACGAGAGGTGTATTGATATTTTTAATATTATACATTTAAACAAGAACATTGCAAAGTGTTAAAATAAACTAAGAACTGCGCCTCGCATTTACAATATATTTGCTCTTATGTACTAATTGGGGCCAAGTTTGCACTGTCATAAATAATTTTTAAAAAGTCATGTAGGCTCGCTTAGGTAAGGTGTATGTTTATTATAATAAGCTTTTTTTTATGAAATATGTGTGCGCGGTACAAACGTTCATTAATAGGTCTGTTCTTACATCATTATGTCGGCTCACTAATGTTTACTGAAAAAATGTGTATAGAGCACTTATGCCTGCGACTTCGCCCGCGTGGACCTTGGTAATTGTCCCACGGGATTGTACTACCGTGATAAAAATTCCTACGTGTTAATCCAGGTAGTAAACTATCTGTGTCGCAAATTTTATCCTAATCCGTTCAGTAGTTTTTGCGTGAAAGAGTAACAAACGTCCTCCAATCCTCCATCCATCTATCCATCAATCCATCCTCACAAACTTTCACATTTCGAATAGTGAAGTAAGACGTAAGATAATATAAGAATTAGTGCTTACCAAAAGTATTAGGATATTTACGTTACGCTAGATATGTCAGTACCTAGAGTAGTCATCTGAAGGATAGGAGCTCGTGGCTAAATAATAAAAACCGCTCTGGTCGATCTTTAGGTTAAGTTGTGCTTGCCTAGGTTGGCCCGTGGATGGGTGACCACCCATTACATACCGAGTTTCCTTCGTGCCTCGGAAAGCACGTTAAACCGTTGTTCCTGGCTGTCATTTGTAGATTTTTGACAGTCGTTACAGGTAGTCAGTGGACTGAAAGTTTGGCAACCAGGATTACCAAGGGAGGTCAGATAGGCAGTCGCTCCATGTTAAATACTGGTATTTAGCTGCATCCGGCTAGACTGGAAGCCGACCCGAACATTTGGGAAAGGACTAGGCAGATGATGAAAGTAAGTATCTGTCACAGATTCCGGTGTCCGGAGCCGTGTCCGCAGTTTTCCGTACTGGTAAGACCGATACCTTACTTCCTTTCCTAGTCCTACAACTGATGCTGACCACGATCCTCAGACATGAGGGACCGACCCCAGAGAGAGAGCGAGAGTCCTACAACAATAACATTTTTTTTTTATACACACTTTTAAAATGATAGGCATTAAAAAAAAAAAAAAAATTAGTACTCCCAGTTTTAACTGCTTGAACTTTTTTGTAAATTTTATTCTGACTTGGCCTATCACCCGATTCCGGCTTGACGTCGACTTCTGGGGCACCTTGAAAATACTTTCATATGCAGCATGAAGTTAAACGTTGTTATTTTGAAAGTACAAACAGAAAATTTTATTTATTTGTGTAGATAGTAGAATCCTTTGTTCGAAACCAAGGCTAACCGCAAAACTTATTAACTTGAGGTAAAGCTGTCATTTTATACATTCTACGAAGGTATTTTTAACATGGTATGTAGCGTCTACCTGATAACCAAACAAGATTAAATGTAGCTTCATCTTGCTATGTGGGTAATGGTTTAGTCCGATGGGAACTCCTAACCGCAGTTTAACCCTGTTGTAATATACCCTGCCTTAATAGGCTAACATTTTGATCTCAAATTACATAATTATTATATCTGTATTATTCAAGGCATTATGTAAAATTTTCGTGCTCGCTTCGCTCGCTCTTGCGGCCTACTTTCTCTTGAATCTTATGTTTGTGTATAAATTGCCCATGTAACTCCTGTATGAAGGATCGAAACAATTCTAACCTGTCCAAGGTACTTTAAAAAAAAACAAATATGGCGGCGCGGGGCACATGACGTTCAACCAATAAGCGCGCGAGGTGCGATCCGTCGCATGCCATTTCACAATTTGACGGTTTCACTTCGATAGATTATAATCTACCGAAAAATAAAGCGTTAAATTGTAATCAGTATGCTACGGTTCACAATCTTTCGACAGTTTACAATCTGGCTAGATAGATTATAATTTAAAGGTTTTTACAATTTTACGGTGACATAATTATACACTCGGTTACAACAACTATGACATAAATTTTAAAAAAAATTGTAACTTTGAAGAATGTATTATACAAAAAGTTATTACTTTAGTTATTACTTTATTACTAGGCGTTTTTAGCATATTGGACTTAATAGGTTTTATGTCTTTTGAGTGGTATATCGAACGATTTTATATTCAACTAGCTTATGCCTGAGGCTCCGCCCGCGTGGAGTTCGATTATTGTCCCACGGTCCCACTACCGGGATAAAAAGTATCCTATGTGTTAATCCAGGTTACAAACTATCTGTGTGCCAAATTTCATCAAAATCCGTTCAGTAGTTTTTGCGTGAAAGAGTAACAAACATACATCCATACATCCATACTCACAAACTTTCGCATTTATAATAATATTAGTAAGTTGTATGTTAGGCTTATAAAAAATAGTTATTTTTAAATTATATGAATCGTTTACATTAACTTATCACTATCTATATACTTATAATCTTCTATATAAATAAAATGGTAAACTGACTGACTGACTGGGTGATATCAACACACAGCCCAAACCGCTGGACTTAGAGACATGAAACTTGGAGGGTGTGTTCTTTGTGAAGAGTAAGTATCCACTAAGAAAGGATTTTTGAGAATTCCACCCATAAAGGGGTAAAATAGGGGATGGAAGTTTATATGAAAGTCCGTCAGTTTTGAAGTTAGGATATTCAAATTTTGTGTTTAGGCTGACAATTGAAAATTAATTTATACGTGTCTCAGCGGATGAAGGTAAGTAACTATTTTTGTTCGGGTGGGATATTTTTCGACATCCACGCGGGCGAAGCCGCTGGCAGAAGCTAGTATCAAATAAAATTATAGATTCAGTTGTTATATCTTGTAAATATAGCAGATTTTAACCATCTAATATTACATTGAATTTCAATCGATATACTGTAATAATTTTATGATTTGCTATCTATTAAAGTTCATCACAACAACTTTCAGTGAATTACAAATGAATTGGTGCATATTTAATTTATTAGATGTGTAATTATGTCTGTGGCTCCACTAGCCCACCCGTATATATGGGGTAATTATTACAGCATATCGATTGAAATCTAATGTAATATTAGACGGTCCGACTTGCTATATTTAGACGAAAGTCTGGCCTCTACAAGACCTCGGCGGTTTGTTTTTTTTTCTTTTTAAAAATAGAACAGTTCAGCTTACAATTAGATTCGAATATTTTTATCAAAGACTATCTGTGCTGTGCAATGATTATAATGAGACCGTGAATGTGTGATGTTATTCGGGAAACTATTATGTATTAAGTACATATTATAAATAACTAATCAAAGCATTTATTTTAAATAGGCCAGTTACAGGCACTTTTGAATTGTCGAAACAAAGGCAATAATAGCTACAGTCCCAGTCACAAGGCATAAAAACTGTGAAAGTACTGTAGTTGCCCATTCCCTAACGTAGATCTCTATAGAGAAGAACGGGCAAGAAACTCCATGGACACTCTTTTAAATCAGAATACTTTTACAAACTCTTGGTTACATCATTCATGTTGAGATGGTACATTATGTGAGAACGATGTAGCAAGATGTGTACGTTAAAAGTCTCCATAGTAAACAATTCAAAAATAAAATAATCAATTCAAATAAGCCGTGGCAACCAAGAGATGACCAGTCACAACTGACAGCGCCCGTTCACGAACATGACGCATGTATCAGCACCATTCAACTCAACCATTTTGAAGGGAACTAAATGATCCGACACACGCGCCACCATCAGCGAGACATTTGAGTGAGCATGACACACTCCTAACCGCCAGGGCACATTCAAGTCAAGAAAAGACGTAGGTTACCCCTAACTAAAGTTACTTTTCTTGTTGACCTGTGTTGTCGTAAACTATGCAACGGATGTGGATGTGGTTTCCACCATAATGAATGATTCGGTGAAAACGGTACGGAAAAATTGCTTATTTATACACTGGAATCTGACACATAATCTAGTGAAGTATAATTATGTCATAGTCCGGTGTCCGCAGCCGATTTGCAATCTGTCGGTATCGGTGGACGAACCTTTACGAAAATTCCGGATATCTACACATACAAATAAATAAAATTGAAGTATCTGTTTGTAATTTCAAAATAACATTTTTTTACTCTAAAAAGTAATTTTTATTTTCGTCTGACCGCCTCTCTGTGAGTCTTTTTGTTCCGGCTAATATCCGAAACAACTGGTCCAATTTTAACGAGACGTATATTGGCGATGTTATAAGGTGTAACTTAGGCTATTTTTTCTACTTAATTTTAAAAAAAGAACGGGTTCCGTGCAAAAAATGAAAGCCCTTGAAATTTTTACCTAAATCCGATTCAAAAAGGGAAGTAATCTATATATATTATATATAAAATAGTAAACTGACTGACTGACTGGGTGATATATCAACACACAGCCCAAACCGCTGGTCCTAGACACATGAAACTTGGAGGGTGTGTTCTTTGTAAAGAGAAGGTCCACTGAGAAACAATTTTTGGGAATTCTACCCCTAAAGGGGTAAAATAGGGGATGGAAGTTTGTATGAGTGTGTGTCAGTTTTGAAGATAGAATCTTCAAATTTTGTGTGTAGGCTGACGATTGAAAATTAATTAATACGTGTCTCAGCGTTTTTGATAATTTTACACCCGAAGGGTTAAAAAGGGGGGTGAAGTTAAGAAATCGGATATTTACGACATACACGCGGGCGAAGCCGCGGGAAAAGGCTAGTATTTTTATAATATACTAGCTGCGCCCGGCATGCGTTGCAATGCACCTTTTTTAACCTACCCAACCTACCTACCCACCCTACCTACCTACCCTATACCCCGGTATGAAAAATAGATAGTAGCCGATTCTCAGACCTACTGAATATGCATACAAAATTTCATAAAAATCGGTCAAGCCGTTTCGGAGGAGTAGTAACTAACATTGTGACACGAGAATTTTATAAATAAGAAGAAAGAAGAAGAGTAGCTGTACCCGCGGCTTCGCTTACGCGAGCGCGTATACTTTTGGCATTATCAGAAAACATTACATGGGAACGTGATCGTAGTATATTCCTACTATCCTCTACAAAATAATTTACTAATAAACTGACTTACTGTTAATTTAAACTAAGTTTAAGTTAGTACATCTTTGTTTTGCTAGGTAAGACAATTTCTGGGGGGTAAGTAAGACAATTTCTAGGTAAGACAATTTAGATTGTCATCGTCACGCGAAGCAGAAGCTTATGAAAAGAACAAATAAATGCAATTCATGGTTTATCATAGGTTCCGAAGATAGGTATAGCTAAAAAAAAAAAACTTGATAATTTTCAAATAGGGAAGGAAAAAGACTTCTAGCACAGCAAGAACTTGTGAACTTATCAGACTTCTGTTCCCTATACTGCTTTTTGTAGAGATCATTATCGTTATCATCATTCACCTGCTCTTATCCCCCTCCCATCCCCTTTATTTGGGGTCGGCGCAGCATGCAGCATTCTTCCATACTTTTCTGTTTCTTTTTGGAGAAATATTTGAAAAAAAAGGAGAAAAATAGAAATACAAACAATGTCAATTAAAAAAATTAAAATTAGTAAATGAAATCTCACAGCATCAAAAAGTTCTAAAGATCTCACCAACGGGCTGTCATGCTTCCCGACTATGGTGTTCAGAATGCTGTTGGGGCTGCCACTGAGTGTGTTTAGCAGCGAGGCCGCTTTCTTACGCCGTACAGCATCGCAACAGTCGGTACGTGCCTCAGCGAACACAGATTGATGTATAGCCGTGAAAAACTTTTTTAAGGAAATATAAATGGTCTTATTTAACTGGCAACGAAATTCGCCCAAACGTCTTCTAGAAAATCAAATCAAATAAGACAGTCTATTTGTGCACACGGGTACAAAAGATGAAAAACAACTCGAAAGTGTCAAAATCAATCAAGGTACCTATAGGTTCCTTCGTTCGAGTGGAATGAAGTCGTCAGGGAAGCGCTATTGGTACACATTGTGAATTGTATTTTTTTTTCAAACAAGATGGCTGCCATAGTTCCGATTTTGGCCACGCGCCTCTGGACCCATGTACAGTCGGCGACACTTCAAGCTAAGCTATATATGTATATGTATAGCTTAGCTTGAATCCAGTATAACATAATGGCCTTGCTTTGTATAGATTTATCGATTTACCTTTTTAATTACAGCTTTAATAAATAATTGAATTTAGAACTCACTTATATGTTTTTGAAGACCTAATGTAGGCTTAGTTATTTAGTCAATTACTGAAATCAGAAACGGACAGTTAGGTAGGTATGAAATAGGTAAACGCAGCGACTGTGACGCACAAATTAGCGACGAGCATCGAACAATGGTGGATGCACCTCATAATTGACGCGGTACACAACACATTTGTACCGACAAATGTACGTAGTTAAGATATTTAATTATAAATAGAAGCATTAGCAACAATGTTGTCGTTGTAGGGTGTGCATGCTGTATGTGAAGTGGTGGTGGTAGTGGTGGAATGAAGAACAGTAACATCCTATCCTATCATTTCTATGCATAGGTATAGTAAATAGAAGTCGGTTTTCGGGTTCGTTTTTCTTCTAAACGGCACAACAGTTTTGCCATCATACAGACATTTTATTCTGGAAAGTTTTTGGTATTTTGATGAGGCTGGTACAAGAACGTGGAGCTTGGCACAAGCAAATAGAGGCCTATACCCAGCTGTGGCTGAAGTCGGCCTGTGGTCGATGATGAGGTACATATAAAGGGTGTAAATAGACCTTTAACATAAACGAAAGGCACTTGTTCTTCTCGTCTTTTGCGATCATTTTTTTGTTCTAGACCATATCTGGGAACCTTCTCTCTCTTTGACGGAAGAATCGACAAAATGACAGACAGTGCAAAGATATCTGTCATTGTGTCGACACAAACTGTCGTTTTGTCGATTGTTCCGTCAAAGAAATCCTTGTCTACGGGGCCGGAGAGAGAGACGCGAAGATGCATAACGATTAGGTAAAAGTGATTGATAAAGACAGATATTTGTAAATTCTAATTAATTTATTTATTAGTTGAGAAACGTAGCTATCAAGTCTTGCATGACTGGACAGGCAGTTGTGTAGTGCACGCTAGACCGTATCGCATCGCCGATGTCGATAGGCCTAGCGCCCAACTAGTAGATCGTTATTCTAATATCAACTACGTTCATCAATATGAATAGCGATGACTATAAATTTCCATCCATCGGATAATGTGCGTGAAGGTTGACAAGAGAGAATAAAACGAGCTTATGGTAAAAAAAAAAAAACATTTTAAAAACACGCTTTTAAATGGGTGTGACGTTATTCGTATTCTTCTCAGCAAACCGTTTTAATTGATACCCATATCATAGGGGTGCAAAAAAAATAACTAGACCGCCATATTGGATTTAGAATGACGTCACTTAACTAATCATGCATTGTCATCCAAACTAAACGTGTATGCAAAATTACAGCTCAATCGGTTGGGGGTGGGGGATAACTGTTTTAAAATTAGTTCATCATCAGTGGAAAGATTTGAAGTATACAAACAAACATACAAGCATAGAATCTTGTAAAAAGGAAATAAATGTCTGCGCCAAAAACGAGCAACACGAGTAATAACAACATGAACAAAGACAACATCAATTAAGACATTTGAAACCTAGGTATCTTAACTATCAGGACTAGATGCAAGAGATGCAACGGTCGAGGAAGAAAATTGGTTGGTAAAACCCGTGTTTTTGCAGTCCTTGTGCGTACTGAACATCAGGACCAACCCAGCTTTTGATCCACGCGAGGTTCCTGTCTTCGCTGAGCTGGTCTTAGGACACTGCGGCGGTACACCTGCATTATTATTTGACAGGTGTACCGCCCCAGTCAAACTCCCCGCCTGGCGTTCGTAGATTTATTCAATTGATGCCGATAATAGGTACTTTTTTAAAAGCTATTAATAACTATTAATCTATACATATAAAATTCAAAGTCCTGACTGACTGACTGACTGACTGACTGACTGACTGACTTATATATCAACGCACAGCCCAAACCACAGGTCCTAGAGACATGAAATTTGGACAGTGTACTCTTTGTAAAGAGTAGGTATCCACTAAGAAAGGGTTTTTCGAAATTCCACCCCTAAGAGGGTGAAATGGGGTGTTGAATTTTCTATGAAACTTTTTATTCTCCGAGTCGATTGACTTTAAAATGTGTCTACATATACTTCAGTTAAAATGATGAGATACGTGTATCACAGTTTTTCCAAAATCATCCCCCAATTTAAAATTCAATGTCCTGACTGGCTGACTGATACATCAACGCACAGCCCAAACCGCTGGTCCTAGAGACATCAAATTTGGTGAATGTACTGTTTGTGGAGAGTAGGTATCCACAAAGAAAGGGTTTTTTGAAATTCCACCCCTAAGAGGGTGAAATGGGGTGTTGAATTTTCTGTGAAACTCTCTCGAGGTCGATTGACTTGAAAATGTGTCTACATATACTTCAGTTAAAATGATGAGATACGTTTATCACAGTTTTTCCAAAATCATCCCCCAATTTAAAATTCAATGTCCTGACTGGTTGACTGATACATCAACGCACAGCCCAAACCGCTGGTTCTAGAGACATTAAATTTGGAGAATGTATTCTTTGTGGAGAGTAGGTATCCACTAAGAAAGGGTTTTTTTTTAATTCCACCCCTGATAGGGTGAAATGGGATTTTGAATTTTATGAGAAACTTTTTATTCTCGGAGTCGATTGACTTGAAAATGTGTCTACATATACTTCAGTTAAAATGATGAGATACGTGTAGGTATCACAGTTTTTCCAAAATCATCCCCTAATTTAAAATTCCATGCCCTGACTGGCTGATTGATATACCAACGCACAGCCCAAACCGCGGGTCCCAGTGACATGAAAATTGGAGGGTGTATTCTTTGTGAAGAGTGTCATTTTTTCGAAATTCCTACCCATTAGAGGGTGAAATGGGGTGTTGAATTTTCTGTGAAACTTTTTATTCTCGGGGTCGATTGACTTGAAAATTTGTGTACATACTCTTCAGATAAAATCCAGTAAATCCGATGTCCAATCTCAAACCAAGGTATCAATATTTCACGTATCTAATTTAATTGATATAACTTTTAACTAATAATCACAAGTTATAAGCAAGTACATGTAAATCTATGTAAGTATGTATTATAGATAGATACGTAGATTACTTATTATCCCAGAAGTAAGATCCCGTGGGCTATTCCCTAATACCACGCGGGCGAAGCCGCGGGCATAAGCTAGTATTTTTATAAACATAATACATAACAAAACGTCACGCTGGTTTTCTCCAAAAGGTTATCCAAATGCGTAGTAGACCTCCATTTGATTTTGTAATGGGGGTGAGCTTCTTGTCATCAACCGGGCACAAATTCAGATTGTGGAATGCTACTGGGAAGTCCTGATAGAAGAACCGCAAACATATGTATAGTGGAAGTTATGGACACCGAAGCTCAAACGGCTACCATGTATTCTGTACATCATCCTAGTACTAACTAGGTTGTGGAGGTCAGATAGGCAGTCGCTCCATGTAAAATACTGGTATTCAGCTGCATCCGGTTAGACTGGAAGCCGACCCCAATATAGTTGGGAAAAGGCTAGGCACGAACTTTATTATTAATACTCGAAACGGGATATTTACCATGTTTACTATTCTGATCCTGTGCGGGACAGAAATATAGATTTTTTTTTATAAACTGTTTTGCCATACATTTTGACGGTAGATATTTCACTTTTGTAGCAAACAACATTTTTTTTTAATTACCGGTTACAATTTTCTGTATGGGTTCAGAATGTTGTATTGCATACGTGGTAACCGCTTGTCCGTCGGTGTCCCTTCCACCCTGTATAAATCATAAATGTTGCAAGAAGTTATATTATTAAGATGCAAAGAATGCAAATATTTTCCTAGAACGTGCGCGGAAGCCGGTTCCAGTATTTTTTTTAAACAATCGGAACTGGTTTTATGGTTTAATGAACTTTGAGCCTACGGCAGCGCTCACGGCCATGGGCGAAACTAAAAATAAACATAATAAAAGTAACAGGACAATATTCGATGATGCAGAGGTGTAAACTTGACATAATAACCTAAATTCGAGATTAAGAATGCAGACACTATACAGGTAACACCGTTCAAATCGTTGTAGAAATGCGAAACGTCTGGAAAGCGACTGCCAGTTGTAGGTATACACCTTTTGTTCATACAGTAAAATGCGTCGACTGCAATAAACAAGAGTTCTTTTTGGGAAAAGCATTCCTGCTTTTCCATTCCTCTTTCAACATAGCCTATTGTAGTCCTCAGCTATACACAGGCCTCTTTCAAGCTGCGGAAGACCTGGTTCTCCCTCTTTCGCATCCACCCAACTCCAGCCACTATCGTCGATCCTTAACTAGGTGCTATAAACTGTTTCCTTCTGCACGATAGCACAATTAACAACATGCATTACAATAGATACAATTATTTACAATGTAAGTTTGCATAGGAAACGCATAATTCTAAGACAAGGCGAATTAATTGTACGAATATCCGCCTATTTGTGCAACGTTGCGTTTTGTAACTGATCGAAACGCAACCCGCACCGCTTTCTTAACAGACAATAGGTACACAATATATACTGATACCAATACATATTATACAATACTAGCTTCTACCCGTCACTTTGCTACCTAGACAACAGTCATCTCCCATCTGGATTCGAGTTGCCATGACCGACTTGGAAGTCTCCGGACACACGTTGGCCGAAGCAAAGAAAACCTGTCCAGGTGAAGATTCATAGATGACTCTGCCCTGGAGTGTACTGTGTACATGTGCCCCACAAACGATTGGATACTTGATATCGTCTCCTGTTGTTTGCCCATCACAGGAGCTGATGGACGCTTCTGATGGTGCCAAACTCGTCGCTGACTTAATTTATATAATTGCATATCACATGTGTGAGTACTGTGTACTCTAAGGCTACAATTTACATTTTGTTATCTTTAATTGGCTTGAATGTGCCTTGTTGGCTGAGAGAATGTCATGCGCACTCAAATGTCTCGCTGATGGTGGCGGGTGGGTCGGGTCATTTAGTTCCCTTCAATATGGTTGAGCTGAATGGCGCTGATCCATGCGTCATGTTCGTGAACGGGCGCTGTCAGTTGGGACTGGTCATCTCTTAGCTGCCACGGTTTATTTTAATTACTTTATTTTTCATTATTGTTTAATCTTTTACTCTGGACGCTCTTAATGTGCACGTCTTTCTACATCGTTCTCACATATATGTATAATCTCAACATGAATGATGTAACCAAGACTTTGTAACAATATTTTCATTTAAAAGGGTGTCCATGGAGTTTCTTGCCCATTCTTCTCCATAGAGATCTACGCTTTGGAATGTGCAACTACAGTACTTTCTCAAGTTATTGTGCCTTGTGACTGTGACTGTAGCTTCGCTTTTTTTTTGTTTTTTTGACATTCAAAAGTGCCTGTGATGGTCTAATTAAAATAAATGCTTTGAGTTTTGAGTTTAAATTGTCATCGACACGCTAAGAAGAATGGTCATTAAGTTAAGACATGTTAGATCATACATTTACCGGGATAAATAGTATCCAAGTTGATTTCATCTAAATCCGTTCAGCGGATTTTGCGGGGTTGAGTAACAGATACAACAAACTTTCACATTTATAATATTAGTAGGATTAAAATAGAACCATTGAAATAGATGGATAAATTACATTATTTATTCACATATTCATTTACATTATTTATTTTTTTACAAATGTTCTTAGTTACCAAACTACAGACAGTTTGTCCATCTATTTTAATGGGACCTTATACAGGGTGATTGGAAGCTGGGTGCAAAGCTTTAAGGCGAAGATATTACAGACAATTTGGAACCATTTAAGCCATGGTTGTCTTAGACGAAGTCTTACCATTATTTTTAACCTAATTTTATGTTTTTTTTTCTAAAATTCCCAAAAATTTTAACTAAACTGCTTATTTATGGCCAAAATTGAATGATAAATGAATTATTTTTTATTTAATTTAATTAAAGTACTGTGTAAGCAATCTAGCAAAACAAGTTGTAGGCCTCTGTGTCGTTAGACATTTTTTTTACAGACATTTAAAGTTCATAAAAAAAAATTAAATTCATAAATACATTTGTAAAACTTATTTAAAAAAAAAACGGAGGGTGCTATTTTTGTTCAAACCTTTTTGAAAACATGCTTGATAATAGTTCTTTCTTTTGAGGTATCATTTACGCGGACATCTTACAAATTATTGAAATTAGGACCTACAAACCAATTTGAGGGAGAAATTTTAAAATTTTAGGCAGACTAATTAAAACAACATTTGAAGCTTTTACTAGTTTTGCTAGATTGCTTACACATTACTTTAATAAAATAAAATAAAAATTAATTCATTTATCATTCAATTTGGCCATAAACAAGAAATTTAGTTAAAATTTTGGGAATATTCGAAAAAAAACCATAAAATTAGGTTAAAAAAATGGTAAGACTTCGTCTAAGACAACCATGGCTTAAATGGTTCTAAATTGTCTGTACTATATTCGCCTTAAAGCTTTGCACCCAGCTTCCAATCACCCTGTATAGGTATGATATGAATGAGACGGTAAGTAATGATAGGTTGGATTACATATCAGAGCAGTAATTTATTATATATTTATTACGATTGCTTAGTCAGGCTTAGTGTTTTAGGTAGAGTTTGAACACATTGGATGAAAAATGTTGATTTTAAATGTGTGATAGACGGGAGGCCTCCCCTCCCGTCTATCACACATTTAAAATCAACATTTTAGACTGAAAAACGCAGATTAAAAATGGTCCATTGTTAGACTACCGAACTCTAAAAACAAAACCGACTTCAAAAACACAGAAAAGTGAAAAATAACTTTAGCTTCAGAAGTCGGTGAGTTTTGTTTGTTTCATTTACTTTTCTCACCGACTTCTGAAGCTAAAGTTATTTTTCACTTTTCTGTGTTTTTGAAGTCGGTTTTGTTTTTTGCCAAAAAATATTTTTTTATTTTTCCATTTTTAGTTGTAATATCCTATACAAATATTTGCTATACATTTATTTTACATTGTCAACAATACATTTTATGGCTATAGGCTTATCATCAAAAAAATGGAAGTTAATATACCTAACTGTCGCAATCTGGGTTCACTGTACGCATCTGCGTACCCCTCAGAACATTCAGGCGTGGTGCTATGTTATGATGTTGTGTAAACAATGAACGTCCAAGCAATTGCAGCCATCGCGACGATTTGCTGTCTATTATTGAAGAGTTCCATTGCAAATCTCCGAAGATCACCATCAGATCTTGACCAAATAAAAAATGGGACCACCGCGTAATAATATTCTTCCAAACAAAAAAAGAATCATCAAAATCGGTTCACAATTGATAAAGATATCGCTGAACATACACACAAAAAAAAAATTAAAAAAATTCAGTCGACTTGATAACCTCCTCCTTTTGGAAGTCGGTTGAAAACTGTATTGCATGTTTTTACTTATTTTATTAATTGGATCGTAAACTATAAGTTGCTCAAAATATAATGAATATTCAGCTGTCTATAAATAGCTGGCTAGACATTCGGAAGAAACGTAAACCAAACATTAGAATGAGTTGAGCAAATGAAATTATTTCTCTTTTTAAAAGCCAAGGACTACTACTATCGAAATAGGATTAATAAAAAAAAAACTTGCCATTTTAAGGTCAACTTCAGTCGACTAATATTTGAATCTACACTAAGATTTCAAAATACCTACCGTCCCACAGTTTATGTAATGCCTTTTAAAGCGTTTCTTCGAGTCTCATTATCGAACCCTCTCGCATCAGCCAGATTCGCAGACTAAGGCATACACTACACTCCCGATGACATCTTAACCCTCCTCTAGGAAAGAAAAAGCGCCACTACGCCGCGTACAGTTTAAAAATTATACAGGCTCTCACACCGTCCTTGGGAACGTCACGAAGTCCCGATGAATATAGCTTTAAATTCATCGCTAAGTTTTCTAGTTCCTCGCTATCCTTCTCCAGCGACGCCTTAAGCGAAGGTTCGTACTTCACATCCATCATTACTTTATAAGATTTTCGTCCTGGCTGGAGGCCTTACTCGCAAACAGGATAACAAAGAAAAGAGCTGAGCAGAGACTTGAAAGAAGAAGTTGCAGCATTAAAATATTTTTCTAACTACCGAGCAATATACAAAACCACTGAGGAACAGTTATTTTATTTACGTCATATTTGTTAAATCCGTCGATATATAAATAACTAGATGAATAAAAGATCCGTGCTTGCACCACTAGGTTGGTATTCAGATGAAGTCGCAAGCAACAGGTAGAAATATCATAAAATAGAAATCTCACGTACAAAACTAGTTTATTTATGTGTCAGAAACAGATAAATACTCGCTTATTATACAATTACGCTTTCTCAACACCCTGTAGGTAGCAGGGATACTTACGTAAGCCGTGTAATAGCAATTCCTGCTTCGATTAGGAACACGTAATACATGGCTAAGTTACCGGCCCCGTTTTAGTGCATACCTAGGTATTTTACGACAGCCTAGCGTAACGTCGTGTGGAAATTAACAAGTAACTAGGAGATAAAATTGATTATTACATAGTTGAACGGTGGGTATCGTTTTCACAGTATCATAGAAACTCTTTGAGTCTCTTTGGAAGGAACCTTCTTGATAGTTCGCTTGCAGGATGTGTTTTAAAGGAGGTTTTATACTGGAACATCACTATCCCTTTAATTTTTTCAACTATATTGAGATCGGTTTCTAGTCTTGCAGCTGAATACCAGTATTTTACATGAAGCAACTGCCTAATTGCCTATCTAACCGCCACGATCCAATTCCTGGGTTACACGATACCTACCGATAATTTGAGGTCTCTGGTCTCTGACCACCCGTGACACATCCAGAAGATCTGCAAATGATTGCCGGGACCAAAGGACAAAAGACTGTGGGAGTCTGTGTGCTGGGGCAGGGCTATTTTCAAATGACAATAACTCTTAAAATAATTTGTATTGTGTCAATATTTTGAAATCATTTTGTAGGTTGACTCAAATACTTTTTATTTAACATAGAAACATACGCAACATTCAGGGGTTAATTTGGCACTAGTGTAGAAAATGTAAAAAAAAAACATTTTCATGTAAAATTTCGTAACTTATTTTTAAGGTCTTTTTGCTTATTTTTCAGGAAAAAAGTACTAAATAATTTGATAGACTCGGCGTTTGCCCTTGCAATAAGATCATCATTTTATTGAACATACCCTAGATCAGCCGATTAAAAAAACAAAATGGCTGCCATTCACGGGTTGTGGGGTGGGATAAGCGTGTTTTTGTCTATAGAAATGAGTAAACATTTTGCTCTTAAAGTATCGGTAACCGGTAGCCAAACAAATCGCTTACTATTACTATTAAGTGGGTAAGTATACCAGAAACAGTAAAGCAAAATATTAAATTTACTGAAACAGTAGCTGTAACATTCTGATGAAAAAGATGAAATCGTTTCTTAAAATAAATAAAAAATACACGGAAGCTTGATACATCGTATGTTTATTAATAGATAAGCAGCATTAATGTGCGTTAGGTAGTATCAAAATGCATTTTTTTTTGTTACAAATGTTTTTGTTTCGCTTCCTTCCTTCACTTTTTCAATACTTGAGCTAAATCAAAGATCAACCTTGAAATTTTAACCAGAAACGAATGAATTCTCTTTCAAATTATTATTTCTGCACATAATTTTCTGACCTAGAGCAGCTACATGAAAATCTCGTAAGTCCTATCATATTACTGTCTTCTACTTTGCATTGACACAACATTGCGACAAACCTGCTATAAATTTCAATTTGATAAGTTAAATTACACCTTACGTCCTAAATACATCTGCGTTCAGGAAAATCAAGGTGAGTGGCTGTTCGGCGCGCGCCTTCGCCAAAGGAAAATGTTGGCTGCATTCGTTAATCGAACGCGAAACGGAACGCACCGACCGGCATAAAAAAATAAAAGGTTCGAATTTTGAAAGCGTGTTTTGTTTATCTGTGAAAACCAGCGGCGGGAAAATTCGTTGTTATAGAAAGATGACGATTTACAGTAAAATTGTTCAAATTATTTTAGTAAGTGTGTGATGTGGTTGGGAGGGGAAATCAGGATTGAAGGTATGTTATTTATGAGTTTATTTTCTGTTGATTTTCATACCTAACTGAAGCAGGATGTTCATACGACATCGTTTAAATTAAATATTTTCTTACACCAGCATTAACTCTTTTAGATGGTATGTTAAAACTTTAATTCAGAAAGGTATTTATTTCTAAAATGTGATGTTTTTCTGTTATTTTCTAGATTATTATGCTAAGGACAAAAGTCTACATATTACAGTTTTTCGAACTCCTTGTACTTGGAATAGTTATTTCAATTCTAGAGTAAGTAAGTACTGGATGCTGAAATCATCATCATTGAAAGTACTTTTTGAGACTGGATACTTAGGCACCCATTATTCTTTACGCGGTGGTCCTTAAGGAGCAATTAATCATACTTAGTACCTACTTACATAAACCTCTATAGCAAAATTAGTTTTTAATTAACAAAATAATATGACAGGCAGTTTTGTATGAAAGAAGTCTAGGCACTAATAAATTCAGCTAGCGTGTTTCTTAAAAACATAAATTAAATTATTTGCAGCTTATTACAGCGAACGTATGACGAACACGTTACATCCGTTTTATAATTACCAATAGGTACTGAAAACTGTTAATTATCAGGAGGAAAAAATAACCCCAGAACACACTTTATTCGTGCAAAATTCTTGTAGTATAAGATTATTTTACTGATATGTACTGACGTACATCGTGATACTTTTTTGTACACCTATTTCTTCATTATTGTTTAAGCCTCTTGGCTATTTTCGGGTCTACTTCATCTCATCTCATCTGAAGCATCTGAACAGGTGCAACTGTATCTACTTGCAGTCTACTGTAGGTATAGCCACTAATCTAAACGGCTAATTCATATTTTAAAGGCATCTTTCATCAGCTATAGGTTTTAAGAACGGTTCTTCCGAACTGTTCACATAAAACTCAATAATTTTTCGGTACACATAATTATTTCCACATAATTATTTCGCTGAATATTAATTAGTACCGTTATCTTAAACGGTAAGAGCAGATTTTGTCCGTGCACAAATAGGGTCCTAACTAACTAGGGCGACGTAAATATACTTCATTGAAACTCGACTTAAATTACCTACTTGCATCTTAAATGGTTTCTACCATTCATGGGATTCTGAGGAGCTCGTGGCTAAATAATAACAGCCGCTCGGGTCGATCTTAAGGTTAAGCCGCGCTTGACTAGGTTGGTCCGTGGATGGGTGACCACCCATTACATAACGAGTTTCGTCCGTGCCTCGGAAAACACGTGAAGCTGTTGATTCCGGCTGTCATTAGTTGATCTTTGACAATCGTTACAGGTAGTCAGCGACCCGAAAGACAACCAGTCTTACCAAGGGGTATCGTATTACCCAGTTCTAACTGGGTTGTATAGGTCAGATAGGTAGTCGCTCCATGTGAAATATTCGTATTCAGCTACATCCGGTAATTCTGGAAGTCGACCCCAAAATAGTTGGGAAAAGGCTAGGCAGATGATGATACCGTTCTTGGGATCCGTAGGTAGAATAAACCAATTTTTATGGGGAGTTCTAAGATCGGTTAGTTATCATCTACGTTAAGGTCAGTGTGGAGGAGCAAGTTTATCCAGTTATTAGATGTGACGGTGAAAACTCGACCGCATTTTGAGAAACAAAGAGATCTTGATGTCAATCATTGCAGGAATGGCCGTGATAATGGTTGTTAGATTAATCCAGTACCAAACTTTGTTGCACTCCAGCACGCGTAGCATGACCACCATAGAAACGGGTTTTGTCGACGGAAGAATCGACAAAAGGACAGATCAACAAAAGAAATTTTGTCGGTTCTTCAGTCGGCAAACCCCTTTTCTACGGTGGTCATGCTACGCGAACTGGAGTGCCTTTTCGAATAGAATTTTGTTACCAATTTTTTTAAACCCTAATTTTTATTATAAAATAAAAGTTAGCCTTAGTTACTACTTTATAACATCAGCTGCCTGCCAGTAAAAGTCCCGTCAAAATCGGTCCAGCCGTTTCGGAGATTAGTCGTTTGAATCGGATTTTGTTAATAATTTTAAGGGTTTTATTTTTTTTGCACGGAATTATTTTTCTAAAATAAAAGTAACATGTTAGACCTTATATAACATCAGCTATCTGCCAGTAAAAGTCCCGTCAAAATCGGTCCAGTCGTTTCCGAGATTAGGCGGAACAAAGAGATAGACAGACAATAATTAAAAAAAAAAATATTTTTGATATAAGTACTGTAATTATTTTCATACTAGCTGTTGCCCGCGACCTTCGTTTGCGTGAAATCATTATTAGAAAAAATATTACTTCCCATTTTAAAGCAAATTTTGTTACCAACTTCAAGGTTTTATTTTTTTTGTACGGAACCCTATTTTTTTTTGTAAAATAAAAGTTGCCAATGTTAGACCTTATAACATCAGCTATATGCCAGTGAAAGTCCCGTCAAAATCGGTTGATTTTTCGGAGATTAGCCGGAACAAACAGACAGACAAAAATTGAAAAAGATATATTTTTGTTGATAAGTGCCGTAATTATTTTCATATGCATTCAGTAAAAAGCCGTTATTTTGATATTACAAAGAGATACTTACTTCAATTTTATTTATTTGTATAGAAGATGATGAGTTGAGATGAACTTATCAAACTACTCAGCCACAAAAAAGCATCATAAATCTAAAAAATAGAAAACCAACCAAAACACAATTTATTAATTTGGGTTTTTCCTGCATCCGTTGAATAGCAGCCGTTAAATAAAATAATACATAATCCTCAAAGCTAAGACATGTCTAGCGTGTCTGCGTCGAACAGTAAAAACATCATATCCTCGTGATCTTCATTAGGTTTTGTACTCATTTCGATGTTATGTCTTAGTCTTCTTCTTATCGCATCGATGTTACTTCCATGTAGACAGTTCGTGCCCAGTTGGTGGCTACGTTTATTGCAGCGGCAGAGGCGCTATTCAGGTTGTCAAAAGTGCAGTTAAACGGACACCTGGGACACTCCAGCATAGTTTGATCCGGAGCGCCGCACTCGCACTCGGTGTTGGCAGAACCAATAACACCCCATTTTGCCAGATTATGTTTGCAGCGGCCTACTTGAGTACGCAATCGATTTATAGCTTTCCAAATAGGCCACTGCAGTTCACTGCCGAAAGCCAGGATGTGTTAGTAGAAGAAGTAAATACTTCGTCACGAATTTTCCCATACAAACTTTAATACCCTATTTTACTCCTTTCGGGACCGAAGTTTTGAAAATCCTGAATGACGTGTTTTACATTTTTACCGAAAACTTGAAAAGATTTTACCTTTTACCCTGTATTATTTGATTTTTACTCGATACTTGAAGTAAGACTATTGCCATCTGTTTTTTTCTGCGGGTCTTCTTCTTAATTTATTTTGATGATAACCGTCACGTAAACAAAGTCAAAGGTATATCGTTCATTACCCACACACAATGGATTCCCACTCATGATCATTAGTAGTTTAGTTATTCATTGCTTTTTTTCTTTATTTTTTGGTTTTTTTTTTTACGAAATTTGGGTTGGTATTTTCGTGGGCTTATCTTCCTGGCTCTTCCTCCACAAAGTGCAGCATTTCGTCATTTTAATTTAATTTCGTGGCTGATGTGAATAAAATCTAAGGATCACACACAATGCATTCCCACCCATGATCCTCTATACAATAATTATATTGTTTACTTTATTTATTCATTGGTTTTTTTTTTATTGTTTTTTTTTTGACGAAATATTGGTCTATTTTCTTGGTTTTATCTTCCTGGTCTGCTAGTTTGACCTCCACAAAGTGCAGCATTTAGTCATTTTAATTTAATGTCGATGTGAATAAAATCTAAGGATTAAAAATTCAATCCTGAAAGTGGTTTACCTTGCACATATCCCGTACATAGATATCGGATGTTTGGCACTCGACATATTTCTACTTCCTCCACCGAACAAGGCATATGTGTGGTCTTTCGTAGAATTTGCAAAGTATCTAAAGTGAGATACCTACATACTTAAATATGACGCACAGTAAATATTACCTTAAAAGCTTACACGACCACAAAACATTTAACATACTTGATTCTACCCATTATTCATATTTATTTTTGCAACATAGATATTAATACCCGCCGATGGGTTGCTTATTTACACAATAATAAAAATTATACATTGTTATAATCAACTCGAAGGAAAACGTATGTTTTTATAAGTACCTATCTCCTTGGCACAGGCTTTAGGCCCAACACTTATTTTGTATATTTTTAGTGTTCCTTCGTAAGTAGCTATAATTTATACGTATTTTTTTTCTTTCACTTTTACTTCATGAACATTGGCTTTGTCTTTATGTGCATCTGTGGAGAACGGTGTTGCACATTTGTATAACTCCATATTCAATTTTTTCTGTAATACATAATGTATAATAGTTAGTTCTTCCGAATAAATGAAATAAAACATTTCCCAACGATGATAATGTAAGTAATCAATTATCAAAACGTCAGTTCTTGGCTAAATTTTTCATAAAAAAAACATTTTCTCGTTTACTTCCTGGGTAGACCTCTGCCATAACCCTTCGACGAAAAAACAGGTCTGATGGTGTTATGTATAAACTAATACAGCACAATTTGTACCCACATGAAATAGCGATAGCAGCAGAAAACTTATGATGAAACTATGTAGTCCAACAACAAAAAAAAAAAATTGTTATATCCCTAGTCATTACTTATTCTTAACTGTATTACTATGAAGGTTATATAGACTACCTACTTATCAGTTACAACGAGATTCAAAGTAGAAAGTAGATTCAGCAATAACAATTATAAAATCTAGATCAATAATAGCACCTCAAACAAAATGTGTTACAGTGGGCAGTACAGTCGCGCAGATAACTTAATTGGCACATGTAGATTTATTATTATGAACTACTTTGCATAATGCAACTGTAAATGATTACAAGCTGTATTTACAGTCGACAACTGTAACGATAATAAGTGGAACGTTTCAATGCAACTTCCTACACTAGAAATAAATCATAATTGTCCTTTTGAATTTGTTACCTGTCTGTATTTACTCGGCCTTCCGCTTCTAGGACTTGTCACTAAACTGGGCTTACTAGGTACAGTTAGAGCGACAAATGTTTATGATGATTTAATATTATCGTAGAAATTAAATGTAATTTCAATTTAATCGTAAATCGCATCGGAAAGTTGCTCTAAATCTAGTAAATCGAACAGAACAAGAAAAGATTGTTTAGTATACTTTTAAATGGAAACATTTATGGCAAAATTTAAATGACGTAGTTACTTTATAATGGTCGGAAAATTACCCGTTGAACCTACGGAGGATGTAAACATCTAAATTGTTTATTGTACAGCACATCAAGCTACCCGAAACTGTCAAATTTTCCCAATCAATCTTGAACGTAATGCTTTAGCGATAAAGTTGAAAATCTATTAAAGAAATTTGACAGACTGTAGAAGCTTGATGTTCTGGCGTCTGTTCATCTTTGTTTAAGTTCCTACTCCAACTATAATAGAACAAAACTGACATTAATTATTTTTTTTTGCACCGGTTCTCGGAGAGCACGTTAAGTTTTTGGTCCCGGCTATCATTCATAGATCTTAGGCAGTCGTTACAGGTAGTCAGAAGCCGGAAAGTGTGATAACCAGTCTTGCCAAGAATATTGCTGTGTTACCCAGCAACGATTGTGGAGCTCAGATAGGCCCTTCATGTAAAATACTGGTATTCAGTTCAGCTGCATCGGGCCGTCTTCAAGCCTTATCAGCCCCCGTAGCATGAACACCGTAGACAAGGATTTCTTTGACGGAAGAATCGACAAAATGATAGATAGTGCAAAGAAATCTGTCATTGTGTCGACACAATCTGTCATTTTGTCGATTCTTCCGTCAAAGAAATCCTTGTCTACGGTTATGCTACGGGGGCTGATAAGGTTTGAAGACGGCCCCAACATAGTCGGGACATGGCTTGGCAGGCGGATCACTGACATTCATATTTTATGACCAAAAAAACCCATGAATTTTCTTACACGAACCAAGATTGTTGAATCTTTAAAAATGCTGCATCTATGGTTTCACTAAATTCGTTGATACAAAAATTTGGAAAAAAACAACATTTCTTACCATCTGCCTAGTCTTATTCCAACTATGTTGGGGTCGGCTTTCAGTCTAACCGGATGCAGCTGAGTACCAGTATTTTACATGGAGCGACTGCCTATTTGACCTCCACAACCCATTGACTAATGGGTAATATCATACCCCTTGGGGCCACTGACTACCTGGCCTGTAACGACTGTCAAAGATCTACAAATGACAGCTGGGACCAACGGCTTAACGTGCTTTCCGAGGCACGGAGGAAACTCGGTATGTAATGAGTGGTCACCCATCCACGGATCAACCTCGGTAAGCACGGCTTAACCTAAAGATCGACCCGAGCGGCTGTTATTTTCACCTACATTTTCCAATTAACAACGGCAAATAGCGAATTTATGTGCATAACCGGCGACCTTATTAGGTGCACGTGCATTTAACTCTCACTTTTCAAGGCAAAGGGTTCGTTCACCGTACGAACTCGATAGATATTAAACTTTAATTAAAAATGCTACGTACATATCGATTTTATTTGTGATTGTAGTGATTCGTTTGTTCGTTCATTAATTAGAAAATTGTAATGATTTGTCTAATATATCTAGGCACCTGTATACTTGTAGTAATTAGGTACTAAGTATTACTATTCTAGATGTAATTTTGATTTCATATAAACAAACATGGTCAGAAAATTTGAACAGTAAACGAACAGCTTATCTAATGCAAAAAGATATCATCTTCCTACCCTTGTCCCATGTTGACGACAAAAAAAAAATAGGTAAAGTCGGAAGGTGCCAACTCGCGCGCACTCGCGAATTTCACACTCGCCAGTTGACAAATAAGTCGGCGCAACACGTTTTTTTCTTCCATTCTCTTCCGTCAACCGTCCGGCTATCATTAAATACAAATTTGCTCTAAAAATAAAATAGTGACGAAAAGATAACCCTAATTTAAAATCTGTCTGACCGCATTGTTCTTTTAACCTACGCAACGGATTTAAGTCCGGTTTTCACTGTCATCTATAGAAGTTATTCTGGAAGGTTTAACTTGCATACATGATACACTACGTCCATAAATAAATACCTTACTAAGAAGAATTAACTTACTACTGGTTGCACTGTATCTCGAAAATACACCTGCGTGTCTTACCTCTATTAACTACGTACAATCGAGAAGCCATTTTACAGTGTATCATTAAGTTAAAGTGACGTTTCTATCATGCATCATACAAAGAGACAAGGTTCAAGGTTATAACGTGGTTTTTGCCTCGGTTAAAATGATCACTACCTGTTGAGTATTGCAATGATATAACACTTTAGAATTGTAGCCAGTTACGCAGTTACATCGTGATTCGTGAATAGTGGAAGAAAGATTAAGAACGTTTACGACTTACGGCATTTCATACAAACTTTCATGTCCTTTTTTTTTTTTCGAAATGACTTAACCGATTATAATGAAACTTCATACCTTAGGTAACATTTTTGAAAAATAGTGTTACAGTTAAATTAGACCGATTTTACTTTTTTAATTATCTTCTTTTTTTAAGACATTTCGAAAATGTTCTCTGATAACTTTACAGACGTATGTATCCTACGTATGCGTATGAAGTTTCGGTTATTAAAATCGGTTCAGTCATTTCGAAAAAAAAGGACTTGAAAGTTTGTACGAAATGCCATATGTCGTAAACGCTCTTGTATATAAAACTCAACTTTTCATTCGATTTCTTAGAACAACGTTTAAAATACGTACCTTGGAAACCAATAAAGTAAAAACCAGGTCCATTAAATAATTGCATGAGTTTCCTTCTTTCTTTTCTTAAAAGACTTGCACTCATTAAAATAACAAAATATAATAGGTACCAATTACCTACCATTTTGTATCATGCCAAGTACCTACCTTATTACTTAACCGTACTAAATATTTACCAAAATAAATATGAACCACTTCGTGTATTCGTAATGAGACCCACATAAAGGGTGTAAATAGACCCTTAAAACAAATGAAAGGCACTTGTTCTCCCCGTCTTTGCGATCATTTTTTTTTTTCTAGACCATATCTGGGAACCTTCT
The DNA here is from genome assembly GCA_963082995.1 of Noctua comes. Taxonomy (NCBI): domain Eukaryota; kingdom Metazoa; phylum Arthropoda; class Insecta; order Lepidoptera; family Noctuidae; genus Noctua; species Noctua comes. The sequence goes on from OY720267.1 coordinate 3,793,495, forward strand.
AGTTACGGAGATATAGGGGGTCAAAGTTCCAACTTTTTCATAAGTTTTTTTGTAAATACATGTTTTTAATGTAAGATTTTTAAAAACTTTAAACACCTCCACGACCCCCGTACTATTCAATCCATCCATCAGCACAATGCTTTGAGTGCTTTCCATCGAGTCCTACCAAAAGTCCTACTAAAACGTGATTTATAACCCCAGTCGATTTCCAGCAATAATTTTTGCGTAAAGTTACTTAGTGTGATGTACAGAATGCTTGGTTGACGGATATATGAAAGGTCTGTTTACACCCTGTATTTACTGATCTATTATTTACCTAACTACTGAACAAACGATTCACCCTATTAAAGAAGGCTGGCGAGGTTGCATGTATTTTGGGACCCACTCTTAGAGGTAGCATTCATTAAGTTGATGTTCCAATGTACACAACTACATACATAAACGGGATGTGAATAAAAAGACAGCTACTGCAATTTCCCTGGAACAAAAGAAAAAATTATTTGGTGGTAATTTTTTACACACTATTGTGAACAAATAAGACGTAAACAACAACGCAGGTGAGGTAACAAAAAACCCTCTGGAAAACCACAGTGTGTCATACTTGTTATTGTATACATGCTTTTGAATAGATACTGCGTTAATCTATCCATCTAGCCTTTTTGTCGGTTAATCTGTATTACCTGTATCGAAAGTTTAGCCAAATGCTGTTGAAAATATTTTTTGCGAAGCTGCTTAATAAGGGTGTTGGTGTTTTCTGGGCTTATGCATGCATGTACAGTCACGAGCAAAACTTTGTATAGATAATTAAGCGGGGAACGAAAATTCATAAAAAAAAACAAAACCCGCTACAGTCACGAGCAAAACCTTGTATAGATAATTAAGCGGGGAACGAAAATTCATAAAAAAAAACAAAACCCGCTAATATTTTTTAAGGTTACGTGAAACACCCTGGAGTTAAGGTTAATCCGTATTATAGGATTAACCAGCTTGTAACAACCGGTTCACGCAGAGTTAATTTTTTTACATAAAAATATACAAGAAAGTAACGGGGTTGGCCCGCGCTCGGTGCTTTGTCTCTTTTATTGTTTAATCGTCAATATTTTAATGGTTAACACATATATTATAAGGGTTAACCCGTATAATGGTTAATCAAACATGGGTCTAAAAGATTAACCTCCTAACCGTATTAATCAGTCCCTGATAAGTACTCTTAATAAAATTATAATTTAGGTGTCACTGAGTCTGAGTGAAAAATCCATAAACAAAATATAAAGTAGACATTGTTCTCGCACTTTCTTAACAAAGACAATGGCTATAACGGCTCGTCGCGCATTTAATGCCATACAAAGCCAGCGCATTTATCGATTAGATCGGTCATTACCTAATATAACTGAGCATAGTATAATAGGAACCTTTACACAGAGAATTGCCCTTTCTGATACTTATCACCGAATTGCTAAAATAAATGGTTAGACTAAGGCAGGTGTACGGAATCATTATAAATGGCTAGGGTTTATCCCACAACTTTGCCGGTGCGCGGAGAGATTAATTATCGTACGGGGCGGGGAGGTACACACTGGATAATAAGTGTCCTTTGTCCTGACCATCGTTATTTTGGTACATCCTTACTCAACCCATTCGTTACACCTGCTGAAAATTGCCATGGCTGACCTGTCCTGACAAGTCTTTAAATAGGTCGGTCACAGCAAGGAAAACCTACTCAGGAAGAGATTAATTAAAGACTCTGCCCTGTAGTGCGAATGTGGTGCTGTTCCACAAACGATGGAGCACTTACTATCGTGCCATGCGTGCCCTGTCGTTTGTTAATTAAAGGAACTGATGGACCCTACTGAAGGCGCCAAACTAGTGGCTCAGTTCTGGGCCCGCTGACACGCTAAGAAGAAGACCATAGTTATACGTCTTATATTTATTTCTCTGGTCCTTCATGGTCTTTCCCTGTACTAATACGTTCAGCTGTTAAGGTATAAAAACTTATTAAACAGACAGACATACAGTGTTACTTGGCCTCGGAAAGCAAGTGAAACTGTTGGTCCCGGCTGTCAATTATAGATCTTTGACAGTCGTTAAAGCTAGTCAGTCAGTGGCCCAAAAGTCTGACAACCAGTCTTTCCAAGGGGTACCGTATTGCCCAGTACTAACTGGGTTGTGGAAATGTGGAGGTCAGATAATAACCAGTCGGTCCATGTAAAGTGCTGGTATTCAGTTGCAAGTGGTTAGACTGGAAGCCGACCAAAACATAGTTGGGACAGGCTAAGCAGATGACGACATAGTGTTACTTCGCATTTATAATGTTAGGATGTACTGGTCAATGTAGTCATTTATGCGGATTTGGAATATTGAACCCGGTTTTGAAATATCTTACCTCAAAATTCAAAAGTTAAACTACAAAAACTTAAATTGTTTAGTTGGAATTTTCGACCCAGTTTTTGTAGATGTTTTTCTATCGAAATTCATAGTTCAACTGGATACCTAAATTCAATCATACATGTGCAGTGTGCACACTATAATATGCCACTAATTATTATCTACACTTTTTTTTAAATTGTTCCTATATTGAATTGTATCTACAGGGTGTAAACAGAGCCTTCACATAGCCGTCAACCAAGCATTCTGTACATCAAACTAAGTAACTTTACGCAAAAATTATTGCTGGGCATCAACTTTTGTTTTGGGGTGAAAAATCACGTTTTACGGTAGGACTCGATGGAAAGCACTCAAAGCATTGTGCTGATAGATGAATTGAATAGTAGAGGTGTGTAAAGTAAAAATGTTCCATATTAAAAACATGTATTTAAAAAAACTTGAGAAACAGTTGGAACTTTGACCCCCAATATCTCCGTAACTAGAAGGTTCCCAGGTCTGGTCTAGAACAAAAAAATGATCGCAAAGACGGGGAGAACAAGTGCCTTTCGGCTATGTTAAGGGTCTATTTACACCCTGTATAAACTAGAAGCCGACCCCAACATGGGTGGTAAAAGGCTAAGCAGCTGATGATTCGTATGGGTATTTCGATTTATTCCGACGCAATTTAAAGTAGTTTTTCGAACAATTACTTAGCAAAATAACGTTATATAATTGACGAGGAAGTTAAGTTAAGATGGTAACGCAAAAAGTTACATAGGATTACGTGTTGTAGCAAAATGTAATGTACGGTTTGTACAAACACTTTGCACTATTGACTTGTTAATGAAAAAAGCAAATTCAACCTTCACGTTCAATCATGGAATTGTGTCTCATGAATTCATGATCTATAATCCTTTCAACGTTATTTTACCTTTGAAATAAACCTTATGTTTATGAGAATAAAGGTAAAAAAAAGGTAAAAGGAACTGCAAAATCAGAGCTAAAATAACAACAAAAGAGCAGTACTTATTATTATGTATTGCTGGTGTCAAGGTCCTAATTTAATATCTAAGTGGGTACATAATATTTTAAAATTAAAATAACCTAAAGGAACTAACTAAAAGGTAAAGTAAATAACAATAATGAAGAGTACTTACTTAATTATTATATGCTCCGCCGACCCCAAATAAATTGAAATCCTTGGGAATGACGAAGATGATAATGTTGATACAGACATAATGACAGCAACGTTGTGTGTGAAAAGGAAGGAGATAAGGTACCATTCTGTGAATCTATGAAAACGCTTCCGTAGATAGCGACTAGGTATCGCAATCCAGCATTGTAAAAAGTCCAACAACAAATATTAATATTTGGTAGTATAGGGATGTTTCCTTTGTAAAAAAAAATATGATTCTATTTAGTCCGTCAGTTAGATTATCGAAAAACATTGGAAATGTATTTTTTGTTTTATCAAATTAATAAAAATTGACGAAGATAAAACGCATCAAAGATCATGAGTGGGGCCTGTGACGTCACTTTTCGGTAAAAAGTCAGTACACTTTACTTGCAAGTCTTCATTTTTAGTTTTCGTGAAAAAAGAAAAAATACGTGTTCAATATTTTTTGGAAATCTATCTGACAGACTAATTAGATTTTTTTAGGAAACATCCCTATTGTGTACCAGTGTAGGTACTCTACAACTCGCTACAATAAAGGCGGCTAATTAATTTGGACTAATTTAGACGATTAGATGTCGCTGGATCCGCAGGGTGTACAATTACGTTGGATCCAGCTGTTTTGAGGGATCCAACTTTGCTGGAGTGCAATCCCTAATGGTGACATTGCTGCCTGTTGCCGTTTTCATAGTTTCATAGAAACCATCCGTGTCGCTGTGGTTGGCTTTGCTACTGCGGTTGGCATTTGCAGCTGCCTTCGGGATTGTACCTTCACGCATAGCTTGCAACTGTTCCTAAAGCCCGAACTCCACCAAAGCGGGGATGAATGAATCGGAGAGGAGACATATGTAAACCGACCAACCGCATTGGTTGAAATCTACATCGCGTCTCTCATCTCGATTGTGGTTGGTCGAATCCTGCATTATCACCTCTTCGTTCCGCTCGTCGCCGATTTGATGGATTCCGGGCCTTAAGCTGGACAAACAGACGCAACACTTTTGAAAATTAAAAATAAAGCTAAAACGTTAATAAAAAAGCAGCCTTGGACACAGACGACCCAGTCGACACCGTTGACTGGACAAAAATGTACTTATATTTCACAATTTACAGTTTATGTAGTTAAAGAAATGAAAACACGATGTCCCCGAGATAGATGCAGTGGTGAAACTTGTACAATGTTGAAACAACACTAAAAAGATAATGTTTTTGTTGGTGTAGGAAGTTCTTTTGTCGCCACTAAATGCATTGGGTAATTTTACAAGTTAACTTTATAAGAAAAGTGCGTGTGTTAGGGTTGTATCGATACGTGGGACGGTACTGGGACATCAGAACGAATATGAAAATGCTAATATAAATAAGAACTATGCGGAAATCGCTTAGTTTTTTTTTCATATTCACTTAATCTGCAATAAACCCGCTTTCGTTAAGCATTCTTTAAGCATCGCATGGTATTTGTGGAAATGGCTCAGGGCAGGTGTGAAACAGCAACAAATCAATGTTAAATCATGTTATGCGAATGTTTGCTATTTTTGACTGTTTTTTGCGAATGCGAATGTTTGCTATTTTGGACGGTTTTAGCAGATGTCTGTGAAATTCTTTATCGAAATTTAAAGTCTAATTGTATAAATGAATAAACTAAAACATTCCCATCCGGTTTTGTACCTACCTAAGTAAGCACTAAAAATATATTTTCAAACATACAATGTCAGTTTGATTGAACCAAGTAGGTACAAAGTGTTTTATTCGTGTCTCAGTGTTCTCACCGTAATAAAAAGTAGTTACGGATATGGTTACCTACACGGAGTTAGCCAATCCAGAGGAAAAGGAGCGTAACTGACACGCATTGTTCCCATACATGTAACCTGTATGTAGGTATACTAATATGCGTTTCCTTGAATTCAAATAATCGTAGAACAAATGGAAATGTCGTTTGCCGTGGGAAACTGTCATGATAATGCCGCTCATGAAAACAATAGTTGAGAATTAGTAGGATTGTCTATTCAATGTGTTTTTATTTAAAATTGCAAAAATTACTTTAGCTTATTAATCGCTGTTTAATTTTAATTAACTTAAAACCAAATTATGAATTAAGTATTTGAATAAAATAGGAAGGTTAATAAAAGCCAATTTGTTGTAAGTTAAATACGTAATTACATAATGCAATCAAAATAAAATATGCAAATATTTTATCAATTACAACAGATAGAGATCAAAGATTGCAAACGTTACATCAGTCATAAATTCATAAGTTAAGAAATGCATCTCAAAAATTGCATACACTTATTTAAACTATCTTGCAACAACTATAGTACAGTCACGAGGATTTAAATGTATATTTAAAAAACAAAAAAAACGTTAAACTTTTTTTTTTACTAGGGATTTTTCCTGTATCGTGGGTGCGTTTACAAACATTTAAACTCGCATACACATACAGCGAGACCCGGAATAAATTCCGGTAGGCCATACAAATATGTATGATCATTCAAAAATTGAATGATAAAAAGGCCTATGTCCAGCAGTGGACGTCTTTTGGCTGAAATGATGATGATGATGATGATGATTCAAAAATTCAAAAGCGATTTTCTCGTGGTATAACGATTACAACTTCGAGATAAGACCCATATCGTAACTAGATCTTCGACTCGTATCGACAACAGCGCCACCTGCCAGGGTCCAATTATAAAAACTGTCTGTATCTGCATAAACTTAACGTAAAAATCATCCAGGTACATAAAAAAAACCGGTCAAGCCGTTTAGGAGGAAATGAATTACGAGCACACATCAGGCACGCCGCGCCGTCATTTTTAGGGTTCTGTACGCGAAGGGTAACCAACGGGACCCTATTACTAAGCCATCGTTGTCTGTACGTCCGTTTGTCTATCAGCGGGCTGTCTCATGATCCGTAATAGGTAGACAGTTGACATTTTCACGAAATATGTATTTCTGTTGCCGCTATAACTTCAAACCTAACAATATGAAATCAAAAACCGTGTCAAAAATCAACTTTAAAAGTGACTAAGTCAGTACATATTGGTGCTTGTGACTGTACCTAACTATTCGCATTAACGCAGTCTTTTTGCGTTCGCAATGCAATCTGGTTTAGGGTTTGTTTTAATTTTATTTTAGTTCCAAAACAACCTGTTGTAACTGTCTAGTTTGTGAGGCAACGGTCGCAATCATTCGACAAAGGTGCTGTTTAGCTCTTGCTATCCATTCTTTTGTGTTAATTTTTTGTGGGACGTCAGACTTTTTACTTGTGCGAAATCTGTGGAAATCATTTTAAGTTAAAGTAATGAGAGGCTGTGAAATTGCTATGAATGACTGAAAAGCTATTTCCATATTTGACATGACATTCAGCATCTTGGTTTCATTTCATTCAGATTTTTGAGATGGTTGAAATGAATTGATGTCACGAATTTTCGAGATCAATCAAGACTAAGACTATCCTAGACGTATCAACCGAATCAGTCGATCGGCTGAGTTTGTTTCTGCTTGACTTAAAGTTGAAAAACGTTGTAAGATCTAAATCAAATATATTATAGTCAGAAGTTTGTCTTCATTTGATTAATTAGATACTTAACAATACCTATGTCTCAAATCTGATGGAGTACAGGCAACGAACCTCTTGAAACTTTGTTACAAAACACAACAGGCATAATAAAATAAAACTAACACTGTTGCCTCTACACGTTTTTTTATCTTTTACACATTATCTGTCAGAAATGTGGCATAATAACACGTGATGGTAAAGTAAAGTGGCCACTACACTACATTTTAGTTTGGACACGTCCCATTTTATTGCCCTTAAGATATCGCTCATAGTGTTCCAACGTAATAGGACTATTATTTTGCCCAAGTGAATGGCACTTTCTGTATATACACTATGTAATAGAACTAATTGTATTGCAGTTACTGTTACATAGTCGATCAGTAGTATAGATATATAAATATACATATAGTAGGTACTATTAGATATTGCACACCAAAATTTTTTTCACAGATATTTGCATTTTTTTGAACTAAGAAAATGAAACTCTCTACTTATTGGAGTCACCGCTGATTTCCAAAGTAATCTTTATGTTTTTCACCATTCAATTGTTCATTATGCTTTTCATGAAGAGAATGTAATAAATATAGTATAAATATTAATATGGCCTTACATTTAACATTGTATATATTTATTTCCATGCTCTATTTACTAAAAGGGTGAGCAAACAAAAGACTGGGCCCTCAGGCCCTGGGCCATTGTTCGTACTCATGGTTAGAATATTTCCTAACCATTCAATTATCAAAATTACTATGTGTTTTCTTAAACTTAGGTCCCTTCATTTGAGTCAGTAGTAGTCTACAGCCTTTAAGGACTTTAAAATTATAAAAAAAGTAACCAACATTTTTTTGTCCAAAGTACTGTACTGTCTACCAGTGGCGAAGGTTCCATAGAACACGATACCCTACCGGCTTCCCTTTGAAAAATGGCACAGTCGGTATTCTATAGACAAATAATATAATCACATTAAAAATATGTACTCCGGCTTACCTCTTACAAAAATTGACCCTTCGCTACTGCTGAGTACTTAGTAAAGGTTAAGTCAAATCCGTACACCGGACTTCTAACACGTCCTTTCGCACATTCTTAAAGTCCGGTATTCTCCGCAATTAATTTATCCGTACCAGTTTGATAGAACCGTAAATATCGATTCGATGCGAATGAAATTATCAAGTACAGGTTACACCGACGGGTCACCTAACGTGAAGGCTGGGAGCTAGTATTTATGCGGTCCCAGACATCCTTGAAGGCAATCCTTGTTAACCAGTTACTGTCCAACCGGTACTACCTAAGACTACTAACTTACTAAACCTTGATCTACTTGAAAACCACTCCACTCAACCGCTCACAAAATAAATAAGTACACACTTTTTTAACAAAAAACTGTATGCGTTTAGTCAATGAGTATTACGGTCCTGCATTAAAATTTGTTTGATTTGATTGTTTACTATATTGTAACCCTGCCCCAGTTTTTTCTTTTCGTAATATTATTTGTTTTATTATTCATTAATTTTAGGTTAGTTTCCACAACAATGTGTAACACTGGTTACTTAAAAATAACTATATCAAATGCATTCTATTTATTTAATAATTAGTCACAGTCTGATACTCTTATTTGTGGTCGTCATTAGTTTCCATTTCATTCATTTCTTTTATAATATACTCACATAACATAACATAACATTACGCCTGTTATCCCCGAAGAGTTAGACATATGTGTACGTATTAGTACAGTTATGTTTAAGCCCCATGCAATTGGAGGCGAGCCTATTGATATCAACTGGGCACACTTCTAGAATCCGGGACTGCTACTGAGAAATTCCTTATGGTAAAACCCAATAACACTTTGACCGACCCGGGAATCGAACCCATGACCTCATGCTCAGCAGTCGCGCGTGCGACCACTCGACCTAAAAGGTAGTCCGTCCAGATTTCAGTACAATATTTGGCAGTGTCTACAATTTTCAGTGCTGGTCTGGTTCCACCGAGCCTAAAATATATTATTCATATCAACACACAAAGGTACCATTATATGCATTAAAAAGTAAACAACTATAAAACATTTCGGGGTTAAACTACCATAAGTACTCAATGCCAAAAAGCATCAAGCATTTAAACATTGCAAGATATGCAAATATCCTTCCATAGTCAATATTGAGCGTTCCACTCATTCGCGATTAACTCATGTGAGTTTGAATAAATACATAAAAAAGCCTTTTAAAATAATAGGCCGCAAAGTATTACAAGGACAAAGGTCGATATCCTTTTAATTTTACGTTTTTTGACTGATCGCTACCTATAAATTATGCAAACCACTGAATTATAATATTTTTTGCTATAGGCAATTAAAAGACATCAACGCGTACTACATTTTTTATGTTCAATGGAATTTAATTAATTCTTTAAACATAGACATTTTACATTAAGGTCTTCAATGTCATAATAAAAGGAGATTGTCAACTTCGGTCCAAGCCTTAAATGACAGGTTTCACCGAGTAGAACATTTTATATTACGGTAGCAAGAAAAAATAACCCGGAAGTATTGTCAAAATGTTGTACTGGTTCAGATCTAACATTTAAGGTACAATTCACATCTGCAACACACTTGGACCAGCACTCCTTGTAAAACGGACATTCTCCTTTGCTTCTCGTATCTCTCGTGTTCACTGTTTACCTAAACCGCGCAATGGATTTAGATGCGGGTTTCACGATATTTTTTTTTTTGAGAATTTGTTTAACCTACATATTTATAGTAAAGATACCTTGATTTTTTGTCAAATCAAATTCAAAAACAAAAAAAAACGCAATCAAATCGTAAAAAACTGCACAAACTAGGGATGCTAGAATTTTTATAATTTGACTACATTTTATGATGCGACGACTATACAAGTTATTGTAACTTAGCATGGTTATGCCCAAACTTTCTGCTAATTTGTGCATTCCGAACGTTTGGCTATTTAAAATAATTACTATACAGAATCTACTATCTAGTAAAATCGTATAAAATAAAGACAATAAAGAAAAATAAAGACAGAATCTACTAGTATAAAACAAAGGCTAATGAAACGTCAATCAGAATATAAAGAGGAAAAACCAAGTATTAAAGTTAATGATAGAGCAATTTTACTTCTCATTGGCTGTTGCAGTTAGGCTAAGGACGGACGGAGGTATAATTACCATCTGTTAACCGATTAAAATCTTAGTATCATGAGGGCTCTAAGGTTCTATATAAGTACTTGGTTCTACGACAGGATAAAAGGTTTCATGATACCTAAATCTTGAATCTAAACATTCGCAATAGGTATAAGCAGGCATCGATTTGTGTTGGGCAACTTTATTGTTACCATAATAGCATTTAAATTTGTATAATTTCAAAACTGTGAGTGCGTAAACTGTGTAATATTTCATACTTAAGTAAACATGAGTATATAAAGCTGACTTAAACTTAGGTATAGAGGATAGTGTTGTCAGATGTCAAGATTACTATGTATGAAATAAATTAGTATCATAAGAGCACGTGTGCGCATTATTATAATAATACAATAGAACCCACGCAATATCTTAGTGAGTAGGTATATAGGCAGGTACTTAAATAAAAACACTTCAGAGCAAAATTATATACGTTTAGGTACACTGTTAATTTATTTGAAGAAATTATTTTCGGTTTAGGAAGGTTCATTCATAATGTGAAATACAACAGGGTCGGCGGACAGATTGCGATCAATACATGAAGTTCTAGTTTCTTTTTTTTTTACAGAGCGGGTGCTAATTTGGTCGTCCAGACAAATTTTCACGTCACGACCTAGCTAAACTACACTTAGCCCTATCCTTTCAAGATTGAATTCAATTGACATTTAAACCCTTCATTGACACCTAGTTGAAAGTTAAGCTTCTCCGAAAACCGTCAGACGACGTTGAATTTTTTTTTTTCATTTCTGGGCTAGACCTATAAAGGAGGAACAGGCGTGTCCCAATGGTAACCTTACCAAAGTCCGAATCCAGACAGGCGAATTACTTTGTGTAATTTATTTCATCAACACTGCTCTCAAATCGAGGATGGAAAACATCGTGAAGAAACCGGCATATCCTAGAACCTAAAAATTCGAAGACATGTGACATCTCACCCGAACTGTGTGAACGTGGTGGATTATAGCCCATTCCTTTGCAAGGCGAGCAGGCCTATGTCCCAGCCGCGGGAAGGTAGGCTTGTTGCTAATGATGCCGACCAAATATTTTAGAAGGCTCCGTCCGCACGGGTAATAGGTACCCATGTTACAAACTTATTTTTTAATACTCAGTTGCGGACGAAGAACTAGTCTTCTGGGTTTTTCCTTGTTCGCATTGGTCATCCAAGCGACGACTGGTTTGAAATCCCGTATGGGACGATTGAGCATTCTGGTGGGTGTTCAATTTTCGGCACTGGACCGAAAGTTGAAGATTCTGTGTAAAGTTTTTGTGTTATCTAACTTGGTATCTATGAACCTTTGCCTCGCGAACGCAAACCATTTCAGCAATTACTCTGAGCTGTGTAAAGGTGTTCCCGAGGTCGGTGTTACCCATAAATCATTATTGGCTCACTGATTTATAGACTTACGAACAGCTATAAAGTGTCATCGATGTTATTGTTACATCGAGTTTCCAGTTCCCGCACTAGTAAATTGTGTACTTTCAAATACAATTACATTGAATTAATTTTACGCTGTTGGCGTTTCTACAGATTTATTGGCGGGCGGCGGCTATAGTCAAACAGATTTCATTTTTAATACCTATGATACATAAACACTCTATGGCAATCTGCAATTATTTCTGCCACGATTATTACAGGCATTACAGATTTTAAGTACCTTAAGTAAGTAAGTCTTGGGGTATGAGATGCATGAAAAGTTATTTTAGAAAGTAGGTAGGTATCAGCTCAAACCACACATCTATGACTCAAATAAGATATTTGGAAACCCTTTTTACCCATTTGTCTGTGCTTGGGGTAGGTACTCATCAAGTAAAGATGACAAAAGCCGGATTTATCCAACAGAATCTGACCAACTCACACAAGAACTTTTTCATAAGAAACTGTTTATCTGCTACATCTCATTGTAAGAAACAAACAAGGTCCCAGACCCTATTATCACACTTAGTTATTGCCGGAATCACACAGTCTCAAGTAAATACGTAAGTCAGTAAGTAAAGTATCAAATCGTCTGTTATATTATGTAACAAAAAACTTGACCGCAGTTAATTCAGGGTCACATTGTATTATTGAACTTGACGTTGCGTTTACTGACTTAAGATCGGAGATAAAGGTCTCTCAAGAATCAGGTTTATTTGCTTATGTCTATTAATAGACTGTTACGTATAAATTAGGTGGAATTTAATTATCGTTAATAACGGTCTTAACAATTAAACATAACAGTCCGTTATGTTTAATTGTTTGTTAAACATAACGGTCCGTTATGTTTAATTGTTAAGAGCGATTTACGATTTTGGAGAGCATCGTAGTTCTAAATTATGTAAGTGTTCATCTATGACTCATACTGAATACGCGGTAATCGTTTGTGCGTCGATCTCCCTCCACGTCGTATATCTGATCATAAAAAATATAAATTAGTACATATTTGCTAATTAAAATCCTGTTCACACCATACTCTAAGCAGAATGATGTTTAAAAATTCAAATCACTTTATTAGCTTGTTTAGATCGTATACTTATTTTTTTCAATTAGAAGCACGAACTAAGGTCATTAATGTTTCAGCCTTTATTCCTTGCTCAAAATACATTTTCCGTAACCAATGACAGATACCCGATAATTCCGTCACCTCAATGAAATCATTTATTTCGTTCAATACCTAATGAGATTCCCTCAAGATACAACAGTAATTGAAGTACAGAACAGTGTTGAAATAACAGGCCTTCCTCAAGCAGGCCAAGCACAACCCGGTTGTTACGGCGATGTCTGTGGGTCTATTTCTTTCCCACTGCTGGTACTTGGACACATCCCATCTCTAAGAAAGGCTGTGGACCGCAAAACCGTAGTGGTATGTCTCATGTCTTGGAATTTCGCTCTAATGCCGGGTACACATTGGTGAAACGTAACATGTAATGTAACACACGCTGAAACAAAGTCGCATGTTGTTGGGCTACATTTCATGTTGCAATGCATAAGTCTGGACGGCTCATTCATGTTACATTTCACGTTACGTTACACCAATGTGTACCCGGCATAAGTCATACCGGTTTTCTCACGATGTTTTCCTGTATCAAGCCCCTTCCTATACCAAGTCTTTTCCTCTGTCCACCCTAGTCTTCCCTTTATTACTTCGTTACCGTATACTGTCATCCTCTATCTAGCCTTTTCTCTACTATGTTGATCATCTTCAGTACTACCAGTGTTACCTACATGTGACCTCGTCAACCACAATCTGCCTATCTTATTCTTAGTTCGTATTTCGATATGTTTCAGAGGGTATGTCAGAGGCGGTGGAAGGTGGCGCGGCTATAGCGTGGCGGTTGCTCGCGACGCTCGAAGGAGGCTCGTTGCTCATCGCCACCTCTGCGCTCCTGGCTTACACCGTGAGGAAGAAGATCGCTGGGCCGAATCGGACGGGCAGGAATATACGACGCGTTCTGGTAAATATAGTCATTGGTGCAGAATGCCTGGCTCGTTGGTGATCGGATGTGTATAGAAACTTGAACCTTAATACCTACGGATTAGAGAGCTGTAGGCTTGTGGGTCCTACGGAGCACCCTTAAACCCGGTTGCGGTTGCCCCAATGCAGACACTTGCGGAGCGGTGGTGCCGAGAAGTGCGAGATTCGAGCAAAGGTCTGGTCGTCTCCTCTCTGCTCCATTCGTGTTTTGTTGAAAACTGGGCCTTATTTCTATCTAACTTAAATTAAACCATGATCCCATCACCTCAGCCTCATTTAAGTTACTCAATCTTCAATACCAAGTGCAATGACTATTGTGAAGAAAAACTATCGTATTATTAGAAGATGCAGGTTTCTCAGAAGTAGATAATTATTTCGCTTTAAACACTGTAGTGTTCTTGTCATAATTACGATTTCTTGTAGATGATTGTTTCAAAACAAATGAAGACTAAATAGTTATCTCACGAGTTCATTGTTTAAACCTACTGCACAGTATTTTCAGGTATAACCAAAATGGCCTTTAAAATAAACTAATGGTCGCCCAATGGTTGAAATTCGACCGAGATTCTTTCATCAATGGATTTCATATGTCGAAGGTAGGGAAAAAATGTTTTTGATTGATAACACTAAAGCTCATCAAAATATACTTAATGAAAATATGATTCACAAACAGAAGAGAAAATGGCACTTATCTATTTTGCTTTTGCCTATTTTTTTAAATATAATGTTTCTGAGATGCGGCCTTCGCAGAATTTCGTCATTCAATAGTCATTATGGTGAGTCTCATCCGGTAGGCAGTTTATTATTAGCAAAGATCATTACAGGTAACAAACACGACTAACTTATTAGGAAGAGAACTGAAGAAACGACTGGAGGAGCGTGGCTGTGAGGTGGACACAATAAACCAAGGCGCGAGCCGAGCGAGCAACGAGGCGGTATATGGAGCGAACTACTGTGTGAACAGAGCAAAATCAGCTGACGTCGACGCGATTGTGGTCGTAGGGGCAGAACCCAAGTCAGATGACCTAGACGGCATGGCCACCCTCGTCACTGAAGACGTTTACTATAACTTAAAGGTATTTAAAACATAATCAGAGCGAGAGAGCTATTGTAATTGCTGCTTGATAGTTATGTATCCTACTGATCATGGCTCAGATTAGTTGGTACGGTGAAAGAGTTTTTGCATGTTTGTTAGTTAAATTGTCTTATAAGTTTAATTTGGATCAAATAATTAATGAGCGTGTTTAAGTGTCTGTATAATTGGTTGTTCGACAGTAGGTGTACAAAACTACACACACCAAATAATGGATCATTACGGCATTACGCACTTACGACTTTTTCCTTTTAAAGTTTCGATCTAACCTGTATATTTATACAGATTGATGAAGACCGGCTGCACCATTGGACACTGCCAGATAGTTCTGTACTTCAGTAGGATATTATCTGTCCTGTCATAGTCCATTGCGCTTTGTCGTGTCTGCAATTTATCCGTAAAGCATTGATCGTACCTTTATAAAGGGTGCAGAACTACCGTTAACGAAGCCGTAAGGCAGTCTTGTTCTCCCAGTGCCATATGTTTTTGTTCTAGACCGGTACGGTCTAGCTAGAACAAATAAATTTAAATAGTAAGTAAGTTTAAATACCTCCACTACCCCCGTACTATTCAATGCATCCATCAGCACAATGTTTTGAGTGCGGTACATTCAGTCCAACCGAGAACGTGATTTTTAACCCCAAAAAAAAAGTCGTTACCCAGCAATCATTTATGCGCGTAGTTACTTAGTTTGTTGACTTTGATGTACAGAATGCTTGGTTTCGTAAACGGTCCGTTTACACCCTGTATAAAATTCTACTTAAAATTTGTCTTAATTTCAATGGTCTAAATACTATCAAAATCTGAACTTGTAGGGACTGACATAATTTGACCATTTCATGTCTGCACCAATAAGAATCTACTCCAGTTCTGTTGAACTCAATGGTTTCAGACAAATCGTTTCAACCACAATTTCTATTTCAGCTCCTTGAATCGTTATCGTCCCGTGTCCGTCCCGGCGGGCGCATCGCCTGGGCGTGCGCAGGTGACGCGGGAGGGGTGGCGGGAGCCTTCAGCGACGCCGGCGCAGCCTTCGACGCCGTGCTGCGGACCAGTCTGCAACATGTCGCTAAAGTGTAACTATGCCTTTTAGAATACCTACTCTTTAAACCCGCGTCCTACACTCCTCATCAAAGCGATCGGTCGCGCGAATTCATGACCATTATTAAGGCTGCCATCAGACGGACTGAATCGCAGCAACCACGCGCAGTCGATATGTTCGTTATTTTGTTCGGAAAACCGAAAGACGCTCACTGTCGGCACGCCCGCCAACACGTTCTAAATGAAAGCAACAGTTACGTGTTCGCGCAACGCTCGATTTGGTTAGGACGCGGCTGTAATTTAAGATAGGGAGGGCAGCTTGTTTATACCGAGGCGAGCTAAAGGTAGTTGAGTTGATAAATTGGATAGTCAACCGGTCGGTGGAAGTCAAACATCACGGCCCTCGTAAAACTCCAATCTCCAAAGTTTTGAATAAAATAAACCGCTTCCCTCAAAGTTTTTGACCCAAGCCTTAATCATGTCTGCAGTTGGACATTGTTTCGAGTTGGTTATTTGGTAATGTTCACGATACATGTGCCGAGCAATCGCGTAAGAACGGTTAATTTTGTAAAACTGTTTCAATCAAACTGTACGCACGTTGTTCCCCCGTGAAACGCTCCATTGTTTGTTACTATAAAAAACAAACAAACGTATTGTCTATGGACTAAACTGATAGAGTGTATCAGTGTAGTACCTCTATGGTCTAAACCCCAAAGAAACTAGAGATGTACCGCTAGCATCCATTAGTCCTCTATACTGGAAGCTAATCTTCCATAACCGTGAGTGAAAGAAATTCATAATCCATTGCTTTGTTAGTTGGAAAAAACCATCTGCTCGACGATTTGTAAATAACACAATGAAAATTGCTGAAAATAGACTTCTGGAGGCTTTCTAAAAAAATTGAATGAAATATCCGAGAGTAGTGAAGTATTATAATTCGTCATCACGACCAATGCATTGTATCCTCTGCCTGAAGTTGTCTGAACGGTCTGAACCTATCGTTTAATATCTAATTGTATGTTTCAGTTCTCACTGTGAACCTATCTGGGTAGGTCGATGTGAGGGAGCGGAGCAAGCGGCCGAGCGAGTGGTCGCCACGCTACTCACTAGTGACGACGCGCCTCTAACTTCTAGGTTTTCTGTCAGGTGACCAAACCTTTACATTTTAACATTGTATTTAATGTTTCAAACTGTCAGCAAGTAAGCACTGGCCACAGTATGTACAATGCTATAAGGATATTTGGCGCTCGAATGAGGTTGATAAAGGGGTGCTGTTCACAATTTTACAAGTTTTCACTGACGTGAAATTGTTAGTTTCTATCTTAGCCGAACGTTAAAAGATCCTTGTAATGGAATATAAAATAAATGACATGCTAGTGTATTTCTGATATGTTCAGATTTCATTCGAGTTAGTATCGAAAGTTAGAATAATGAATGGTCAGACGGAGTCCTACTGATTGAAGTTAATGCGACTATCATCATTTGATGAATCGAAAAATCTATGCACCGAATAAATACCTACATACAGTGTGTGTGTGTGTTGTTAATATTAATAAACTAAATCGTTTCTTGAAAGTTGGATTTAGATTGTATAGCTTTACAAGGCTCTTTTGGCGTTCGAATTACATTGAAAGAGGGCGCTGCTAGTAAACATTAGCGAAATCGTTGGTACCAAATATGGCCACGCGCCAAAAGACCCATGTTAAGTTATATAGTCTAAATTCTACTTTTAAGATACGACTTAGTTCATTAATATTAACAATATTCAATCCTATTTTACAGAAACGTCGCTCATCGAATGGGGGAATGCCTGTGCAGGTGGCTGAAAATAGTTTCGTGATACTTCTACCTCTCCACCTTATACGATGACATGTACTCTTTGTAAAGCTTTATTGTTAGTTTGGATGTTAATAAAATGTATTTTGTAAATTAATAAATTATGTATTGTAATACTTATGAATACTGTTTCATTAAACAAGTCGAAAAATATAATTCCTAAACAAATCCAAGGCAATCCAATAAAATATTGCTTTATTTTCAAGCAATAATTAATTTACCTACTTATAATTTTTAAATTCTAAATTAACGCGAGCAAAGCCGCGGGCAAAAGCTAGTTAACTATATTTTAACCCTAACATTATCTTCCTACCCTTCTATGGATTTTAATCATAAATCTTTTACTTGCGCCAAAATCGAAACTTCCTCCGCCATATTTTCAAATAACAACCAAATCCCAAGGTCAGCAGCATAATTAATCACCAAAACCACCCATTTTTAGGTGACTACAGCCAGATGGCTAAAAAGGAAACCTTATAGATTCGCCTGTACGTCTGCATATCAGTCCGTATTTCACAGCCATTTTACTTCGAGACTGTTTAAACTTGAAGAGTAGAGTAGGTGGCACCACACAGTTGAAATGTGAAGAGGTGTCTTCTATTAACCGCTATACACAAATGATGTGAAATAATCAAAAAAATAATAGGGGTGGCTCTCGATACATGTAACTGAGGGTCGAAAAAAATATGTCAATGTATATAACTGTGTGGGGTGTCTATTGACAGCTTTTAAAAATGATATCGCGGTTCTTCGTATCCTTTTTTTCTTAAGTCAATGGTTGGTAAGATGTTTGCTTCTAAGTCAGTAAAAATTGTGTGTGTGTGTCCTCTAATTTCTAAAGGAAAAGGAGGAAAATTCTGAAAAAATGTAGGTTTGTAAAACGTAAAAAAAACTTTCAACGAAAATTGGTTTGAATAATATTGAATGTTTCGTTTTTGAGATATGGGACTTTTTCATCAAAGTTTCTTCAGCAGTAACTAGTTTTTATTTAAATACTACGAAAAACTTTATCATTGTAAATTTACGTATGTTTGGTGCTCCGGAACCTGTGTTTGAGAGTTCGACTAGCACTTGCCCGGTTTTTATTTTGTTCTTGCAATTGGAACTCGGATCCCATATTAGTCGATTTTCGTATTAGTAACTTGGACATCTCCATTTTAAAAATGACCAACTTGAAAATGTAAAAACACCATGCTTCTTTTTTATTATTTTTGTGGCAACCCTGAATCCTCGCTAGAGTATATACATTCTGTGCACTAAATGAATCTGTCACCTTTCGCAATGGAGTATTGGACGTGTCCGTAATAACAAAAAAATCTTTTTATTTACTTGTAATGCTGTCACCACTTTAACAGTTATTCCAAATACCATTTACGATTATGTTAAGTTCGTGTGGAGTTTTGTTTAGTTCATATTCACTGCTGAAACATGGAAGAGGTGAGTGGTTAGGTTACCAATGTTACCATATTTTTGTTGTGTCACAATACAACGAAGTTATTGTGTGGTTATTTTGCAATAAATATTGTTTTTTTTAGGAACTTAACGAGCATGATTTGGAGGAACGGCTGTATGCTATGTTACATCATGTGGACGAAACAGAGGGTAACTTAGCATCGAACCACAGCGATGGGTTGAACATAGTGGAGAGCGCGCCCAGGAGCACGGTACGTCGATACTGGCGCACGAGCGAGCCCACTACTCCGTATCAAAAGGTGAACGCTCAAAAAGACCACGCTACACCATCAAACAACATCAAACAAGCTGATGTGAACCAAACTAACCAAACACCAAAACCCAAAGAAGAAAAACGTGAGTTAACCACCAAGCCTTCCGCTGCTGATCTGACTATATTCCAGTCTCCTGTACCACACAACTTTAAGAGAACCATTGAAATTATTGAACAGGATGATGAACATGTACTGCTTGAATCTAGTGATGAAGATGATGAGGTCATTGAAGTGGCATTACCTCCCAAGCCTACCATTACTATTGAAAGCTCAGATGAAGATGAACTCACCATTATCAACCCGATCTCCCCAACGAAAACCCAAGTTACTGTGGAAAAGTCAACTACAAGTGGGGAAAGAGACGTTTCAGCAAGTCCTGCTCCCTCAGCAGTATCGTCAGTGTCTGATGAATTCATCCGTGGTGATTGTATAGCATTGAACATCTCCTCCCGCCATCAGGACAATCCCAGCTTTGATTTCAGTCTCCATGGGTCAGATCTACTTGGACAAAGTACTCCATCAAAAAAAAAGAAAAAGAAGAAAACTAAGGAAGCTGTGACATCTACTCCAGTTGTTGCAGTGACACCAAGTAAGGCCACCCCTAATGATGAATGTTTTGCCACACCAAAAAGTAAAGCCAAGAATAAAAGGCAGAAAACCAAATTGTATGCTGTGACTGAAAAAAGTATTCCGAGTGCCGATGTGTATGATTCTGATAGCAACCAGTCAATGGACACAAATAAAAACAGTAACTCATACATAGTTACAGAGAAAAGTCTACCCAGCACTGATGTGTATGAATCTGATTCTAACCTGTCTGAATCTGCTAAAGAGATTTCAAAGCAAGTACAGAAAAATGGTGTGAAAAGTTCAGATGAAAGCACATCTGTGAATAGAACAAGTGAGCAACTCTCAAAAACATCAAAAAATAATGAATCCAGTGTCTCCAACGATACACTGCACCTGGACACCACTTCAATTGATCTGACAGGCAATGAAAGTTTTGTGGATCTTGTCGACTCAAATATCGAAGAAAGCATTGTCATGGGAAATGTATCTGGATTCACAGATTATGAAGACTATGGAGATGTTAGCCTGTCTAATGACATTTCCAAATTTGGCTCTACAAAAATACCTTCGATTTTGAACGAGAACCTCGATTTTGACAATTTGAAAGGCAAAGGCAAGGTTTGCAAAAGAAGAAGATACTCTCTGACAACTCTTCGTGCTGAAATGGAGAAATTCTATAATGAGAGCTGGGGTGGAGAGAATTTTAACCACAGGGAGATACAGAAAAGCATGTCACGTAAGTGTTCCCTGTAAAATCTCATTATTTTAAGCTATTTTTTATTAGAGTAACATAATTTTAATTACATTAAATTTGATTTAAGGGATAACTGGTTATTCCAAGTTACTGATAACCAAATAGCACCTGTAATAATTACTTAACTAGTATATTATTATAATGTTGTCCACACTAAAATATTCTTTCACAATAATAGTCTATTTATTAATTGAGGACAAAACCCATTCTTAAAAACACATTAAAATGAGATTAACATTACTCATTATATCATCATTACATACACAATTAATTAATGAGATAATTATGTTAATTGAATAACCCATTCTTAAAAACACATTAAAATGAGATTAACATTACTCATTATATCATCATTAAATACACAATTAATTATTGAGATAATTATGTTAATTGATTTAAATTACCTACTTAATTTTTACTTTTTAGGTGATAAGAGTCTGTGGGTGATTGATCCTAAGGACAGGGTCCCTTCACTGGCTAAAAGGAAAATCACGTAAGTATATAATCTATTATTCTAAACAAAATAGCTGCACACTAGACATAATCTATTCAAAGAAATAGAATTGAAGTGTCTTTTAAAATGACAGCTTTTTACTGAATGTGTGTTATGGTACATAAAACAAAAACAAATTTTTCCGAAGCGTCTGGATCGATTTTGACGGGACTTTTACTGGCAGATACCTCATATTATAAGTTCTGAGGCTAATTTGATTTTAGAAAACTTTTGAAATTGTTAACAAAATTCGATTCATATAGGGAAGTAATATTTCTGTAATAACTTCACGCGGACGAAGGTCGCGGGGCACAGCTAGTTTAGTATTAAATTCTGAAATTCTTATTAAATTTCCAAATATTGCATGCTAATTATGTATTCAATATTTTATACAGGGTGGAATTTTTCAACGCCACCTGGAGGGAAAGTACTCTAAATACTGGAGATAGAAAATTTTACTCTAAGGAAACATTCCTTTATTTTTAAAAAGAAAAGTAAACAGCAAGTTTTAATTTATCAATCTTTTCTGAAACTATTCTTATTGCTGACTGTGCGACATTCACGTACAGGTTAGATGTTACATAACATGATACATTACACGGCCCATGTTACATTACAGCTGCAACTACTGCAACCGCCCGGGCCACCGAGACGACACATGTCGCATGAAGCCGCCTGTGTGTTACATGTGCGGCTCTACGGGACACTTCGAACCCAGGTGTCCTAGGAAGATCTGTGTTAACGTAAGTACTTTGTTTTAAGACCTCGTCTCAGACGCATGAGTTTGTGGGTTCAAATCTGGCAAAGTACGAATGTGACTTTTTCAATTCATATGAGCTTACTAAGCTTATCTTGGACATCACAGACACCGAACAATGACTGAAAAAATCGAGAGGAAACCTGGACTTATAATTAATATAAGTCTAAAATCGCCAACCCCCCCATCTTGAGCAGGCGTGGTAATCGATGCTCGTGCCTTCTATATATGAGAATAGGGTTTAAAGTTTAAACCTACAGATTTGTCTGCACCTAACAATTTATTTTCCATCCACCCGCATTCTCTAGTCATCCGCGATCATGGCGGTTGCAACAGCGCGAAATATCGGGAGCTCAAAATAATTAATAATCACGGAAGATTTCCTGTAAGTGACGGTATAAGTTTAAAACGCTTAAGATTGGTTGTATTTCCGAAAAAGAACGACCTACGTTACGTTTACGACATGCGTTGGTACTAGTGTCTCTTGTCCGAAATCAAAGCCATTCGTAATAATTTAAAAGTTACTAGTTTATTTGCGTTTCTGCAAGCCAGTGCGACATGTGATCAGTTATAATTACTTATTCCTATACAGATAATGCAATAAATAGCAACCCATTTTTATTCTCTAAAGATATTTCATAATCTTTTCCCAGATATTTAAAAATAATATGTTACATATCAAAATATGATGCAATAATAGTGAGAGTCTTGGGAAGGCATGTTTTCGTTGGTCTAATAATCGAAAACGCGACTGAGCTTAAGAGCGGCCAACCCGTTATGATAGAAACCTTGCAAATGTAATGGAGATTTTAAATGACAAATATTAATTTCACAAACTTGTAAGCCTTATTCAAAAACACGTATCTCCTGGAACAAGTTTGTGAAATTTTCTAACACTATTTTTCGTTCAACGTTATCGCATTAGGCGGTATGAGGTGCGCGAGAGACGATTCGTGCGGGGTCGGGGCCCTCTGAGACGGGGGAGTAGAAAAAACATCGCCGCTGTGGTTCTGGACGAAACAACAAGCTTTTCGACCATGCTCGCGATTACGATAGACGGACTGGGATGGGCCCTCTTAAGGTCTTGAGTTCGATTCCCAGGTCTGGCAAAATGTTACTGAGTTTTTTCTTACGGAATTTCTCAGGAGCAGCCACGGAGTCTAATGTTGTTGTTACCTTTGAGCCGCGCCACTCATGGAATTTGAACTTCATTCCGACAACTGTAAATTTCTTTAAACATAACCCTAGAAAAATTCGCTTTTATAATTTTGTACCCTATGGAAAAAACGTACTATAGGTAAATATGCGTCCGAATCTCTATTTATAACCGACTAGCCGACCCGCACTAGCTTCGTCCGATGACGAATTCAAACAAACTTTGAACCCGTTTTTCACCCGGTTAGGAGTTGAATTTTCCAAAATCCTTTCTTTTACAGATAGTAGCTATGGTGTAGGCATTTTCCTTTCCAAAATGCCTACACCATAATAGCTGCTATCTGTATGCCAAATTTTAGCCCGATTCGTCCAAGGATTTGAGCTGTAAGTTGAAAGTCATGACGATTATTACTAGATAGGATTATTGTCGACCCTCTAAGAATAATTCGACAGCTGTAGTGTATGTCATCATAATGTTATACAGGTTGTAAACAAACCCTTCACATAGCCGTCAACCAAGCATTCTGTACATCAAACTAAGTAACTTTACGCAAAAATTATTGCTGGGAATCGACTTTTTTTATTTGGGGTGAAAAATCACGTTTTACGGTAGGACTCGATGGAAAAACTCAAAGCATTGCGCTGATGGATGGATTAAATACTACGGGGATCGTGGAGGTGTGTAAAGTAAAAATCTTACATATTAAAAACATGTATTTAAAAAAAACTTGTGAAAAAGTTGGAACTTTGATCCCCAATATCTCCGTAACTAGAAGGTTCCCAGGTCTGGTCTAGAACAAAAAAATTATCGCAAAGACGGGGAGAACAAGTGCCTTTCGGCTATGTTAAGGGTCTATTTACACCCTTTATTTACCTGCATCTCTTCTGTCCACAGTGCGGCTCTCCGAACCAGATGTACTCGAACATGTGCCGCAACTGCTGCAACTGGGGCGCACTGCGCTGCGCCGAGTGCGGACAGAACGGCCACCCCGCCAGCCACTGTCCCGACACCTGGCGCCGGTACCATAATACTGTGAGTACTTGTCTACAAGACTTTGAGCAGTCATTGAGACGGTACCTGATGTAGCTGCTCGGAGCGAGAGAACGTCGTCACACCATTCGCCCTCTCCCGCTCCACGCAGTTTCGTCAGACTCCGATCTAAGCTTTGTCTAAAAACTAAAAATGACCTTTCCTCCAAACTACATGTCATTTTCCTTTGCCCACTTTGCTCTATTAGCTGTAGTTTTGAATTTACTCTGCTAAACTACCGTAAAAATCACTTCGTATTACCTGATTTAACTCTGTCCAGACTGAGTTTTGAGCTTTATCGCCGAAATAAAAAATCACCATTGCTCCATAATTTTCGGACATTGCTTTTGTGCTACCAATTCGGCAACTTTACGTCAATGGTAACAAAACGATGCAGCCTAGTATGGTCGTACAGCCGTGGGTTTGACCCCCACCTAAGGAAAAGAGCTATTCTATGTTTCAATGGAAAAGGCGATCTCAAATGATAACATTCTAAAAACAATATCATTCCTCTTACAGATTGATAACAACTCTCCTTTGGGGCGCTGCAACCAATACAAGAATCACTTACAGCTGTACTGCAGCGGCTGCACCCGGAAGGGCCACCTTGTGCACACATGCCGCGTCACGCTGCCCTTCTCCGGCCTGCCCATTAACTCGCCCTACGTGTGTCTGTACCGGCCCCTGCACCATCTCGCCCCCGCCCTCGCACCCGCCCCCGCCCCCGCCACCGCTCCCGCTCCCGCGCCTCCCACCCCGCGCAACAAGCGCCAGTCCAAATCCCCCACCACGCACGAGACACACGTCATCAAGAAGAGGAACCTCTCAGCGAGTGACGAACATGAACGACGCAACACTAAAAGCCCCGCGCCCCGAAAGACCTCCATCAGCAAAGATGCTGTGGAGGAGACCAACAAAACGACGGAAGCTAAGAGAAATGAACAGAATGATAAGAGTCAGGGTGCCACAGAAAAAGCACCCGACTTCATTTCAATCTCCTCTACTAACCATGACAAGAAAGGTAACATTATTCAAGACAATGAAATTTCTTCAGACTCAAATGAACTTTTCATTTCTGCCAGGATTTACATCACCAACGAAATTATTGATAAGCTCAAAACTGAAGAAGGCAAGGCCTGGTTGAAGGCAACCACGGATAAACACTGCATAGAAGTGGAGAACGCTGAAATTAATTCTTTTTTAAGTATTAAGGGCAGGCTTGAAGACCAGGAGGCTTTCCAAGTGGAGCTTCGCGACTGGTTCAAGCCCAACGCGCACGACGACAGGCCCATACCGAGCAGTGAGGGCGACACACAACACGAGCAAAATGGGTGGCACATGTTACCCAAGAACAGAAACAACCTGTTACGGCAACTCAGCAACGCGCTCAACGCATTGAAAGAAGACTATGGCGATCCTGACGCGCTATACAAGGAGTTGACATATCTACAGAACCGTCACCTTAAACTTCTGAAACAAAATGTCATCAGCCCTCAACAGTTGGACAACAACCGAGGCAACATTAACGCAATGCTTAAAAAGCTGAACATGGTACTCATCGGCCAGGCTGGCCTCGCCGACGGGACTGCACACGTCACTGAATTGTACTCATTTCAAGAGAAACTTATGAATTCCAGACAGAAAACTATATCTAACAACCTACGTAAGGAGATCGCACAGCATTACGCTCTTATATTTACCGCGCTTCCCCGGAGCGACTATTCCGATCTACTGAAAATGTACCACGGATCGAAACAGGTGATGAGGAGGAAGAAGAAGAAGGCGTTGAAACTCAATCCTAAAATAAATCGATTGAAGGTAAAAGCAAACAGCATTCCAACACAACCTATACAAAACGGTAACGGTATGAAGGAGAAGAGGGACGAGCAGACGGGTCCGTGCAGCGACCCGCGCATGCTGCAGAAGCTCGCATTCTACCACCGGCGCCTGATGAGCGCGCGCCTCGGGCCCGCGCCCGCTCAAAAGAAGACGCGCAGCCACCTCGTGAGGAGACTGCACAACTTCATCGCCTCACTATACACGAAAGACAAAATGTCTTCAAAGAACATGAAGAAGGTCAAAAAGCTGCAAAAACAGGTGCAGCTGTTCTTGTCGAATGTATAAAATATAATTAGGAGATAAATATTTTATGTTGGCGCCAATCAGAGGCGTGCTCGGCATAAGACGAGCCGGCTGTACTACGTGTGCTCCCCGACTGGGATCACTTTTATGTTCGTCTTAACTTGCCGGTTTGGTGTAATGGCACTTTATCGTGCATGTGAATTATTAAACTTCTTAGTGTAAAGCATTCCGTTGTTTACTTTATATTATACCCTTTCAATAAAAAAAAAATTAAAGACTTGTCAGATGTATGCTACCCTATCAAGTTAGCCCGAAGCTAAGGGCTAAGCCTGAAATCGGCTCCCAAGACGACCCACTGACTCGAACATTTAAGTTTTTGGCGAATAAAGACACCTTGCTAAATCTAGTTATAACCCGGCCGGTTTATTATAGCACAGTGTATTAAAATTAATTTTGTGACCGGAAACCAATCCCTCAGATATAAGCAAAAATATAATCTTGTAATGGCCTCCATTAAATCGTTGTTATTGTTTCCTCAATCAGTCCCACTTTGATGGATCAATCTGACTTAGAACTTTTTAAGATCTAAAACGCAGTGACCTTTACTGAATCTAACGTAGATTTTCTATCCCCTTGTATGCATCAGATTATCCAATTGACTTCGGCAAGTTTTATTGAAGGAACATCATTTGCACCTATTGAATTCTCAATTGACTCTTACAATGTGACCCAGTACGAGGCCATTTCGCTACAATAACTAAGATTTTCATTCTAAACCACACAGTCAGGCTTGGCAATACATTTGTGATTTGATTAAAATATACGCGACGTTGTCAGTAAAAATGTTAATAAACAGAGTGATTTAGTAAGTTTCAAAGATATTATGGCACATCCCTAGAGTGGATACGTCTACGTCATCAAACAAAACCATACCACGGCCGTACGTCATTCGTGATAATTGATAAGCTTCGTACTTGTTGATTTGATAAAAATCATTTTGATCAATAGCAAAACAAAGCTTTTTAGTTCGTGCCCACAAAATAGATAATGAAGCCTTATATGTTAAGTGTTCTACCAAAATTCCAGTTAATTGTCTTATTATGCATCATAAATTCGATTTGCGGACGAATGGTAAGAAATCGGTAATATTTATTAAATATTCGTAATAATAGGAAATTAAAAAGTGTTTTTTATTGCGTGCAGTTCGGTGAAGAAGGGTACTATCCAGCCGGATATTACGACAGCCAGCAAGCTCAGTACGAAAAAATAAAAACTGCGCTCACGAAATTAGAACATGGTATGTATTTTGATTGAATCTAGCGCACCGATTAAACTTAATTACAGTAATAATCATTCACACGATTTCTATATAATTTTTTGCTATTCTTTATTAAAACGACTGAAGTAATAAATATACAAAAATAAATTATCAACTCGAAACTAGCCTACTACTGACTGTGGAGCAGGTAATTTCCCTTGGGTATTCCCCAACAGAAAATGAAAACCATTGATTGTGATAAACTATTTCTATTTGCTTCGAACATTTCATTTCGAACTCAAACTATTATTCAATAGTTTTGATACTGCTACACTATGAGCCTATCTTTTATTAGAAATTATATTTAATTAATTCTAGTGGTCCTGTAATAGTTTTCCACACTGACTGACTGTCAAATTCAAATCTTATTTTTCTCCAGCACCACAATGGGTAAATGACTGGCCAGACCCGTCCATCAGAATGGGCCAGGTATCAGGTGTGGCCATCGACAACTCTGGCCAAGTGCTGGTGTTCCACCGCTCACACAATGTGTGGGATGCAACCACATTTAATAATAGAGATGTGTACCAGGGTATTGGGGAGGATCCTATACCAGAACCCACTATATTAGTTCTGAATGATACAGGGGAACTCGTTGACAGTTGGGGGCAGAAACTGTGAGTAATTTTAATATTCCATTGATAACTAATGACAACCAGGGTGGTCCTCCATTTCTTGTCACCCTTCCTAATTATTCAATTGCTCTTGAAACTGTACTTGGTGTGAGAAACATCATGACACATACTTTTACCAAGGATGCAGTACATGATTTTCAACCATGAAATCGCAAGCCATGGTCATATAACTGGAAAAATAATTGTTTTCATATTTCAGAGTGATTCCCGTAGTAAATGTTGCTCATAATTATGACTACTTCACTTCTTTAAAGTATTGTCATATTTAACCAATTACCCTGTATATGTACTATACTAAAAGTTCATTAAATTGAAACAATTTCCTGTAGGTTCTATATCCCGCATGGTATAACAGTGGATTATGAAGGCAATGTGTGGGTGACAGACGTGGCCATGCATCAGGTCTTCAAGTTTACTCCATATGACAGACTGAAACCAAACATCACCTTGGGGGAGAAGTAAGATTTTCTTTCTAACCTTTTTTTGAAAAAATTAATTTATTCTACTAGGCATTTCAGGTTATAAATATTTGAGACGAGTTCATAAAAAAAAAATGAGTCAGATTATTCAAACAAATGCCTATACAGTATAGTGTAAAAAATAAAAACTATCTACAACAACAATATATTGATTGATTCAATGCTTTTGACAGAGTAGTCCACAACATTCCCTAATGAAATTGTTTTAATGTGTTAAGTAAGTAAGACATACTTACTGTAGTTTTTAAATTGTCGATATTGTATTACAGTTGATCATTTTGTTTCATTACAAATCTGTGTAAGAACACTTTTTCTGAAATTTGTTCAGTGATGCCACAGGGATCTTAGCTTGGACCAATACTAATTAATTAATAAATAACATTGGATAAAATTCTAAAAATGGCCCACTCTCGTTTTGGAAGAATGGATCATCATCATAAAAGTTATTTCCTCATGAGGCTATGAGCTCATTGTCACTACATACATAACATAAAATATTGTTTAATTTGAATGAATGAAAACATTCATTTGATAAACAAGTGTACCATATTTATCATTGGATACAAAAGAACATGTTATTGTTTATCAAAATATGTAGTTAATACAATTATTGTTTTTTTTAAAGGAAGCAAATGAAAGCTAGTAAATAAATGATAAATTGAAAATGATTCGTTCATGAATTATAATTGACTAGCTTATGCCCGCGGCTTCGCCCGCGCGAAGTTCGGCAATGTCCCACGGGATCGTACTATTGGGATAAAAAAGTATCATATGCACTAATCCAGGTTATAAACTATCTGTGTGCCAAATTTCATCCAAATCAGGTCAGTAGTTTTTGCGTGAAAGAGTAGGAAGTAGGGCGATAATGACAATAATAATTATTTACAAAGCTGTTTTATACATGTTGTTGTTGACACATATATGTTTTTGGTGGTCGGTGTCGGTGTTGTTGTGACATCGAAACAAACACAAAGGTGACATTCTCAAGTCCAGACATTATCTTGGTCAGATTACATGAGGACAGGACTGAACCGCACAGATTTGAGTGAATGTGTTCAGTCAGTGCACACATTCACATTGATGTCATAAAATGCATGATACATGATAGTTTATATGCAAATTGTAACCCCCACACAAATCAACCAACATCTTAAGTCATGTATCTTTAGTACTCAAGGACGTTATGGCGACTTTGCACCGACGTCGCCTAGGAATATACCACACTTATCCGACGGGGAATCGGCTTGTTGCGGTCAGAGGGAGCTTTATTTACATACAGTAAAAGCGCAAATAATTTCAATCGTTTATTGACGAACTTGGACGAACGGACCTGATCCCACGTTGAACTAAATGAGACGATACTGGATCGGTTCAAGCCGATTTTTCGTCGAAAAGTGCGGTAACTCCCTTACTCTTCTCTTATAGGTTTATACCCGGCAATGATGACAAGCACTTCTGCAAGCCAAGCGCGGTGGCTGTACTGTCCAATGGCGACTTCTTCGTGGCAGACGGCTACTGCAACCACAGGATCGTCAAGTTTTCTGCAGACGGGAAACTTATACTGCAGTGGGGGATCAGTGAGTACCTACTTAGTTTGTATAGCTGATGTATTTTTATTTTAAGTAGTTATTTTATTATTTAATCAGCTGTTTAACCAAAAAGTTACCCATCATTCAACTTCATTTTTTACAGTGTTACAAATGTTGTAGGTTATATTTTCATTGATCAGATATATTTTCATATAACATCATCATTCTACTGACCGTTACTTGGGATCGCGTGGCCGTCAGTTCTAAATATATTCACCCTTTTATGAAGTTGACCATTACGGCTTAATATGAATATTCACCGGTTTTTAACTTATTACTATGATTTTCATCCAAGGCTTTTAATTATCCAGTAGTTACTACTGGATTAAATTGTAATTAATACTATAACAACTTACAAAACCAGAGAAAACAATCCAGAATAAAAGAGCTTATAAGACTCGGCCACGATTTTCGAGTCGATCACGACAATTCCCTGTTTTCTAAATTACTGACTGGATATACCAAGTCGTGTACCCACAGGTCACGGCAACTCTCCGTTCGCGTTCAACGTGCCCCACGCGCTCACACTAGCGGAGGACCGCGGCCTGGTCTGCGTGGCCGACCGGGAGCGAGGGCGTGTGGCTTGCTTCCGACACGACAACGGCACCTATGAGGGGAGTTTCAGCAGCTGGCTGATGGGCGGCAGGCTGTTTAGTGTTGCTTATGCTCCTGTGCATGGTGAGTGTGCATCCTTTGACTTTTTGGTTAGACGCAGAGATGTTCGATGGAGCAAAGATTTGGCCGAATGGTGGGTTTACAATATCGTCAAAGTCAAGAAAAGTCGCCAAAACCGCTATGTCGGCTACACACAGGTACTTTTTATTCCTTAAAAAATACGTAAAATTTGTTTTTAAGCGCGCAAAGCCGCGGGCATCAGCTGGAGCCATAATATAAGTGCGATGTTGAATTTTCAACATTTGACGTTGAACCGAAAAAAAAAACATCCAATAGCGCCCTTTACGTTTCACAAATCCCCACTATCTAAACAAATTATAATAAAAATCAAACATTTTGCAAAAAAATAGTACGAGTAGTCACGCAGAAAAATTTAGCCATCTAAGATGAATGGACAACTGTGAAATTGCCGATTTACCAGTGAAATTAGGTAGGACTATGACGAATATTCGTGTGTAAATTATAAAGAAGGCCTTCAGGGCGTATGCTAAAGCTCGTAATGCGGGTGCGGGTGCACGCTCGCGTGTCTGTATTGAAAAATAGTATGAGCAGCGCTAAAGGGCGCGGGCACGTGCGACGGGTTTTCTATGGATAATTTAACAGGACATCCGGAGTGGACACCCGATCCGAGCACCCGCGCTAGTAGCGTACGCCCTTAGTGTGCAAGTTCGTATTCAATAAGCAGCGGTAAATACTTTCTATCTGGTAAGCCGACGACCGCTTGTCCACACAGAATAACTTCCTATAATGGCTTTCTTTCAACGTAAAACTCTGCGCATCACGTTTTCATTTCCAGCCACTCCAAACTATCTTTCACTCCCATTTCATTCATATCATTCTTCACACAACAATACGTCTTCTCTTTGGTCTTCTCTGTCTTCATCCATCAACGTTTATTATTCGTCACTCTTTTAGTCACATGTTTTTAGCGGGCTATCTTTAAGTTCCACGTGGAAGCGTATTCCATCAACCGGGCACAGATCTTCCCTGGTTGCTACAGAGAAATTCTTAATGATAAAAGGCAATAATATTTTGCTCGACCTGCGAATCAAATCCAGGGCCTCGTATTCAGCAATGGCTTTAGCGAGTTGCCACCAAAACTAACAAGACTAACTTTATTCACAGGCGGCCGTCTCTACGTAGTAAATGGACCCGACAGTCCCTTACCAAATCCCGTACCTGTCCGAGGCTTCGTGATCGACTTCTCCACCGGCAAACTGATCCAGACCTTCGCCCCCGACGAGGGTCTACAGAACCCCCACGACATCGTCACCTCAGCTGACGGGTCCAAGGTTTATGTTGCTGAGTTGAACCCTTTCAGGGTGTACAAGTTCGTGGATGAGACGCTTAGGAATGAAAGCCGATTGGAGAAGAATGTGACGTCTCATGTGAAGCCTACCGCGACTGTCGGTGAGTAGGTTTGTGTCTGTTCGTTTTGTTTTGCTTTGCTTTTGTTTGTTTTTATGCGCATGATTTTAAAATCAAAGGTTTCAATTGACGGTCTTACTCCCCCAAAACGCCTGCCAGCACAAACTATAGGAAGAAAAAGTGGCGGAACAAACTCCTCATTTAAAATTTGTCTGGCACAACAGTTTAGGGTGCAGTCGCGATGAAAAAATTAATTTGGCTTGTTATTTTTCTAAAGAGTAACTGCTAAGTTTAGTAATGCAAAAGATAGGTCGAACAGGTAACATGTTCGAGAAAGAAATGTACATAATATTTGAACATTGCTTTATCTTCACGTCCCGTGTTTGTACATTTTTTTTATAGTTAGTCAATCATAACAGTAACGTTTATTAATTGCAATTTATATAGTCATGTTTTATGTTCAAATACTGTTTTAAGCTTTCACGATTTAAAACTAAAATTATACTGTTACTTACGGGATAGCAAGCATGCAAGCGCCATGAAGGCGGGCTGACTGACAGTAATCCCGCGATCGTGGCGCTTGCAACAGCGTCGAAATATCGGGAGCTCAAAATAATAAACAATTACGGAAGATATCCCTTAAGTGACAGTATGAGTTTATATTTTCCTGCCTACGTTATTGTTGTTATATTGCATCATAATAAAACTTAAGTTCTGTTTAGATTAAAATTATTATGGTACTCACTACTCCTGAATAATAAATAGTAATATATATATTAAGGGAAATTACCAGATTTTTAGAAGGTATGTCATAATTTGTTTGTACGGTTGACGCATTTCTTTATTCTATTGAGAGTACTTGAAATGTTATTTAGATTCACTAATAAAACTTTCTATATTTTTTCATCCAAGTATCGTTCGGACACACTAGTATGTTCCTACCTAAGGATAATTGTCAATAATCAGACTCAATGTGTCAGATAAAATGTACTGATTTACTGAAGTATCTGATGTCCGCAGCTGGTCTGCTATCTGTTCATACCAGTTTGACTGGACCTTAGCCAGTGTAGCTCTGTTGGTACAGCCGCTTTATAAGTACCGCCTTATAATCATAAGTTACAGACAGGGACTGTACCACCACTTCTTAAAGCAGTATTATTTCAATCTTACTTCAGAAAGAAAGGAAAGTGAAAGCTATACGTCTTGTAGCTTCATCTCTATACCACACAACAGATGACAGAGAACTAAAACCTGATTCCAGAAGTGGTAGGCAGCGCGCAAGTGGTGGGCGCGGGCGGGGGCGGCGGGGGCGCTTGGGAGTGGTGGAGCGGCGCGCTGGGGGGCGCGGGGGGCGCCGCTGCCGCCGCGCTGCTGGCGCTGGCCGCGCTGGCGCTGCTGCGCGCGCGCAACACCGGTAAGGAGTACGAGGCTGAGCCGCTCGTGCATTGATACACTACACGAACATCACATTCATTAAACAGGCTGATTGGTTAAAGGTAGGCAATATTTAAAGTACTCATAAATATGCGAAAAGTTGTACATTTCATGACTACTACAGTATTGCCTACGTTTAACAGATCACCCAGTATATACATGGGACTAAACTTAACCCCCTAAGGATTAATCAAACTGAGGCAAATAGGTACCTAGAAAGACACGACTGTGCGCATCGATTGACACAATAATTGAGGGAGTGACTATATCTCGTCGATAAAACGTGATCAAAATAGTAGACACAATCAACGCAAGCGAGTTTTTGCCTCACTTTGACCAGAGCCTAATAAAACGGAGTAAAGTAACAAGCGGTATTAAGTCCAGTATATCCTAAGATTTAAGTTTGGCATGACTTTATTTCTGGTTTTAAAATAAGAGGGTAACATATTGCTATTGAAAATTGGACCTAATTTACTTTAATTTTGATTTATTTTGTTCATAACAACACCAATAACATTTTTTTTTTCTACAAAGTGTAGTTTGTAATGATGCTGAGATTCTTTAAATTTTGCTTGCTATGGGTATAAGTTCAGTAGATTCATTATTTATCTTTATCATATATCCCCAATCATTCGAATAAAATTCTATAATTACTTACCCATTTTTAAACAAAACAACACCACGCCTGTAACGTAACGTGTAACGTGCACGCCCACATATCGCCAGTTATGTTTTTTAAAAACATTTGCTCAAATTACATTGTAGAATAATACTTAGGAACAACACCGATAGAAACATCACAAATAGCCATGCTTATATTTTTACCGTACATATCATAGTTTTATCTTATAAGATTTAAAAAAAAATTGGTTTTATGAAAATAATTTTATTAAGTGTGGATAACCCTAAGCGATAGAAAAAGGGCTTAGTATTACAAAATATCATTATAAACAAATATATTGAATAGATAAGTTAATAAATGATAAAAATATCATATAGCCAAGTATTTTAATGGTTATTTTCTGTGATTAATGTAACGAAAATATACAAGACTAGATTCTAAAATTATTTATGAATTGATTGGCTATAGAAATAGAAATCCTTAAAGGAAATCATAAACAGTAATAATGATAAATAGCCAAACTATCTCTTGGTTGCGATCTGATGCTTTTTTTAAAAATAATTATAAGAATAAATACGTTTTTATGATGAAATCATTTTTATCAGTGCCTAGTGATCTCTAATCACAATGATCTATATTGTTATTTTTTACTTGTTATTTATTTTCCTCGTAGCTCGAATAAAATAGTGTTTTTTATTTATTTCTGTATATTTTGTTAAGTATTAGTTATAAGTTCGCTACCTTGAAGAGATTATCATGTAGTTGCAAAAGAGAATGGGTGATTTAACCCCAGTGCTCTATCATGTTGAGGTAGCCCATAAAGAAACGCCCATTCTCCTTTAATAATTGGTGTAAAATTGTTCCTTAAAACTTCCCAAGAGCTTCTTACTATATTTTAACAGTGTATCCTTTTAAATATAATTAAATGAACTATATTACATCAAACCCCACCTTACAAGGGTTAATACTAAGTATTACTTTTCGCCGCCATCCAAATGAAAAATCTAAACAAAAAATATCTAGAAATGGACATTACTGGGTAATAAAATGAAACTAATTGATTAATATTTTTATGATCTCTAATTATATGGTTGGCGGTGGGTGATAAGAATAAGGCAGTGGCTACACTGGTAAAGCGAATGAAACGAACGACAAATTAATTCTTGTAAACAATTACGACCATTGTGTATGTGTAATACACAATGGTCGCACATTCTATAAGCGACATGCATAATCATTTTGTTTTGACGCATCGTAATTTTACTAGTGCGGCCTCCGCCTTACTCGTTACTCTAGCTAGTATAACTGTACAAGGATCTTTTGGCATGTTGATAAAATCAGAGCTAACAATAAAACACAAATGTTTACCTGTCAACATCATTTGGGCGCCAATACATCCTTGCAGCGTTTTTGCTAGTCCATTTATCTCACTATTCCGTTCTGTTATTTACTTTTACACAAACTCACTTTTATATTATTTTGCGCTTTCAAAATATTGTGATTGTAAAGAGTTGTGATGTGCAATTATATCGTTGGTTTGTTAAAATATATTTATTGGAAGCAGCTTCTTGTATTTTTATTTACGCACCAATGCATGCTACACCTTTTTAGTTCGGCTTTCAGTATTATGGTAACTTTTCCTAGTAAAGCACACTACGCTAATTTTGTTCATTGATGTAGTTTTTGGAAGTATGATATGACAATCCATTGTTTCACTTCTGTTTATCTTCTTTAAGGTGGTCCATGAATTTGAAATCGCGTGCAAAACGCCATGTCTAGACAGGTCCTGATTATAAAATTGAACCCGATTTCTTTAAAAATCGTAATTAGTCATGTA
Source organism: Noctua comes (assembly GCA_963082995.1). Lineage (NCBI taxonomy): Eukaryota > Metazoa > Arthropoda > Insecta > Lepidoptera > Noctuidae > Noctua > Noctua comes. The sequence goes on from OY720267.1 coordinate 3,829,716, forward strand.
AAATATTTCAGGTCAAAAAAACACTAAAAACAGGGTTCCGCGTCTATTGGTACCTAATTTGACATGATCGCCAACAAAACTTCGAACATGTACAAACTGCAGCAGCAAAATGTGACGCCACCTTAGACCAAGAAGACGCCACACAGCTGTCCATTCTAAACTAATAGAAAATCACGTTTTGTCAAAAACACCTATTTACGAGTACAAGTCACCATGCGAGAGCATTTAAGCGCTTTGAATTATTTAGCCTAACTTCCGCCATTTTATTTAATTTTCAAAATAACGGCCACGCATTATACCTATATGCTTGTATGCATACTTGATTGTTATGATGCCAGCTTTTGATTGATACAGGTTTTATGCGTGACTAATAAAATAAATTGTGCCATTAGTGCATCAGTAACATGAGCTATCAAGGTTGTACTGATGGCGGAGATTGCAACTTTGGCTGCTATTTTTAAAATAAAACAAAAATGGCGGAGTTTAAGAGGCTTCATACAAAAATATTCCAACCCATTGGGTGATGAAAATTTCCATTTTTCCATTGATCTGTAAAAAAAACCCAGGATGTGTAATATTTATTTGCAATTGCAAATGAATGGTCGAATTTCACCCAGTTAAGTACCTATTTAATTTTATCACTCAGTAAGTCAACTAACACATTGCTAGGTCGCAAGGGCGTGACCCGTCGCCGCTGGGAGTACGGGCACGGAGAGTTCAAGCTGCGTCGTCTGCTAGAACGTCGCCGATTTACCCGCGTCCACTCCGATGACTCCGACGAGGAACCGGCGCCCATGCTGCCGCAGACCGTCCCCGCTAACGCATGATGCCCACGCGAGCGCCGCGACAATCAATGCTATATGTGAACCAAGCGAGAACGTTGGACCTGACCCTTGAAGGCGAATTTCACCAGTAGAACTAAACGCGGTCAGCATATCAGGGATACTCGCGATATCTAACACTCGCGCGTGTGCTCGGAGTGGGTGTACGCTGTCAAAATGATGGAAAACCAGTCCCACGCGCCCGCACTTTTTAGCGCTGCTCATGTATATTTTAATAAGGACTCGCGAGCGTACACCAGCATGCAGTACCCGCACGCACCTGCGGCTGTTTTAGAGGAATCCCCAAACCGCGTTCGATAGCTGTCAATGTCAATATCCCGTACCAATGACGTAAAGATAGACAGTTTTTGAACGCTGTTTACATGTGGTGATCGTGTTTACTTTCAATGGTGAGATCGACCCTAAGCCCCATTTACACGATACAAATTTCATACCTGTGGAATTCAATAAAACTGAAGCAACTGTAGGTGTACCGCATATGGACTAATCGGCTTGAGCTGCATGTATCACCGACATTCATCATACGCAGCTACCTCAAGCACCGCCTCAACTGGAACGATGGAAGATGACAGAACTTCTACTGTTGCTTCAAATGATTTTATTCAACAGGCAATTAAATTGCACCGTGTAAATCTAGTCTTTATCTATTCCAAAACGTGGTTCAACTCTTGTCTATGACTACACCGGCCTCTTAAATCCTGTTGAATATTATCTGTAGTCAGCAACAATTCGGCAAGGATGGAGGTGTATGATGAGATGACAAGTAATAGAGAATTATGGAAGAAGAAGACATGCTGCACCGACCCCAAATGAATTGGGATACGGGCAAGAGAATGATGATAATGACGACTAACAATTCAAGTGATATTATTGGCTGTTGATGATTTGGATCAACCAAAACTGCTGCATACAGTTGTCTGATCAGATATGTTGATCTGTCAGTTGTGAGATTACACAGCGTGCTAGTTATTTTTGGGGGTTGATTAGTATTTCAGGAACCGGGTGTCGTCACGATAAACCAAGACACGTTGAACCACGTTATGCAATAACAGAGAATGTTTGTGGACGTCTGAGTTTGCATCAAGTCTTTTTTCTTTCACATCTTTTGTAGATTTTTTTTCAGCAAAATATATTTATTTAAAAATTATTTTTATTAGTAAATGAGAGTTTCTTGAACGCATTTTAGACGTGCATAAACATCACATTATCAGACAGATATCCTTCCAGTTCCTGCACAATTATTATTTAATTTTGAAAAAAATATTTTGCTAGCCCTTGTCGGTTTGTCAAATTGTAAATTAAATCGAAAAAGAAAATGTTGTAAGCACAGTCGTACAATTACCACTAGTCTAATAAATACGAGCTTTGAGTGAATGTGTAGGATATTTCTAATTATTCAGAGTGAAATAAACTTTGCTAGAAAAACTCCGCAGACGTGATAAGTACATGAGAAAAAAAAAATTAAGTACCTTGTATAATATTAACGATGTAGTATTTTGTTAGACCACCCTGTTATACAGGCATGCAATGTATATAATATTATTTAATGAAACTGTGAACGTGTGCATTTTACAAATATTATTATCTTGGTAATGTAATCTAAACGTAAGAAAATAGGTCCTAGAGGTTCTTCAGACAGGCCTATTCTGATGATTCAAAGAGAGAGATACTTTATCAATTATTTTACAGCTTATTATGACGAATGTATTATCACATAGACGAAATTTGAAAAAATAACGCTTATTTATTAAGTAGGCCTTGAAGCCATATTTATTTGAGTCAACATTGCAACTATAAGCACCTAAGTTTATTTATTCACGAAATTAACAGTAACAATATAAATATCGAAGTGTGAATTACAATCTTTTTGCTATTATAATATGATTCCTGGGCGACAATTTAGGGTCGAACACTGGGCGGATCTCACACGACAGACCTGTAACAAGACAATATGTTTATACAGCATAATTTTTGTTTTTGGCCTACCGCACCAAATTTGATGCAAAAACGGCAAGTTTCTGGAAAAGGCAATACTGACATAGGGTGCGTTACCATACCATAACATCGCGCCGGTAATCCTCGAAGGGTTAGGCAGAGGTGTACGTAATAGTACACCCACATGCGTTACTCTTTGTCAGTAGGTCTTTTTTTCAAAAACTGACGGACAGAATTGATGTTTTACATAATCAAACATTTATTGTCTAAAGATAGGATTAAGCTGAATTAAAACGGTGTCCAATATGACTGTCTATTCTATGCATTGGAGTGGACCGGAAAAGTGTACAAACATTAATGAATACAATTCTTCTTAGAACCTTATTGATTAATGTTTTCCTAGCTCTGCACTTTTTCGCTTTTTTCCGCCACAACTGGTCTGTACCCTAACATTTTCTAGGTGTGCCTAAGTTTGATGTTATGTCGCTGAAATAAATTTTTAAGCAAATTGACAACTTTCGTCAATTTGACGTGTTATAGCTGTTTCATACAAATGTCGGAGTATGTCAAAATATTTAATTTAGCAGTGAATTTGCTTAGCGATATCAATTTTCCTGACTTTACATTGAAAGTATTTATTAGAGTAGGTACTATATTTATCATTAAGAATGTACGCTCATAACAGTCGCCAATATAATTGGTACACCTATAATGTTATCATAATATTTTTTTATGATAGGAACTTCCTACATTGTTTGAAAATCGCACAAAGGAGACCACGGTCCTAAAGAGAAAATCAGAATTTAATTAACTAAATTGTATTGTAAAGGCGTTAATGATGCACAACGCAATTTCATTGAAATTCAGCTCTTCAATGAAAAATTGCATTATGCATCTTCAAGACGCATCTCCCATCATTCGTATTAGAACTAGCGTACGCCTAAACAAGGCGAAGCGACACGTTTCACTGCCAAACAAATATCTACATTGCTTTTCTTGAAATAAAGCCGAGAATAAATAAGAAACATACGACCGTGGCTCCTACAGTACACTTGACCCCAAGTAACATGTTATCTTGTTATTCGGTACCCCTTGTACATCCTTGTACAAATATTTCTAGTTGTAAAGTGCCAAAGAAATATCTAGTCTTAAGATTGATTTGTCGCTTTCTTTTCCTCGTGTATGTGTTCCTATGAAGCGATGTCTGTACATACAAGTTGTATGATGTGTAAAACTGTAAAGTAATTCAATGTCAAATAAGTGTATTTTTGTCTCCACCATTAAATTAATTTAGTTAAGAGATCTTTTTGTTTTACTTCAATTTGTAGCTTAGACGCGATCACCCTTAATTTTCTCAGTATTTATTTACCTGTCGGGTAAATCCGTAACACTCTCGCTATCCCGTGTAACATAATAAACGCAAGGCTTCCCGGTGTGGTCTCTCGGACCATAAAACTAAACAAATTTAGTTCGCATTAAATATTGGACTTTTTATAGTAACAAGAACTGAGCTGTAACAACAACAACAAGTAACAAGAACTGGCTGATCAACATTGTATGGTAAAACTAAAAAAAGTAATGCATTTCCAAAAAAATAAAGATTTTTATTGTGGTAACACACCAGAGGTCTTACGTTTATTATGTTACACCCTGTATAAAAGAGCCTTATTGGATTCTTACGGCACCATTTAGGTGTCATCTACATCTAGCATCAGTGAAACAGGCATTAGACTAAGATAACATTGGAACTCTTTCAACATGCATCATCAATATGAAATGTGTACCTACTACACGACCACGCGCCGCCATTGCGCCACGTCACCTTGGCCACGCGACCACACAGTGGACCACGTTGGTAGGGGAAGGCAGGAAGGCTTCAACACTTACCTCTCTCCAAAACATACAGCACTCTATCTAGCAGCACCACAGTCTCCACGAGCGGTGCCAGTGCCAGCCGCAGCGTGTATACTACGACCACACGACGCCATTGCGCTAGGTCGGCGAGGCCACGCGACCACACAGTGGATGATGTTGGTAGAGGAAGGTGAACGCGCTCTATGGCTTGGGAGCAGTACCTGCATTTGAGTTTGAACATACATAATCAATTATATTTAATTGTTAATGAAAGGAGTGACTACATATACATACACTGAAGTGAGAACCGCTGTTTGTTATTAGAATATCTTACTTTTCGAATGTCATGGTATCTGAATGTTTGATGCTCCTGACTGGAGCATGTCGTAGTTTAAGGTCATGTTCCACTAATATTCTCTCCAAGGCTGCCCTGTATGCATGTATCTGTAAATGACAAATTACAACACATTACAACAAGCCTGCAATCTGCAAGGGGTAAGGCAGAGGAGTACCCTACAGTAGGTGATCCCACATATCACCAGCTACCTTTAAGTAATTGGGGCAGGACTATTTCCATTCAACTAGGGCACATCCAGGCACCAGTCTACTGCTGAGAAACTTCTGATTGAAAATCCCAATAACTCAAAACATCATTCCAGCCAACAACTTGATTAATTTAATTAAAACATTTTCTTTTTCTTACCTTCAGATCTCCATAATTTCCTTTACGCAGCCTCTCACAGTACACCTCAATAGCATGACAAGATATTTCTCTGCTCGGGAACGATAGCTTACTATTCAAACTCTTCACAAAGTTACTCATGGGATACCCTTGGTCTGGACCATCACAGGTCAGCTTCATAAAACAACAACCAACCACACAGATAAACTTTATATTAGGAGATTCAACAAAGTGTTTCAGTAACAACGGTCCCAAGTCTCCACAAGGATGGAGGCCTATTAAACCATAGGTCTGCATACTATCTGGTAGAGGGAGTGACAGCAGCTGTTGGTGACTTGATAATGTCATGTTGAAGTGTAGAGGGTGCCTCAGTTTGGCTATGGCTTCAGGAGAAAGATGCTTTTTGACTGTATATTCCAATTGCAAGTCAAGTTTCCTGAAAAATTATATAATTTTACTATAGACAAATTGATTTCTTTTTACAAAGGTTAGATTTATAAAATGTGTAGTCAGATTATCAAGTCCTTGCAACTTGCACTCAATATACCATTTCCATTTATACATACCAAGGGTACAGACCTAGCCTCCTCAGTCAGCTGTGCCTGGCACTCAATCCCTGCAGTATACATGTCATCCCTGTAAGCCAGGACTCGCACTAAATGTCCCAGGCCTGAGCCAAAGTCTATCACAGAGTTACAACCACTTTGAAAGGCAGTATCCACCACTACATCAGCCATCAGGCTTATCTCATGTCTCTTCTTTAATTTCACATGTTTTAAAAACAAATTGTTTAACTTTGGGTGATATTTGCATGTGTCTAAGTTTGTTGATTCTTTTTTAATATTTTCTTTTTTATAGTCCCTTTCTCTTGGTAAGGTGAGTGCCTGTACAGTCTTTATTAAGGCTAAGAATGACAGTGGTAGTAACTGGTCCGATGGTCTGTTGGAGAGAATGTTTCCTAAATGCTGGGGATCCATATGTTCGAAAGTATGTCGCCACGTATCTGGTAATTTATTCCAATGATCGTCAACGAAGAAGTCCTAAAAAGGAAAAGTCTAGTACACTAAAGTGATACAAACAATAATTGGCCGTTTGCGTTGTATGCATAAGCCTAAGTCAATATTAAAGCTGAATGACATTATTTTCTAAAATTTAATCTTACCAGAACAAACAAATCCAACAGCCAGTCGTACATTCGTATAACCTTTAGAGACATCTCAAGAGTAGATTCCACACATTCTTTTTGCGAAGACATGAGAAATAATTTTTTAAAGATTGCAAAAATATTCAACAACAAATGCACGTTTTGAGTTTGTTATGACAGCAAGTATCAAACAAAGTAGCAGATGACAGATCTGTTCCAATACCTAGTTATGCAAAGCTTTGAAGCTGTACAGCGGTATGTAGTCGATTCATTATCGTTAATTTACAAGATAACAAGCCTGATATAAAAGAAACCATATATCGATTCAAAATTTCCGACAGGGTATTAATAAGTGAAGAATGGTGAAAGCTCCGTCTTTGTGCACTATCAATACTCTGCTCACTAAAGTGATGTAGCGTGGGTATTTGCACCAAGTGCCGTCGGGTCGGGTCGTCCGAAAATTTGCCGCCCTAGCGGAGAAGAGGCGAGCCTGAGCTCAACAAAAATTTAGCATCTCAGATTTAGAAAAAAATACATCTAAGATTATGGATAGAGAAGTTTTATTCGACTTTTGCATAAAACTTTGAGCTATCAGAGTAATTAGGATGCAAGACGCGATTTATACATTAAAGCTTTGGAATAAGTTAGAGATTTTACCATTTATATAGATATAGCAGACGGCAGGCTAAACCAATATAGTGCTTGTGTTCTCTAATCTATTCTACCGTTATTGCAGCCAGCTTGCCACCCCTGCATCTACGCCGCCCGGGGTGATGGCCCCCCTGCTACGTCAATGGCTCTCGACTCACGACGCGTTGCTGAAATATATTTTCAACAGCTGAGCTTGGCCACCGCAAAATACCGGTCTGAGAAGAATTGTACCAATACAATCAAGTGAATTCTCTTAGCAGGCTTGGTGGACTACTGCATCGTGATTATTGAAGTCCCAAACTTAATTAACTACAATTGACCTTTGGTCACCTCATTACTGGCACTAGAAATGTTGCTTCTCTTTGATTATGCCGCCCCACAACCATCAGACTCCAACATAATTAAGTTGATCTTCTTTTTTATCGTGTGGTTAGCGTCTAACCTGGTGTTAGAGTTTTATGCCGCCCATGGGCCTCTGACTTGGCTTAACATGCCGTTGAGAAATATCTCTCGGGCATACTGGTTTCCTCACGTTGATGTAACTTGAGATTGATTCTAGAGAATTATTCTTACCCGTGGCGGTTTATGTCTAAGATTGGGTCAATTCCGCAAACCGCTCAGCACTACGGTGCAAGTGTTATCACTGCCGAGCGGTTGACGTGACTCAGAATTTGCAGACTATTTTTAACCCTATTTTTTCATAAGTTCACTAGTTTTTGTTTATTGCCTCGTTGGTCTAATGGTGGTTAGCGCTGCTGATGAGGTCTTGGATTCAATTCCCAAGATCGGGTAGTGTTATGGGTTCTACAATCAGGAGTTTTTAACCTTTTGAACGTCAATGTCACATATACGTGACAAGCAAGCGCGGGCCCTGTACGACAAACGACAAAAATATGTGACAAATTGGTAGGTGAAATTTTGTGGCTAGGCGTGGAGAGCATAAAGGCACGTGCGTACCCTACGCACGTGTCTTGTATGCTCTGACGTTCAAAATGTTAAATAACAGCCCGTAGTCTTTTGTGTCCGGTCGGTGGATACTATGAATAGCAATAGGCTCGCCCGTATTAAAAGTGCCTATAGAGAAAACAGACGTGATGATCACTACGTTACCCAAAGAAAGGAAAACTAAAACTACAGCATTTATTAACAAAGATGTCTTTATTGGTAGATAAACACTAACACACTAAATTCTATATTTTTACATAGCAATAAGCAGTCGATTTGTGTAAATATTACTTTTATAGTGCTGCATTTCTTTTTGTGGCGCTTGAGTGACATTTCCAGAATGGCGCTGTTTTTGTTGGTAAGCATTTGTGAGTGTTTGTGAAAATTTTGCCATTTTGTTCTTTTAAACAAAATGGCGGCGTTAGTTCCGACTATACCCACGCGCCAAAAAAAAAAAGCAGTACTATAAACAGATTCTTGTTGGAGATTCTCAAAATGCATCGTTAATTAACATGTTTTATTAATACATGTGAAAATATATTGTAATTATTAAGTCACTTAAAAATAAGTTAATTTCACACTTTCGACCTAAACACACAACACAAAACTGCCATTTTTAAATACAATTCAGTGCCTGTGAACAACCGTAACAACGATATGTACAGAAATAATCTTACAAGTTACAATCCATTTAATTAATCAATATTGAACTTTATTACCGCTTCCTAGGATCGCAAGTAAAACATTAAGTACTCGACGAATCCATACTACTGTATGCATAACGACAATGCATGGTTTCTTAAGCTGCCAACTATTTAAAATGTTCATAATATAACAGAAAAGAAATTGAGTACTAAGTACTTTTTAGGGTTCCGTTGCCATATGGCAAAAAGGGAACCTTTATAGATTCGTCCCGTCCGACTGCCTGTCCGTCTGTATGTCACAAACCTTTTACTTCGGGACTATTGGCAGCACACAGTTGTTATTTGGAGAGTAGGTGCCTTTTATGAACCGGTACAGAAAAATACATAATGATGTGAAATCATGAAAAAATTGAAAAAAAGTGGTGGCCGCACATGATATGTACGGTCAGTTACATGTACATTATGTACGGTACATAATTATTTTTTTGATTATCAAATCAATCAATCAAAAACCAACCATCAGGTTGAAAAAAATGTATCTAAGTACTTATATAACTGTGTGGGATGTGTATCGATAGCTCTTGATAAAAATGATATCGAGGTTTCTTAAATAGGTACTTTTTTCTTTAGTCAATGGTTGATGACATATTTGCTTCAAAAGTCGTAAAAATTGTTCCCCTCTCCTCTAATTTCTAAAGTAAGAGAACTTTCAACAAAATTGTTTTGAATAAGATTTGGTATTAAAATTTTGAGATATGGGACTTTTTCAAAATTAGTTTTGCTATTGAGCGCAAATTAGTATATGAATGAGCGTTAAAAATATTGTTATTTTATTGTTTGGCGCTACAGAACCCTTCGTGCGCGAGGCCGATTCACGCTTGGCCGGTTTTTGTATTTGTGATTAAGTGATTTTTGTAAGTAGATTCGAAATACAACAAATACTTTTCCATAAAAAAACTTTTTTTTTGTGTACCTCAGTACACAAATTGTAAAATAATAAAAATAACATTGTATAGAGTATATACAGACATGTACTTAATGCATAATTGTAGTATTATTTAATTTGATCAGTAACTTAGATAAAACTTAAATAAATAAATCTATAAAAAGTAAATATATTAAGTAAAACGCATGTGATTGTAATAAGTAACGACAAACGTGCTCGAAAAAATAAAACCTCAATGGTGTCTTGTGGTGCTTTGGTTCAAAAGGAAACTGGGTATCCAGTTTCCTTTTGAACTGGACAAATATCTCCAAAATACTGTCAAAAACGAACATCGTTTTCGCATATTCCTCTAAAAGCAAAGTTTTATAATATGCCAGGTAGTATTATTTGTACAAAGGAAAACACTGACGGTCGACCAGTTTCCACCCTTATGCCCTGAGAAGTAAGGTTGAAATTGTAGTCGACCGTCACGGAGCGCGGTAGTACCTACATTATTATCGCTGGGTTTTCTATGGCAACATAGCGCAGGTAGGTACCTCACTATGAATTATTAAAAGCAGTTAGCCGGAATGATATTTTATTTTAACCCTAAAGTAATAAAAATAGGCATATCTAACACTGGGCTGTTTGCTCGCTAAATTCTGATATTTATTATATTCCTTACGTAGTAACTGATTTAAGCATACAGCCTGTATAAAATGACGTGGATATACACATTTATTTTAATATGTCTGTCTGTCTGATGATAAACTTAATTGAGCACTATATTGTTATCAAATAATTATAATTAGGCGGTAAGTACACGACTTTAATCAATATCATTATTTGTAGTAGGTACTTATTTAGATATTGCTTATAGAAATTGTAAAATTGACTAAAATAAATTAGATTCGAAATTTCGTATCCGGTTTGACCCTATAAATTCTAAGACAAAACTTTTTCAAAAAGCATGAGATTCTTTGTAACATATTTAGATCTACAGCGCGAGATTCGTTCGTTCGGACTCTCGACATATTTTCGAGACAATATTGGTCATGGCGCGAGGGGAAGTTTGGGAATGCTTCTGTACAAAAATGAGGGTAGTAAGAAAACTCTTCGATTAGCTCAAAGTAGGGGTACTTTACAGCTGCCAGCCGGAGGTCTCGCTCCAGAGAGCACGGGGACGCAATATAAAACCTGTACTGCTTTTTGTAAGCATGCAGTAACTTTTCAGCGTTTGTCAAGACGTCATCGACTTGTAAAAATAAATTGTGCATTGGCTTTGATCCATATTTATGTAAAAATGTGCTGGGAGCTAGTCTATATTTATGGCCCGTCTGCTTATCCCGGTAAACTTTGGTTGTGCTCTCCAACTGCAGCAAAAACGTTGGTATACTGTAACTGTGCGTGGTTATAACGTGGGTATGGGCTCCGTAGTTGTTCTTGATCTCATGATAGAGGCTATTGGCGAAAGGGAATACGCCGCCCTGGTGGATGAACCCGAAGAATAAAGTAAATAAAGCGTTCAGCGCATACCAAGTATAACGAAGTGTCGTTTTCAATCTTCTTGATTTTGGTCCATCGCTTTCGTTGGTGTGCAGATGGTTTCCGAATAGATATATCAGGGGGACAAGCACTGGGATGATGAAGCGCGCCTCTTGGTGTGGGAACAGTGACAGCACAGCTATAGGGATGACCAGAGAGAATAGCATAAGTCCTGTGATGCTCTGGATTTGCGGTAGCTTGCTATACTGGCCGCGAACAAACCTGAAACAATGTATAACTATTTATTTGTACAAAAGACTAGTAGGAACTAGGAACCTATTATGGAAATGTCATACACATATCGGTCGGCGTTTACGAAATATTTACACAATGTAACTTGAAGAATAATGCTAGTTTCAAGTCAATGCGAATAATGACCTATTGTTTAAGGAGCCGTTGTCATAACTATTGTTAAACTCGTACAAATGGAAATAAATAGTATTGTTCTTGCGACGTTCTTATCTCGCAATTCATGGGAGCTAGTGTAAATTACCTTATTTATTTATTTAAACACTATTTTTGGTAAACGAATGTCAACAGTTAGTACCTACGGTAAATTTTAAAACGACTACCCCTAGTGTTTTTGCTGGGGTGAAAAAGTGGCGGAACAAACTCCCACACATCATGTTTTATCTTACCTGTAAGTGTTGACGGCCAGTGTGACGACGGCGATCACCCCCAACACGTTGAACAGCAGCGGCACATTGACGGCGAGGTGCAGCCAGCGCGGGTGCAGCCCATGCTGCGTCAGATTCCGCATATCCGAGTTATACCGCAGGAAATTCAGTGGTGTCACCACCCAGTTGTCCCACGACATCTTCAGCGATTCAAGGTCCGCCATCGTGATGTACCCGTAATACCCAGAGTCTACCAAGATCAACAGCATCGCCGTCGGAACTCCGCACATTATAAACATAAATATACGGTAGTGGAAATCCTTAAATCCCACAACTTTAGAACCCAACCCTCTGTGGAGCCAGAAGAAAACAGGCGGGAATGCGAAACCTACAAACGTAGGACGATTAAATATGCCTATGACTACAATAGTCGATAAAACAATAACATTGTTCAAAGTGTGATTGGGTAAATGTGTAGCTAGTTTATAAATCTTCACTCTTTCTACAGTCGACTCTGCTTTCTCATATTTCTCTTTGAGAAATTCTTTGTGATAAATCACTTTATCAGATTTCAGCATGCATTCGGCGACTATTAGCAAGATCATAGAGAAGAAGATCATTTCAAATGAGTTCGAGAAACTTCTGCAGCAGTAGGCGAAAACTACGTAAGAGCTTGCGAAGATTGTAAGCCTGTTTCTGAAGTTTTGTCCATATAGGACACAAATTCTGTACAAACAGTAGTCATTTATGAGCGACAGAAAACATATAAATAGTCGCGGAATGACCAGTAGATAGTATGGGGTCCTGAGATCCACCTGAAAATAGTATTTGGTGTAAGGGTTCATTAGACGTATGAAGTGGAGAGGTGGACCGAGTATCATTTTGGGTACGAAGATGTTCCTGATTGGAAATTTTGGGTTGAATTCCCATGTTCTTGCGATGTCGATAGCGAAAATGTCACCTGAAATAAAAGGAATTGTTAAATAATTTGTTGAGGGTGAAACTCTACTATTACCACTAATCAGTAGGCCTCGGCAGTCTCAGAGCAACAGTAAGGTTTTGAAATCTATACTAATATTATAAATGCGAAATTAACTATCTGTTGGTTTGTCCTTTTGACGCCATAACGGTTCAATGGATTTGGATGACATTTGGCACAAAGATAATGTATTTATTACCTGGATTAAGATTTGGAATATTTTTACCAGAAGTATGATTCAAGAGGAGTGAAACCATGGGCCAAAGCTAGTATAATATATACTCAAAGTAACTATTTTGTAAAGCTAGTTAAGTACTTTTTTATATTACAGGCAATGGAAATATTTCATGTATTTTTTAGCCAATGATGTCATCATCATCTTCCTGCCTTCGTCCCATTCTACTTGGGGTCGGCAACACGTTTTCTTCTTCCATTCTCCCCTGTCAGGTGTCATGGCATCATTTACTCCTTTCTCTTTCATATCAGTCAGTCTTCACACAATCAATTCATCTTTTCTTTGGCGGCCAAAGAAAAGAAAAGGCCAAAGTTTGGCCTTCCTCTCCCTCTCCATCCATCAACATTCATGTCCATCATTCTTTTAGTCACATCCGTTTCATCCCTCCTCATTACATGTCCATACCAAGACACACAACTTCCTTTAAATTTTTCTGTAACAGGTGCCACTTTCAAACTTCCTCTAATATGCTTATTCCTTACTTTATCCATTCTTGTCACTCCACACATGCATTTCAAGATTCTCATCTTCCCTACATGCAATCATTTTTCATCCATCTTCTTCTCAGCCCAGCATCCTGATCCATACAGTACGACAGGTCTAATCATGGACTTTTAGCCAATGATGGATTGACATAATATATGTATGATCAATGATGCGATAGTTCACTAACTTATGCATGAGGCTCTGGCTCACTTTCAATAGATAGATTACTGTTTATTGTAACACTAGCTGTTGCCCGCGACCTTCGCGAGTATATTTTATAGCTTATAACCTTCCTCGATAAATGGGCTATCTAACACTAAAAGAATTTTTCAAATCGAACCAGTAGTCCCTGAGATTAGCGCATTCAACCAAACAAACAAACTTAAGCTTTATAATATTAGTATAGATTACATCATGCTTAACCCCAAAATTTTAAGCAGTGGTATACCAATACAGTGTGGAAGGGACATCAACATACAAACCGTTACCATGTGTTCTGTGAATCGGTTTTGTGTGTGACTTACAAGGCAGTCACTATTCTTGATTCTACATCATAACAAATTAACTTACACTTCTAATAATGTAAGTATTGTGTGGGATTTAAAGGAGGATATTAACACAATTATGCAGTGATTACTCAGTATTATGGGCATCATTCTTTACAGTTCAATCAACCATTCAGAATAACCCAAAGGCATGTTATTATGACTCAGTACAGTTAAAATATCATTTGTAGACGTAAATACTCATATTATGTAGTGGTTTATTATGAGGCCAACAGTTATTACTTGATCTCAGGGTCAGTTTAGCAGTTTATGTTCTTGAAATAAAGAAATAATAATAATGAAGAACTTACAACATCATTAAAGCATTTCTTAAATAAACTAATGACTTAAATGTTCACAAGTGTAATCTAACATTGCATGCTAATTAGAGTAGTTAAGTAAGTATTGTGTTGAAAATAAGGATTCTTCTGTTGACCCGTTCCAAACCTTGTACTGTTTATAAGTGTTTAAGGCTTTTTTTTTGTTTATTCTATCGATTTTAAATAGCAATTAACAAATATTTTCTTGAATGTTGGGAGAAAATCACGTTTTTTAAGTTAATTTATATGATTAGTTCTTATTATACATTAACTAGACATTCGCCTGCGACTTCGTCCGCAAAAATTGTGATAGCTCGGCTAATTTGCTTGATATAAATATAATTTATTGCGTAGGTTACTTTCTGATAATTTAGCTTTCTATTGGTGAAAAAATGGTTAAAATCAGTCCAGTACTTTCGGAGCTTATTCGGTACAAACAAACAAAAAAAGTCTTTCCTCTTTATAATATTATAAATATAATTATAGATTGTGTTACTTGAGTTATCCAAGATGACCATCTGACCTTTATTATAAAAAATACGATTTCGTGAAATTTAACAAAGCAGTTGTCTCGCCGGTAAATAAACGATTAAATTTTAAATACCAAAAAATAATAAATGTAGACCCATTTATATAAATGCGAATAACTCACCTGCAATGACCTCAACATTTTGAAAGAACTCGTCTGGGTGTATATAACCACTTTGCGGCAGGATCGTGAGCGCAAATCTAAGAAATACCAACACCCAGTACGAAAAGGGCAATTTTACGGGATTCCTAAATGAAATCGCTTTGAGTATCTCGGTCTTTAGAAACATGTTAATTTTGCTCCAATCGGGTATATATAACTTGAATAAATGCTTTGTCGTTAATTTAATATTGTAAAAAAAACATTTTTGGGACGGACAGGCTCCTCTCCTCCTTCTGTTGATGTATTTTTGACACTGACAGTAACTTTTTTTTTGTTTTCAGTGTCAGAAGGGTTTAGCATTATAATCAAAGAATCAAGTCGAATAATCGACTAATTAAAAAAAACGAGACATTTACTGATAGTCTTAGAGCTTTTATACAAATGCCTTTGTATAAATGAGCGCTTTGTATGCGCTAAGGAAAGGAATTTGGCACGATTTAACACGATAGGCATATGCCGTTCACCGCACGCCGCGCCACTCACGTCTAAGGCTGGCCTATATAAATATGTCACAATATCCTCTATTCTCGTCTCTGCTTTTGCCATAAAGTCGCTGGCAAAGGTAAAATGAGCAGCGACTAATATTATTGGTGTTCTACTGTAGTTTCGTCTATAGCCAGAATTTATGAATACGCTGCACTACTGGCATTTGCAACTGTTGGATAAGGAAGAAAACGAATACGAGCAATATCATATGATTTTTTTATTATCGTTTTGTTAATACATCGTTGGTTTTAGTTTGAGCAACTTTTTGGGACACCAAACTGCCAAAAATTAAAGACAATATTAATAAACGTCATACAATTTTATTTTTATATGTGTAAACTTAATAGATTAGTACTTTTGGTAATTAATCAACTGTAAGATTCGTAGATTTATGGAATATTATTGTATTATAATATGTAATAGTTAGGAGAAATCTTATAGCTTATAAACCTCTTTTGTTTTCCTCCTAGAGCTGATTTATTTGCTATGTGATTGAACTATTTATGGCAACATTTATATTAGATTATAGGTGTGCATTATTGTTATTTGTGCATTTAAGTCAAAAACCATTCACACATAAAACATACAAGTTAGTACTGCTGACATTAAAAACATTGGTTTTACTACGAGAATGTTAGTAACTATCGACAAACGTACAATAAAAAATGGCCGATTATTCTAAGGTACATAAAACATACATATAAAAACGTATAGAAGTATAAATAATAGTTATTATTTACATAAATATACAAGGGTGCTGCACAGATAGCGCTCAGACGGCCTATGCCCTATGTGGTCTTACTGTAATGTGTTTACACCCTAAGCTGTAGTAAAAAGGTGAGATATGCATTGATGATACTTCCATATCTAGCATTGCAATAAATACTGAAGTATTTAAAGCAAACTACACAATTAAAAATCGAGGTCGTTTTAGTCGTGTGGAATGTTAAAAACTATTACTAATTTTAGGGCTAACAAAAGTTAAATTAATAACGTACATTAGTACAGTAACAATCATTATTATAAATAAGACTAATTCTTACAATATTGTAAGTGTGAATAACGTATAATAAATGAACTGCCCGTTTTTAATGCAATGGCTTTTTCTGGTGATAAAAGTACGGTATAAGGACTTCTTTAGGACATCGGATACCGATATTATAAAGATCTATGGAATCGAGACAAAATGATTCGTCAGCAAAATAGACAAGGCTCCTATATACAACAAACTTGTGTTAAACATTTTGCGTGTCCCTTTACACCCTCCTAAATCTTATATACTTTCCTACTCCTGTAAATATCACTATTGCATATGTATATCAGTCTTATAACACCAGGGCATATCCTCTCCGAACTTGCACCTGTGTGCGTTATTCTTAGCATCGTAGAGTAGTGAGTTGTCAACGTAGGCATCACAGACGTTGCACCACACCGACAAATCGACTAAGGACAACACTAGTGCGTGGCCCGTGGCTGTGAAATGAGCTTGCATGTGCCCGTTGACGCTTCGCGAGCAGGCAGTCTGAAAACAAAACAAAAAAATTACTTTAAGATTTGAAAAAATATCGTAGACACACAATATCTGCCTAAGCTGTTCCTAAATAAGTAGGGCTTGACTTCCAATCTAACTGGATGCAGCTGAATACTGCACACAGTGGCTAAATGTCATGGCCTCTATCTCTATGACTCATTGAGATACCGCCTGGCGCCTGGTAAGACTGGCTATCAGTCTTTCGGACTCCTGACTACCAATGGTTAAAAAAACGGTTGTACAAACCACAGCCAGGACCAACGGGCCAACTTGCTTAGTGAGCACTGGCACCCTCTCACGGACTGACCTCAGCAAGCGCAGCTTGACATTCAATCGACTCATGTGGTTTTTCTTAGTCACAAGCTAGAGGAGCTAGCTAATTCAATTTTATGGAACCTAAATTATTATTTTAAATATGTCATGACGATTCATCTCTTGTATAGTTAGTATTTATCAAGCTACGAGAAGTAAAACTTTGACCCAGAAAATTACTATCGGAACGGGTTTATAAGCCTATTAAATACTTACCACATAGCAATGCAAGCACACCCAGTTCTCTTCAGTAGAATCACAGTCTACGCACTTAACACCCTGCTCGAACTTCACTTCATCTGGTAATGTGAACAGCGAGTCCAAATGCGGACACCACTGCAGAGGTATCACCGCGAACATAGCACCATCGGCAATCGATTGCATATTCTCCGCCAAATACTCGACTAAACTTTCCTTTTTCCCCGCACTAATAGCTTGTTCGCAAGTTTGCGCGTCCTTTTTCGAACTTGTTGGTTCGTTACTACTGCTGCCGCCGGCAACACTTTCGTTAGTCTTAGAGCTTTTTGGTTTTTCATCTTTTCCGTCATTCTCGTCATCTGTGCCACAATTAATGCCGTCGGAACACTTGTTTTCTATATTCAGGTTTCCCATGCTCGCTTCAAGTGATGTTTCTAGATTACTTGCACTTAATTTGGTGGAAACGTCGTGTAGTTCGGTATCATCGCTGCAGGCGGATATTTCTAGATCATTCTGTTCTACGATGAGTCCTCTAGACGGTAAGGGAGGTTCTAGTACATTTTCTGTTGGTAAAGCGACAAGGAATTTGAGACATTTCCAGTATTTCTTGTGTGTGTTGATGACGTCTTGTATGGAGTCGTAGGCGGACCAATTGCAAGGGGCTTTGGGGTCGTAGTGGTGTTGTATGGGGTCTCCTAGCAGAGCTTTAGTGCACATGGTCGTGGAGTAGGCGATACTGGTAATGTTGTAGCCTCCCTCGAGGCACAGGATCACGCGACCTCCGGCTAGGCCGCGTAACAAGTGAGTCATCCGACCGTAGCACTCTGGTGTTACTTTGCAACCTAGAATAAAATAGGACTGTTTTTATGTTGTCGACAAGCCGTGTCTCCCAAAATTACCACCTTTCATCCCCTATTTAATAAATCTTGTGCAAAAGTTCAAACTTCTTGAGCCAGCGGTAGCCTGTGCATTTCGTTAGTGAATTTAATTTTTTTATTAGATAGATGTTTATTTTGCAATACTAGAATAGTAGTTGATTAAAAATTGAAGGGGCATAATCTCAATTCGTCTGTTACCTCCAAGCGGGTCCCCCACGCAGGCGTCGAACCCGGCGGACACGATGACGAGCTGCGGGTTGTACGCGTACGCTATCGGCAGGATCACCTTTGTGAACGCCATCATATACTCCGGGTCGCCTACGCCGCGCTGTAAATAACACAATTTGGATGTAAATGGGTTTTGGCGAAACTTAACAGGAAGTAAAACTGTTCATGTGATAAAAGTAATTTACTTTATAAACTTATTAAATACCAAGGATCCATATGACCCCATAAACATTTCAATTTTTCGTTCGAAAAATCACCTTCTCAATGCAAATAGATATACCTTCACGGTCATAATTTGTGGAACAGGTCATTTTTTTTTATAAACCGACTAAAAGTTAAAATGGGGAGGGAGGCGGGGGCGGTCTAGAATCTAGTACTGTCTATTCTAGGTCCAAAAATCCTCAATTTACAAGTTCATTACAGTTTAGCGCAAGTCATAAAAGCACAGAGCAAGATTTTCTTGTCTGAATGACAAGAAAATCGTGCTAATCTGCTAATAAACTAAAATAAATATATATTAACTTGTTTATCTCGATGTACATATAACAACACGTCATACAACTTTGTCAAAGTAGTCATATCTATACTAATATTATAAAGAGGTAAAATTTATTTGTATGTAGGGGGTAATCTCCGGAAGTAATGAACCAATTTTAAAAATTGTTTCACTGGTAGAAAGCTACATTATTCGTGAGTGCTATAGGCTATAAATTATATTTATATCATGCGTTTTAGCCGAGCTATTAAAATTTTCGCGGGCGAAGTCGCGGGCGAAGTGCTAGTACTTCATAATTCGACGTGATTAGAAAGTCCTAAGCCGGTATATGTGAGCGCGTTTTGTTTATCGTCATTCAACTCTGCAGTTTATGTAAACGATAGTCAAGTTTATAATTCAATGTCTTCATAACTTACCGTATTCCACGGCACGTTGACGTTGTACCCCTCCCCCTTCCCCTCGCCGACCGCGGTATAGTTCGCGTCCTTCGAGTTCGGGAAGAACAGGCCGTGGTCGTAGCGGTGGATCGACATGTATAGGATCTGTGAGAGAAGGAAGTAAAGGTCAATTTGGCACCGTCATTGTAAGAGAGAGATAGAGTATAGAGGGTATTGACGTTGACATAACTATATTCTTTTGTTTACAATGAGTACGGTACATTAGCATGAAGCTAGCATTAATGCAGTATTTCCTGTCAACCATTCAAATTGTTTTCCACCACAGAACAGAAAAAAACAGTAGAAGTCGCACGTGGGCGGGCCGCGCGTACCCCGAGGTTTGCGCTGTTCCGCAAACTGTTTCCCCCACGCCCACGCCACGCATATCAGTCTAGATAGAAGCGTCACAGTGACAATAACTCTTATAAAACCTATTTTAATGTTAAAAAAATACTAAAATGCCTTATTGTGCTGTTCTAGAATGTAAAAACGATAGCAGAACCAAAAATGTATCAAATGGTGGTATATCATACCATCGGGAAGTCTTAATTTACTTTATTTCGATTAAATTTGAAAAACATTATTTTATTATACAAGACAAGTACAAATAGACTTTATTGTTTATTGTATAGGGTCTACTTTCTTTTAACTCAAACATATTTTTCTCGAAGATTCCAACTACGCACATGTCACAGTCCGCTACTCAATTAGAGATTGACGTTATCGATAATGAGTTATCGATATTTTAAACTTCAATGTTCTATGATGTATGGGCGAAAAATTAACCTTGTGCGTTTTTTTTTATGATGAACTCTTCTACCCTTTTTTTTAATTTTCCTTATCCAGGATTGAAATAAGTTTAAAACATGGATATGGGGAATCTATTCGTAATATTCAAATTGAGAAAAGATTTATCTCACCCTATGTCATTCATAAAGTCTCGAACCTATAAAAAAATGGGTTTCATATTATTTTATGGCTTCAGATTTCCTAAGGATCCAGATAGAAAAGAATATAATAGAATATAATAAGTGGCCTATGTGTTAGTCTGAAACATCAAAGTTCGCTAAGGAGTTGGTCGAGCTAAAACATACTTAAAACGAGTGTAGCTGCCGGCGAAATCGAAGGGTTCCCATGTCAATAGAAAGTAGGTACTAGGTACCCGTAGTAACAAATCGTGTAGTTTATTCTGTTACCTTTCTATCAAATAGTATAATTTTCGAAATCAATCAGTAGTTTAACATGACAATATTAACATAACAATAAATTCTTAACTATTCGTTATATAAATCATAAGCATTATTATAAATTTATAACACTTGATTTCAAACATAAGTACTTAATTCATTTTTATTTAAAATATTTATCGACTCTTGAATTTTGTTTGAAAATAAAACGCAATGTCGATAAAAGGGCAACGACTGTGGTACAACCCTAGAAAAGGACGAATTGCACAAAAATAGTAATGAGCTCGTTACGGGAAATATTAATCTTATTCCAAAACAAATAAAGGTTTATTAAATGCATTTAGTGTAGTGACATCTAGCGGCGAGTAGCAGAACTTTCTCGTAAAACTATTCCGTATGAGCTAATACGTAAACAGAGTAGATAATAAACCACTCTATTGGCTTGTAATTATGGTTTATATTTAAAAAAACGAAGACTAATATATCACTTTCTTTCATTTAATATTAAATTACCAATCACACCACGCTTTTCTTAGTGTTACGAAATACAATTAACCTGTTTATGTGTTAGTTTGGGGTACGCTGGTTCCGAAACTAATAAAGCTCTATGCGATTTCTACTGTTTTTTTCTGTTCTGTGTTTTCCACATTATAAACATGTTGCTGAAACAAAGTCGTGTAAATTGTTTCACACCTTTTTTTACTACATCGGAAAATTTGGAGAATGTAAGTAATTTTATTTTCAGAGTACATTTATTTATTTTATTTGGTTTTTCAACAATGAGTACACTATTACATAATTAATGTAATAAAACATTACAAACTTAAGTCACATTGTATAGCTATACAGCATGGATCAGAAAGTGTGGTCATATTTGAGAGTGTGGTACAGATCATTAAACTGAACAACTTTCTGCATGGGACAAACATGGTGATCGCAAAAAAAAAACAGCCACCCCATACATTTGGATCGAGTAGGTATCAACGTTTTGTATATAACTGCCTCTTTGGTCTAGTTGTTGCAAGCGCAACTGCTGAGCATGAGGTCCTGGATTCGATTCCCAGGTCGGGCTAAGTGTAATAAAAGTTATTGAGTTTTTCAATCAAGATTTTCTCAGTAGCAGCCACGGAGTCTCAATTTGTGCCCGGTTAATGGCAATAGGCGCGCCCCTATTACATGGCACTTGAACATAAAAAAAAATGCAAATGTGCATTTTTGGCAAAATGTGGGTGTGCTATTAAGTACAGTCACGAGCACCAATATGCATCACTTTTCTAAATTTAAAAGCAATTTTCGCGAGAAATAACGTTTGTAACTTGGAGATAGGAACTTTTTCATAAAAATATGAGTTCCAAAATACTATGTTCGTAACAACATGAAACTTTAATCAGAACAGTAGGAGAAAAACACTTTTTAACGTTGTTAAGTGTTTACATATTGGTGCTCGTGACTGTACACCTCTGCCTAATCCTTCGAGGATTACAGGCGTGATGTTATGAAACAGCTGATATTTTTTTCTAAAATATGACCATAACTTTCTGATACAATCTGTTTACTACAAACTTACTCTATCGTCGTCATAAGTGATTCTCTGCGTGCCGTTGCCGTGGTGTACGTCCCAGTCCAGTATGAGGACCCTGGAGAGCCCATGCTTGTGTACGGCGTAGTTGGCAGCGGCCGCCGCGTTGTTGAGCAGACAGAACCCGCTGGGGATCTCTTCGTCGGCGTGGTGGCCGGGCGGACGGATCACGCAGACCCCGCTGCCGACCTCGTTTGAGAGAACTGAGTCTACCATCTGTGGTGATAAGGCTCGTTTTAGAATGTATTAATTTGGACTCAATAATGTAAAAAGGTACCAGACCATAATTTTGATTTAATTTCGTTAAACTGATATAGATCAGTTTAAAGAAATTATTTATTAAATTGCAAATCGATTTTTGAAAATTGATTAAGAGATGAAAGTTTGTATCGAGATTTGTGTTATTTGCCGTTACCTGCAACACACAGCCCGTAGCCACAGCCGCGCTTTCTAGCGAGTCGGGGTGAAAGTACACGGAGTCGTACGCATTCTTCTGTATGTGCAGACTTCTTAGATTCGTCGAGGCCAGCTCTTTTAGTCTGTGTAGAAAGACATTATTCGCATAAATAAAGGGTGTAAATAGACCCTTAACGAAGCCGAAAGGCACTTGATCTCCCCGTCATTGTGATCATTTTCTTATTCAGGACCATACCTGGGAACCTTCTACTTACGGAGATATTGGAGGTCAAAGTACCAACTTTTTCTCATGTTTTTTGTAAATACTAATTTTTAACGTTATAAATGCCTCCATGACCCGTTTACTATTCAATGCACTCATCAGCACAATGTTTTGAGTGTTTGACATTGAGTTTTACCATAAAAAGTGAATTTCCACCCCAAAAAAAAAATCGTTTCCCAGCAATAATTTTTGCTTAGAGTTACTTAGTTTGATGTACAGAATGCTTGGTTGGCGGCTTCGTGAAGGGTCCGTTTAAACCGTATATTACCGTCTCGGAATGTAATCTGTGCACTGTGCATTTCAGGAATAAACTACACGAGAATCATGCCCGGTTCCTGGAATGAAAATGATGTCGCGTCAAAATGAAACACCGCCCAAGTGATGATGATTTTCATCCCTCATAATCCTACCCTTGTTTCATGTAACTTGGGGCCGCCGCAACACGTTTTTTGTCCTTCCAGTTTCCTCTGCTAACGGCCACGATATCATTCTCTCTTTTTCTTTCATCTCATTCCATAAGCTAAAACAAGAAAGCTAGTATCATATCAAAATAATATTTATACCTGTTCAAATGCTTCTCAGTATGTACTGCCAATATCTCTTCATCCGTAGCAGTTCTGGCATTCAACTGATGTAGTCTGTCCAGCAGACCGAAGTCGCGGTGTCGCTCGTGTATGCGCAGGATTCGCTCCGGGCACTCCACGTGGCCGCTGCAATGTGGGCTCTAATGTTACGTGTGTTAGGTTCAATTTATGTAGCAGAAGAAAACAATGTCTCCGAAAATCGGAGCTGTTGTTATTTCAGTCAGCCAATCACGGCAGTTAACATGAATGTTAAGTATTTCACAAATGAATTGTGTTTGATTACGATAGTCTTTCGTTGAATTTGTGCTCTATTGTAAGGCTAGGCTTTAATAACTTTTGTTGGTTTAAAACATTTTTTTAATGAAAATCATACAGGTAGAAATTGGAATTTTTTACGCTAAAGACATGCAGTTGCATTTTCTTCTAACCAGATGTATCGTATTGATTGTATTACTACTTACGGCTCGCAAATATTTTTGTGCTTTAACATCGCTTGGTCGTAGATGTAGCCCACTGCGTGCTGCGGTAATGACAGGTCCGTCACTGTAACAATATATTTATGAGCTCTAGATCCGAATTAGGGTCCAAAACGAAGTATATAGAGCGTATCATACATAGCTATACCAAAGCGAGGGGTCTTGTGAATTTTATTAGAACCAAACTTTGCTTTAAGTGTGTGAATCACATTTTATCGAATTGCGGAATCGCCAAGAGCTTAAGTCATACGCGGTGTGAGTCGCGTCATCAGAACCGCAATGAGCCGAATGACGATTTTTTCGCTTTTATTGCATGGGCATAAAGCTCTTCCTGATCGGCTCAAGACGATTCCGCGTCTATAAGTGTGAGCACTTACCCCTACGGTTGTTGCAATTTAAATAGTCTAGACCTTATTTCATCAAATAGAAAGCTGTTAAAGAGATCTTATTACATGAACAAACATATTACGAATGGGTCGCATTATGTTTGTTCAGTCATTAAGATTTCTAAAAAGTAATTTTCATTAACGTTAACAGCAGAGTGCAGGTCGACTAGGCGAGATCTCAGAATGCATTGTTATAAAAGGATTTTTTTTCCACTCACCTAATCTTAGATGGTTCAATCTCTCAGCGATCCTCGTCTTGGTCTCAGTATCCTGCAGCGGGTAACAGTCCCTCGTGGCGAAGGTGTCAGGCCTCGTCTCGTCTCCCTCCCACCTCACGGTGACCGTATGCTTCTCTTTCTGTTCGTCGCACACGTTCGGCGGGCCGCTCGTCGAGTACGTTGGTTGGAAGTTGTAGCAGTTCCAAAACGGCTTCTGTGCGTATATGCAGTTTAGGATTGTGTCTCTTATTCTGTGGAGGAAAACATTCAGTTTTGTAGTAAAGCTTTTTGTATCTTTTTATTCACATTTTTGTTTACAATTTATGTTAATTCCACTTAAACGAATATAGTTCCCAATGATTTATTACATACACTTCAGCATACCATCTTCTTTCATTTATATCAGACACGCACCTCTTATTTTTCGGAGTCATCTGAGTATTGTATAATTATCACTTGATTCGGTGAAGGAAAAACATCGTTAGTATACCATCATGCCTGAAAGATATTTCTCGACGGCAGGTACAAGCCAAGTCAGAGACCCATGGGCGGCATAAAAATTCTCGACACCAGGTTAGGCATTAATCACATGATATAGATAGAATAATTTATTGAAAAGTCATGAAAATGTTTGAAGTTGACCTTACAAAGACCACACCTAAGGTACTTTGCTTGCAATGAGGTACATATCAATTTATTAGCAGGAACAGTGTACAATCGTTATTAGTAGACAACCGTCTTTATTCTTCGTTCACCAAAGATGTGATACTAACTCGTCACTAGGATCTGGCACGTCCTCCAGGCCTGGCGGCGGGTGGCCCAGCAGTGTGCGCAGCGTGAGGGCGGCGCCGTCCGCCAGCGACGCCACGCAGTACCCGCCCTCCAGCACGACGCACACGCGCGCGCACACGCACGTCAGCAGGTGCGTCAGCTGCGCGAACACTGCTGGGGTCAGCTCCATTTCACCCTATAATGGAAAGCCTTAAAGGTGAACAAGTCTGTGGTAGTTCGATCCCCCTCAGCTCCAGGTTCCGGAAATGATCGAAGCGGAGACGAGACAAGGAGAAACGGGAGCGCGACGTGAATTTTAACTAATATGACCGGTCTCATTTGCATGTCTCTTTCTTCGCTACGTGTGTCTCCACTCAGGCGCAAGCGATAGAAAAGCCCGCGAAAATCAAATTTTCATACATTTTTGCAATTTTTCGATCCATTTTAGTGTTGCTAAACAAGCAGTGAGCCCTAATGCCCTATATACTATAAAATCCGCGTTAAAAGCCCCTTATTCATTGTATACCAAATGTTACAAGAAACAATGATGCGCAACTTTGTTTCCCAATGTAAATAAGCATTGAAAACATAAACATAAGAAGACTCATAACATGCCTGTATTCCTTGAAGAGATAAGCAGAGGTGTATCCTGTAGTGTACCCACATATCGGCAATTCAAATCAAAATCAAAGCATTTATTTCAAGTAGGCCAGTTACAGGCACTTTTAAATTGTCGAAACAATAAAATGAAGCTACAGTCCCAGTCACACGGCATAATAACTGTGAAAGTACCGTAGGTGCTCACTCCAAAGCGTAGATCTCTATTAGTTATCTAGTTATGTAATAGGGGTGAGCCTATTGCAGTCAGCCGGGCACAAATTCAGAATTCAGGCTGGAAAAACCCAATGACATTTAGCCCGACCCGTGAATCGAACCCGGGACCTCATGCTCAGCAGTAGCGCTTGCAACCACTCGACAAGCGCGGCAGAAAAAATAAACTTTTCCACATTACTTTACGAAGCCACATGGCCAAACCAGACAACACAATCATTACTTCTGATTAAATTCCAACCTTTTCGTCTCCCAATGCCGAGTCGAACCCAGCCGACACGATAACGAGTTCGGGGGCGAACTGAAAGAGACAGAGATACAAAACGCTAGTGTTAGAAAGGGACGGGTATATGTACCTCGGGACAGCCGTACGCCGCGTCGTAGCCAGCTGATATTATGATGAGCTCCGGCTGGTACTGTTGTAACAGAAACATTTTATGAGGGATATTATTTTATGAGGACAAAGAGAGAGAAATAAATAAAGAGATGATAAACATTTGTAAGACTTAAAAAGAAAATATAGTAGTTTTTTGTTATATTATAGTACCAGGCTGTAAATGACACAGGTTTTAGAAAGAGCCAGGTTATTTAGACCGCTTTCACATTTAGGCGACTTTAGCAGCGCGACAGTCGCGCATCTAACGTCCAAACGGTAAAAAACGTACTTTTTGCTTGCGAATGTGCTTCTGCCGCGCTACTGTCGCGCAGCTAACGTCCTAATGTGAAAGCGGCCTTATACTGTCTCTTTCTAAATGGTAGCGTCGTCTCCGTCACTCATATGGCGGAATTTCTTAAGAGGGAGCATTTTAATATTTGAGTGCAACATAGAAAGATATTTCATAATTTTTATTCAGTAAATATTACTGAACAAAATTATGAAATATCTCTCTGTATTTATCAAAAAAGTGAAATATTAGAAAGCTATGTACGACGTTGCCAATTTTTATAATGCAGCCTCTCAAACTCGATGGCATATCTTATCTCGGTTGGTCAGCAACTAAAGTAGATTTATTTCCTCTTGTAAGCAGTGTAAGTACTAAAACTTAACATACCATCACGCCTGTTAATCACCAAAGGGTTAGGCAGAAGTGTATCTAATAGTACACCCACATTTCGACAGTTATTTTTAAGACCCATGTAATAGGAGGCGAGCCTATTGCCATCAACCGGGCGCAAATTCAGACTCCGTGACTGCTACTGAGAAATTCCTGATGGAAAAACCCAATAACACTTTGCCCGACCCGGGAATCGAACCCTGGACCTCACGCTCAGCAGTCGTGCTTGCAACCACTACACCAGGATTATTTTTAGGCAGTCTAGTACTAAAAATAATCCTATTTTCGTTATTTTTTTACTAGCACTTACTTCTAAAGCCATAGGCAGCAACAGCTGATGCCATATAGCCAGATAGTCCCCGTCCGTCATGCCGGTCTTGTTGAGAGGCACGTTGAAGTTGTACCCCTTGCCGCGGCCAGCGCCCACGTACTGGAAGTTGGACTGGCGCAGGTTGGGCCAGAAGGCGCCATGCTCGTAGCGGTGGATTGAGAAGTATACTACCCTGGAATTTGTACAATGTCTCAATATATTTTGATCTATACAGGATGGAAGGGCTACCGATCCGAAACCGGTTACCACGTATTCAGTACATCATTCTCAGAAACCGATGAAAATTTTCTATGTGGGGGGGCCCACATAGAAAATTTTCATTTTTGGTTATATTTTTTTTAAATCTGCTGTTCTATACATTTTGACGTATAGCTATTGCACTTTTGTAGGAAACAGCTGTTTTTTTTATAAATAACCGACAAAAAATTTCTATGTTGGGTGGTTCAGAAAAATGTACTGAATACGTGGTCACCGTTTTCGCGTCGGTGTCCCTACCACCTTGTATACATTTAACCAATAATTGAAATCGGTTTTTGTCTGATCGGCGGCAAAAGCGAATGTATATTTTGTATCGAGTCAGGCCGAGTCGCATATAAGGCTCCCATCTATAGAGGGGCGAACTTAGACTTAGCTAAGTTGCGCGTCATCCGAAATTGACCCTTGCTTGCATAAAGTTAATGTTCTTATTCGGCTGATATGCTTGATCGCAGTCGCTTGTAGGAATATGCACATTAACGTTACGCTAATAAGGATTATTTTCTGACGTAGTGCGACTGAGCTAAATCTAAATTAGGTCTGTAGATGCAGCCTAAGGGGCCGTCTCCACGAGCGAGAGAATCGCGGCGATATTATCGTCGTGTCACGTATTTCTATACGAAAATATCGCCGCGATTCTCTCGCTCATGGAGACGGCCCTTAAGAGAGTGTTTAGAATTATACGCGACACGACGATAATATCGCCGCGATTCTCTCGCTCGTGGAGACGGCCCCTAAGTCTAGCACGCCTTACTTACCTAGGGTCGTTGTAGAACATTTGTTGCGTGGCTTGTCCGTGATGGACATCCCAGTCCACTATCAGTATCCTGCAAAAAGATTACATTTACAGGTTTCATCGCGAAATAAATGATTAAATAGCGCCATAACACATAAAAATCGACGCTGCACAATGCAGGCTGAAAATCTGCACATTTTGAAGGTCAATTACAAAAGATAGTCCCCCAAAATGCCGTCTTTCGCCACTTCCTAGTATTTCAGCTGGGAAGAGGTGGCGGAACAAGCTCCCCAGCAACATCCACCCTGACCTCCTGGAGAGGTCTCTCACCTGTTAACACCTCGCTGGTCGATGGCATGCCTGGCGGCCAGCGCCACGTTGTTGTAGAAGCAGTAGCCGCAGGGCTCCGCCGTCATGGCGTGGTGTCCGGGCGGACGGACGAACGCCGCGCCGTTCTGGACCTGTCCGGACACTATACTGTCCACTAGATCGATGGTGGAGCCCGCTGCTAGTAGGGCTAGTTCGTGGGTCGTCTGGAAAAGAAGTTGGTGATAAAAATGACACAAGAATGATGTTATGTTATTGAGAGAATCAGAAAACAAAGAATAAATATTGCCCACTCACTGGATGTATGTAGACCGCGTCGTACTTCGCGGAGATCTCCTCCAAATACTCCAGGTTGTCGTTCTGATGCGTCGTCTCCATCATGTCGTACACAGACGGACAGTGTAGAACACACAACTCCTCTTTAGTCGCCGCTCTAGGTGGGTACAGTTTGCATTGCTCTATTAAGTTTAATTCATGGCACCTGAAATTAAAGAAGAAAAGAAATAATAATAGGATAACATAACCGGCCTCTATAGAAATATCCTACATGATATTAAAGTTAGCGCGCAGTTAATATACAGAAATATCCGACAGCAAAGGTCGAGCAGTAGTCCATCAGACACAACACCCACCTGCCTCCGTAGCATGACCACCGTAGACAAGGATTTCTTTGACGGAAGAATCGACTTAATGACAGATTGTGTCGACACAATGACAGATTTCTTTGCACTATCTGTCATTTTGTCGATTCTTCCGTCAAAGAAATCCTTGTCTACGGTGGCCATGCTACGGGGGCTGGTCGGAGCATCCTTCCTTTTAAATAAAGGATTAGGAAGTTTACACCCTGTACCTCATAATCGTGTTTATTTGCCGCCCGTGACTTGTATATAAATTTTCCATCGGTTATTAAAAAAAAATCAGCTGTTCCATACATTTTGACCATGTAGATATTGCACTTTTGTAGGAAAAGCTGTTTTTTATTTATAAACGACGAAAAATTTCTATTTAAGGGGGCTCAGAATGATGTGCTGAATATGTGGTAAGCGTTTTCGCGTCGGTGTCCCTTCCACCCCGTATAAAAATAAAAAAAGCATCGACTTTTAGTGGAGCATTTAAGTGCATCCGGTAAGACTGGAATTCAACCCAAAAATAGTTGGGATAAGGATAAAACAAATGTGATATTAACCTCTCTATAACGCTAGTCAGTCGCTCCGGACACTCGGGGTACTGGTCGTCCCACAGACACCGGTGCTCCGCCATGCGAGGCTCCGTCACCAGCCCTGTTTCACCTTTCACCTTCGTCTTAGAATCCATGGCCTAGAAAATTGAAAAAAAAAAGTTGGTCAAAAAAATCAGTACAGTGGCCCCAAGAGGCGTATACAAAAATTACGTCAGTATGTACATTAGTCCAGGTGAGCGCAACCAGGCACAATTAGATGAGAATTGAAATAATAAAAATAAAGGTACAATTACAAAGGCGACAACCGCAGTAACAAAACCCAATCGCAATGAAAGACCGCAGTGTCACTAACGGTTTTTATATAACACGATGGCAAACGGCCATAGGCAGCAATGTCGCATTCGACGCGTTATTTTCTTTTTAACATTTTCACCGCCACGGACTTCAATAGAAGTTCTAGATTTCCGTGCCACCAGCGCCACGACTTCATCAGAAACTCTTAATTTTTAACTACCTATCAAGCATAAAAGTACTGTATTTAAAGCGTGTAAATATCATTCATCGATATAACGATACCCTCATCACTACTGTTTACTATATACTTCGTTATACAATTATAGCTTGGCGCTGGCGAGGCATCGCGTTCTGTGTATGTTGGCGATGAAAAGGTTAAAAAACTTTGTCCCACTAGCAATTTCTCCTGTATCGTGAGTATGTTTACAAAAATTTAAACTCACAGACACAAACAGCCAGACCTGGAATAACTACCTGCAGCCCCTGTAGGCCACACAAATATTTGTTCTGTCCGGGAAATGCTGCGTTCTGTCACTGCGATTGGGCGCCTTGTTCACTTCGTTTTGCGGTTGCGCACATCAAGCTACTACAATCTGTCAAGTTTCTTTAGTATGTTTTCAACTTTATCGCTAAAGCATTACTTTCAAGGTTGATTAGGAAAATTTGAATTTCGGGTAGCTTGATGTACGAGTCTGTACCTTAAATTGAGAATTATTTCAGAGAGAACAAATTACAACGTCTACCTTTAACAGTTTCTTAGAGTAATTTAAAAATTAGCATGTTTAGACAATAAAAGTAATTAAATTATAATCTAAATTACACAGTGAAGCGAGCTAACAGTCATAAACATGTTAATTATTCATTTTAGAGCCATAAAATACGTCGCATGTAAGCTACGTTGTCTTGGTTAATGATAGGTACAATTGTATTTTAGTTACGTAATAATATACTGCTAGTCAAGAGTTGTTATTAAAGCGGCAACAGAAATACACATTCTGTGAAAATTTTAACTGTCTACCTATTACGGATCATGAGATACAGCCCGCTGACAGACAGACGGACGGATGGACGAACGGACGGACAGCGGAGGCTTAGTAATAGGGTCCCGTTGGTTACCCCTCGGGTACGGAACCCTAACAAAGCAATGATTTCTTGTCATATCTTTAGAACATTATGTCGTAAATTACCCTACGGGAACATACTACCGGGAGAAAAAGTATCTTGTATCTTAATCCAGCACGCGTAGCATGACCAAACGGGTTTTGACGGAATTATCGACAAAATGACAGATCAACAAAAGAAATCTGTCATTTTGTCGATTCTTCCGTCGACAAAACCAGTTTCTACGGTGGCCATGCTACGCGTGCAATTGGTTGTATTGGTTGGTTTGGTTGGGTGGTTGGTTGGTTTGATCTCTGTTCCTTTTAGGGTGAAATAAAAAGCGGTGATAGCCTAGTGGTGTGATCGTCGGACTGTCACATAGGTCACGAGTTCGAACCCGAAGCATGACATCTCAGATTTTTCGGATTCATGTGCGTATTGCATAATTAATTTCGGTAAAGATAAACACCATAAGGAAACCAAATATGCCTGAGAGATATTTCTTGACGGCATGTAAAGCCAAGTCAGAGGCCCATGACGGCATAAAAACTCTCGACACCAGTTTAGGCATTTCTCGGGATTTCATCCTAATTCAAATCTGCTCAGTCGTTGAGTAATAGACAGACAGATCAGTGGACAGACAGAGATACTCTCGATCACGAATTTCTCAGTAGCAGTCATGGAGTCTGGATTTGCACCTGGTTGTTCGCAATAGGCTCTCCCCCTATTACATGGGACTTAAACATAACTAGCGAAATCTTAGTGTGTAGGTACTATTAGGGACACCTCTGCCTAAGCCTTCGAGGATTACAGGCGTGATGTTATGTTAAATAATACTGTCGTGCTACTTACAATTTGATAATGATCCCTCAATTCAGTGTGAAAGCCGTGCTTCTTCTTCTGCTGTGCTTTCCGCTTTGCAGCGATCACTAATGCAGATGGCTGCAACACACATATATTTAACTGAAACATGATGCCACTACAAAATTCCAAATATACACATAAACAATACAATGAATTTTCAGTATTTCAGATTATACTGATCAATGTAACATAAAATAAGATTGGCGTTGAGACTTTTACTGTATTTCTGTAAGGTTCAAAGAAATCTATATATAAATAAAAAGAGAAGGCCTGACTGACTGACTGACTGACTCATCAACGCCCAGCCCAAACCCTTCGACCTAGAAAGCTGAAATTTTGCACAGAGGTTTCCTTTATAATGTAGACAAGGAATAAGGAAGGATTTTTCGAAATTCAACCCCTAAGGGAGTTAAATAGGGGATGAAAGTTTGTATGGAAAATCGTCATTTTTGGAGTTTAAACCATAAAAATTGGTGGTTACCATTCTGGTGAAAAATTAAAAACCACGTGTTAGAGCATTTTTCGAAATTCAACCCCTAAGGGAGTTAAAAAGGGGATGAAAGTTTGTATAGAAAATCGTCATTTTTGTAGTTTAAACCATGAAAATTGGTGTTTATCATTATGGGGAAAAATTAAAAACCATGTGTTTCAGTGCTTTTCGAAATTCAACCCCTAAGGGAGTTAAGTAGGGGATGAAAGTTTATATGGAAAATCGTCATTTTTGTAGTTGAAACCATGAAAATTGGTGTTTATCATTATGGGGAAAAATTAAAAACCATGTGTTTCAGTGCTTTTAGAAATTCAACCCCTAAGGGAGTTAAATAGGGGATGAAAGTTTGTATGGAAAATCGTCATTTTTGTAGTTTAAACAATGAAAACTGGTGTTTATTATTCTGGTTAAAAATCAAGTGTTTCAGTGTTTTTCGAAATTCAACCCCTAAGGGAGTTAAATAGGGGATGAAAGTTTGTATAGAAAATCGTCATTTTTGTAGTTTAAACCATGAAAATTGGTGTTTATCATTATGGGAAAAAATTAAAAGTCACGTGTTTCGGTGCTTTTCGAAATTCAACCCTTGAGGGAGTTATTTGGTGGTTACCATTCTGGATAAAAATTAAAAACCACGTGTTTCAGTCTTTTTCGAAATTCAACCCCTAAGGTAGTTAAATAGCGGATGAAAGTATGAATGGCAAACCCGTTAGTTTTGTAGTTCAAACCATGATTTGTAGTAAGCTTTTTGCTAGGTCACTCACTTATCACGAAATATCGAAAACCGCTCGACGTATAAATTTGAAATTTAGCAGGTAGTTAATAGTTAGTAGACGTCCGCTAAGAACGGATTTTGCGACAGGGCCGGATTAAGGAGATCTAAGGGCTCTCGCAAGTTTGTATGGAAGTCCTTCATTTTTTGTGCTACAAACTTGAAATTTGGCAGGAAGGAAGTAGTTAGTAGACGTAGACCATTAATTACGCGAGATGTTTAAGTAGGGGGGGGTGTCGCGCCCAATATCACCCAATCTCACGAGGGAAAGAGGGGGGTCTCGGCAGATATCACGTGAGATTAGGAGGGAGATGAGGGGGTCGAGCCAAATCTCACGACATCCCACCAAGGGGGGAGGGGCGTCGAAAAATCGCCTCACGTAATTAATGAACGCCCCCTAACAAAAGCTTCTCCTTGCTTAAAAGGTGATCTCCAAATCATGTGTGTGACAACTTTATGTAATTGAAATAAACATTTTATTTTTAACACTTTGCCCGACCCCGGGAATCGATCTCCACGCTTAGTAGTCGCGCTTGCTACCACTAGACCAACGTGCCAGTCTCACACATGCACACCAAAATTTCCACGCGAACGAAGTCGCGGGCAACAGCTAGCTAAATAAAATATATAAAATGTTTTGAAGTTCTTTCATAAACACTTAAGAATATGACAGAATAACAAATTAAAAAACTCAGTGGAAGACCATAAACACAAAATATAAAACCTTTTCATCAACCATCTCAAAACATACCGAAAAGGTTTGAATTATTACAACGGCTCAAGAGGTTAAAAAAATCATTTATTTACTTTTGCTAATAGTTACTAATTTTTTTTTTAGCTTCAACACAACAACTTGCATGCATTTTCTTCAAATAATTTATGTAAATGGAAAATCATTATACAAAAGATCTTATTATTTTCAGGATTTTAATTACTTCTCATACTAGCGAATGGTACTATTTACATATAAATACATAAACTCAAACCGTTTCAGGGGTTTGCAGAAACTTCAGAACAGGTACTTCTTCACTAGATATGAATGCGTAAATCACAAACAAAATCACATCAATTTGTATATTAATTTTGATTGTAAACAAATTACTATGATTATACCTACTTATCAATAGTTTTATAATGTAATAAACCATGTAAGGTACTTACACTTCAGTTAAACTGATTTCAATTAAAATTTGAATTAATTTCTGAATATAACGTAAATTTTTACTAATTATTACATGTCAAAATCAAAATCAAAGCATTTATGTCAAGTAGGCCAGTTACAGGCACTTTTGAATTGTCGAAACAAAGATAACAGGAACAACAAGATTGTGTGCACAACACAATGATATAAATAGTATATTAAGATAATGTCCTCTCTTATCACCATAAAGATAACACTGTGTATCTTTACAACTGTAGACATCATTTATGTGTATGTTTTATATATTATCTTCTAAGCAAATAACAGATATTCTCCAAGTGGTTGATAGTTCTGCAGTTAGAGTGCAGTGTTCCAGGTTCAATACCTGTTTTGTTATTATTTTAACATTAACAATATTTCAGTGTACATTATGTACAATAGCTCTTTTAAGCTTTCATAACTTATTCCAATCTAAATAGAAACACTTGAATACACTAAAAGGAAGAAAACTAGGTTAAAAGCCTGCTGAGTTACTGATAGATTCTTACAAAACAAAACAACTTTTCACACTAAAGTCATTCTCTATTGAACAGCCATGCAGAATCCTAGAACCAATCAATAAGGTATTTAGCTATAGGCTGTAGTACTATCTGTAGTTATGCCATAAAATGTGTCATGTCACGGGCCTAGGTGTAGGCGGCGCCGTACAATATACGCTAATTTATTACCTTAGCCCCAGCTGACATTGCGCGAGTCTGTATCTTGGCCTTGCGAGCACCATTTCTGGTCACAATACTCGAAGCAGGCGGAGTCGCCTTTTTACTCTCTCCAGACGAACGGCGCGGCTGCGGCAGCGGTGGGGTCGACTAAAACATATCACACCAATATCATATAACAAACTTCCACGCTCGATAGCGCGCCAAGTCTAAATATACACGAAAAAGTTTTTAACCTCACCATTATTATATCAATAAAACAAGTGATTGTTCACGAAAAATATCACAGTCACTAAAAGTAGCCGCTAATTACGTGGTCATTGTTAGTAGCGGTAAGTAGCAATCAAAACAATACACATTGCAAGGGAATCAGTGCCCAAAAATCGCAGTGCCAGCCAGTGTGACTTGAATTTTCATATGACTTTGACAGTTGACACAGATCAACAGATGTCACTGTTTTATCTCCAATGTTCAAATCATAGCGGGTTAAGGTTAAGAGTTAAGACCGAGTTGATTACACGAATGGTATTTTTAGGGTTCCGTAGACAACAAGTCTGTCCACAGCGTAACTCAAAGGCTCTTAGTACTAGAAAGCTGTAATTCGGCATGAATATACAGATTGGTTACGCTGACAAAGTGGTATAATAAAATCTCAAAAAGTATTATTTTTTAGGGTATCTCCTTCCTGTACCCACAAATAAAGTGGGTTTTTTTTTTTCTCGCGTATCCCTTTGTATGGTATTTCGTTGGATAGGTGTTTAAAAAATATTGCAAGTTTTATTGAGAATTTTTCGATTATGGGATTCGTTTGTGAAATATTAAGATTTAAAGTGCTAATTTTTGTTAGACTCAAGGGTCCGCCCCCGCCTCTACCAAACGGTTGTGTTTTGATGTGTGAAAAAATTCACGGTTGTAGTACTTGTATATACCTACAGGGTGTAACAGAAGGGGTATAGTCATATGAAAGGATATGCTGCAGACCGTCAAACTGCACAACTTTCTCCTTGGGTCCAATTTAGTAAATGCGTTTGCATATGACTATCCCCTTTCTGTTACAGCCTGTATAACGAAATTAAAAGGAAAACTATCACAGCTATGTAGGCTTTCATAGTTTACGAGTAATAGACGACCAACTAATGAAATTACTTGGATAACATATTTTCCCAAACATAATGTATGAGAACACAGGTTTTTCAACTGCAAATGTAAGTGTGTTTTTTATTATTACGATAAAATCATCGATCGGAGGCAATTCATATATTGATGGGCAACTACGGAACCCCACATTGTACGCGGCCTGACACGCACTTGACGGGTATTTTTTTGTTAAAATAACCAAAATAGCTTGAAAATAAAGCCGCGCCCCCACTAGGGCCGCGCGGCTCCATGGGGCCGAGCCACGCGGCCGAGCCTCGTGAGTGTGGACGTGAGCGAGGCCTGAGCCGCGAGGCCTAATAGGGCCGCGCGGCCAGCCTCGTGCAACTCGACGGTTGTCGGTCTACTTCAAAGAAAGCTGCGCGGCTGTGGGTAGTGGGGCCGGGCTGCGCGGCCTGTAAGTGCGCTAGAAACGCCAAAAACGTAGACGCCGCGGTTTATTTCTTATTTGCGCAGCGGTGCTTATTACTATGAATGCTGCTGAAGCTAAAAGCACGTCCTCTTCTTCGTACATCTCAAAAGAAACTGCCCGGCCCGTAATATCTCTTTAGAGTCTGTGGCATCTGCGCAAGGTGGGCCGCGCGGCTCTTTAATGTGGACGCGTTGCGAAAAAACAGAAAAGTCTCGCGAGGCCGAGCCGCGCAGCTCGTAGTGGGGACGCTGCTTTACCTTTTCACCCCTTAACCGATCACGAGCCCGTGCCCGTGTGGAACTTACGCCAAGAAGTTTTTAAGGAAGTAAAATCGACTAATTCTGAATTAAATTTTGTTTGTACTCTGTGACTTGCACTGACTAGTTTCACAGATAACAAATAAATGAAAAAATTGAAACAGATTTTCGAAAGGTGATTTCAGGAATAAAATGTTAATTTTGAGTTGAAAGGTGTTTATTTTTATATGTTGTTATATTTTTTTTACACTATATTACAAAATTTGATTTGTGCAAGGAATTATTCTACATATTTGGTATGTTATGATCTAATACAACCTACGTCTTTTTTGTTTTTGAATACGCTAATTGAATAGAAATCACTGTCGTAAAACATTTATGACCTTACTGGAAATTTCCGCAATTGCATTGATTCTTTTATAATTAAAAAAAAAAAAAATGCAACTGATCGAGGAAATTATAATGTTGTACCGTTAACTTTGTTGGCCTTTCTAATAAATTTAGCCTCTGAGAACGCAATACAATTTAATAATGCATGTGAAAGTTGCTCTCTCTTATTTCACTAATGCATGTCAATAATAAACCCTCTGGCTATCGGAATTCGGAAGTTAATTCAGTCAGTTCATGGAACGTCTTGGAGATCATAGACTTCCTTCTTGTATCTATGTTGTATAAAATTAATCTAGACTTTTCAGTGATTGATTCACCTGGAAGTTACGTTATTTTAGTTAAAATTCTATGATAGCCATACAAATTACTGGGTCTTAGCACATATCTTGAGCTTTTGAATAAGTAGTCATGCATACCCCATCTGACAACCTGACCATGCGGCCAGTCTTAATCCTCTAAGATGAACCTCTAAACCAGATGTAAATTCAAACCTATTTCTTTTCAGCCACAAATTAATTCAAAATGAAGCTCATAAGACAAACATGGCCTTTACGGTATGGACATAGGAAGAAAGCACACCGGAGTGTCAGTACATGGTCTCCACTGGCGACTGCCTTCAACACCCGACCAACATCTAGACCCACGTTTGACTCAATGAGGACAAGGACTGTAAGTATTTCACTCTTCATTTTGTAGCCAGAGTGCATTTAAACAAAAAAAAAAGGTGATATGATGTTTGGTGGTCATGGGACTATTTGGTTGAGTTTCTAGAGGTGTGGACAAAGTTTAAAAAGAAAATCAACAATCACAACTTGAATCATTTTTTTTGTTTTTTTCTGAATTACTTGGAATTAGACAAATTTATATTTTGGCGTAATAGCTGAGTTCGTCCATTGCGAAAGAATTTAAAACATATAAAAGTGTGGGTGTCAACATTTCTTTTTTCACGTTTTTCTTGTTTTTTTATCGTCGCCTTCATCTTTGTCCTTGGGACTAGATTGAGGTCAAGAGTAGGCCAAATTAATATAAAATAAATAAAAGTTTGAAAGTGGCACCTGTTACAGGAAAATTGAATGGAAGTCCGCTATCTTGGTATGGACATGAAATGAGGAGGATTGAAACGCATGTTACAAATTTTTGGTAACATGCGTTTCGAATGAGTAATGGATATTAATGTTGATGAATGGAGAGGGAGAGGGATGCCAAAGAAAAGATGGATGGATTGTGTGAGGAATGATATGAATGAAAAGGAGTAAATGATGCCGTGACATCTGGCAGGGAAGATGTTGCACCGACCCCAAATTCCTCTATAAGAGTGAATGATCCAAAATCCACTATATGGGTCTAGTCTGGGTTGGCGGATGTTACAACTTAGAATATTTGGTTCAAGGTCATGCCAGTTTACAATATTTTCAATGTTTCCTTCACTGTGTTTTGATCTGCTGGTCGTAACTATTGACATCTTTCCAGGGACTGTTCAATAAACCAGAACTAGTTAGCTTCGAAGGATTCTCCAACCTAAAAGAGCAGGCAATCACAACTACAGACCAGTTGATAGAGGAAGCTACATCCAACCCCTCCCGGCCTATGGTGGAGATCTTCGACGAGTTGTCCGACACCCTGTGCAAGGTCGCTGATCTGGCAGAGTTTGTCAGGATTTCTCATCCACATTCACACTTTGCGAGCGCTGCTGAAGATGCCTGTATTAGTGTTAGCGGTGTTGTTGAGAAGTAAGTGCTAATTAATATAAAAAATGTTATTAATTTAGTAATTTAATTTAACTAACTCAACCTGGACGCTTACCGCGACCTCTGATTCGGGAGTGATGCAGGAAGAGAGTTCCAGGAAAAAAATATGGGAAGGCTTTGCCGTGAGAAAAACAAACAAAAAAATTGTTTCCTTGTGATAAAATGCTTTATCTAATTTTATGAGTGACACAGTTATCGACTCGGAAACGGCTTGTGCAGTCAGAAAGAGCTTTACGTTCATACAATAGAAAAAGACATCAGTCGCCTCGTTTTGGTTCGGACGACGGGTGTCAACGCCCCGCTGATTGAAATGCGACGAATTAGGTGGTACGATAAGTGTGGTCAGTTCCCATACATTCACAGGTTGATTATAAATACAGGGTGTAAGGGACAGTCCACCGCAGACTGATGGGGTGAGTTCAGTATATCATACCAAGATGACCTACCTGTAAAAGGAAATTATTTCAGGAACATTATGGGAATCCAATAACTTTGATTTGTTTTATTTCCTCATACACAATGTATCGGTACCGTGGCAAAACGCACGTAGCGAACGGCAAGTGCGACGAAGAGTTTGATGAACTCTGTAGCTAGGCTTTATTTCAATGTACTGCTAGTAACTGAAAAAACTATAAAAAAATGAAAATTTTCCTGAGAAAAAATCTGGTGGAATATGATTGAATATAACTGAATGCACCCTATCATTTTACCGAGGGCCTGGGGGACCCTGTTTAGTACTCGTTTTACCCGATACGTATCTATTTTTCAATTCATGCCAATTCATTGTCCAGATTAAACACACACAAGGGTCTTTACGAAGCGCTACGGGACTCCGTAAGGCGCGGCACATCGGGGGACCAGCATCTAGCAGAGTTGTTCCTGTTTGACTTCGAACAAAGCGGCATACAGTTGGCCGAGGAACGCAGGCGAAGGGTGGTGGCTCTCAATGACACCATCCTGCAAACTGGGCAGAGGTTCATGGCAGGGGCTGCGAAACCCAGGAGGGTACCACGGTCCGCTGTGCCTGCTAACGTCAGACAATTGTGAGTAGATGAAATGTTGTCTACCTCTATCCACAGATCGCCTAGGAAAAGTATGTGCATCTGCGCATCGGCAATCATCGTCTATCTTCGGAAATACGAACGCGTGATGGTGAGATCTAATATAGAGAGCTTGGTAAGGACTTGAAAATATTTCCTTAATTTGCATAAAAATGTTTAGAAAATTATAGAGTAACCACTGGGTGCAATTCCAAAAACATTTCAAAACTTTGTAGTGATATATGACGACTTGCGATCGGAGTAGGTAACCCGACAGAGATACCACTTTACACAAACACGCAATGCTGCCGCGCTTTTTACCTATAAATGATTAAAAAGCGGAACTGTCCGCTTTTTAATCATTATCTAACAAAATAATATGTTTTACATTGGTAAAACTTGGAAGCTTTGTCTGTTTCGATGATTACTCTGTTGCACAACTTTCGTGCTAATTCGGAAATACGAAGATTGCCGAAGAGCAAACCATTTTAGGTTTATCTGTACCTAAATCTCAAAGAATACAGGTGTACTGATGAAATTAGCCCAGCAATGGTTTTTACTTATCATTACTTAGACAGACTTAGACATTGCATAGTTTTGTGGTGGATCTTTTAACACCGTATATGTATTTTTTGGTCATCAGCTTCAGCAGTGAAGGCGACGATATAATAGTGAGCGGAGTATACGCGGAGTGCGGCGATGCCGCGGCGCGCGAGGCTGCGTATCGGCTGTACCTCGCGCCCGACAAGTCACAGCACCAGCTACTGTCCACCACACTCGAGGCACGGCATGAAATGGCTTCCATATGTGGTTTCCAGAGCTATGCAGATAGGTAATAAAAAAAAACGAAAACTTTAATGAGTGTGTGGCGATCTGTCCTTTTCCCAATTTACTTGTTGTTGGTCTTCTTGATCCATACTTCTCCTTTTGTCGTCATCTTAATAATCACCCCCTTTCAGGCCATATCATATTTGATATTTCACGTAGTACATCCATTCTTTCTTTGGTATTCTTCTATTCTTAAAGTCGTCCACATTTATACACAAAACCTGTCTCGCGACATTGTTGATTAAATCATGTAATCATCGAAAATTATAAATAAATTTTAATTGACTGAGTTTTTAAGAAAATTACATGACAATTTTCTAAATTACACTTGACTGATCAAGTACCGAACTGTCTAATGATAACCATTCAACAGAAATTCTACACCAATTCTAAAGTAATAAATATTTCTTCCCACAGAGCGATAAAAGCGAGTACAATGGAAACATCAGCAAACGTGCGACAATTTCTCGACATTCTCTCAGATAATCTCTACGACCGAGCAAAAATCGACTTTGATGCTATGCTTAAAATGAAGAAGCAAGAAACCCCTTACCAGGACAGTCTGATGTGCTGGGACACCCCCTACTTCACTCATAAGGCGAAGACGCAACTGCTCAATGTAGCTAACTCAGACTTTAGTCCGTACTTCTCGCTGGGCGGGTGTATGGAAGGCCTTAATATGCTCTGTGAGGAACTGTACGGAATCAGTTTGAAGGCTGAAGAAATGCTGCCAGGTATTTTTTTTTAATTTGAATTCTGTAGTTTTTGTGGGTTTTATTCTTTACTTTATAAATAATATTGCTATAATATTGTCATATATTGTTGTATAATAATATTGTCTGTGTTAGTGTTACGCTCACGACTAGGTAGAACATTATCTTAAAAAAACTCATTTTATATAAAACTTGTTAGTACTGACTTCATAAGCGGATTGGCATTTAACTTAGAATTAGTTCACACCAAAAAGGGACGTGATAAAAAAAATATACTTTATTGTACATAAAAATTGTTGTTCTTGTGGTTAAATTTAATTCACTAGCGAAATTCTACATGATGGGTATCGATAAGTAAACAAGGAGCGGAGTTTTGCTAACTTATTCAATTTAACCTTGTAGAACTTATTTCCTACATAAATACGTAGGTAACATGATCTTTCATCCTTAAAAAACATTGAAAATCTCATATTTT
The DNA here is from genome assembly GCA_963082995.1 of Noctua comes. Lineage (NCBI taxonomy): Eukaryota > Metazoa > Arthropoda > Insecta > Lepidoptera > Noctuidae > Noctua > Noctua comes. The sequence goes on from OY720267.1 coordinate 3,872,310, forward strand.
CGAAAAATCAAAACGACTGGTTTATTTATTGCACAGTAGCATTAAGTACTACCCCAGCCATAAACTTAGACTTTTCTCGTTACCCCAGGCGAGTCGTGGTCTCCGGACGTGTATAAGCTGGGCGTGGTACACGAGACCGAAGGCCTGCTGGGTTACATCTACTGCGATCTGTACGAGAGGCCCGGCAAGCCGCATCAGGACTGCCACTTCACCATACAGGGCGGGAAGCTACTGCCCGATGGCAGTTATCAGGTGCGTGGAGATTTAGGGCGAATTTCTGAGCTTGAACGCGATTTGGATGTGCTGATGATCGTATTAAGTGGCATAATTTAAATTGACACATTTACGTTATAAATTTAACTAAATCTTTAAATTTATAATTTATAAGAATGAGCATTCATTAGAAGTAATTGCTAATATTGGCGAAAATCAATGCTAACTGGTATTCTTAGGCCCCTTATAGGCTTATCAAGAAGCTTAATTCATGATTGATTGTGGGTGTGCTATTAATAGGTATGCCTTTGCCTAACCCTCCTATGATGATGGTCTGATTTTATGTGCTTAATTCATAAGTAGGTAAATTTCTTGTCAAGTTTTGTTGGTTGGGAGTATACGGTTTTACCTTCCGTTATACTTAAAATTATAGGGATATTCCGAATGGTTTCATAACTTACGGGAGGCTTTGAATTTACTTTTTCACAACAAGTTTTCTTACAAATTTTGTGATTTACAAAACACATTTTTCCAGAATCCAATCGTCGTAGTGATGCTATCACTAAGCGGGGGGCACCGATCAGGGCCAGCTTTGCTATCAGCGGGAGGTGTAGACAACCTGTTCCATGAAGTGGGCCACGCTCTTCATTCGATGCTGGGTCGCGCAACACACCAACATGTCTCCGGTACCCGCTGTGCCACCGACCTCGCCGAGGTGCCGTCCGTGCTGATGGAGTACTTCGCCAGTAGCCCGGAGGTAACTGTTCCTCAGTGGACCACTACACTCCTGGCTGGATTATCAATTCCTGTATTTTACAAGAAGGACTGCCTATCTGACCTCTACAATCCAACTAGCTAGGTAACACGGTACCCCTTGTAGAGACTGATTGTCAGATTTTCGGACTTCTGAAATCCTGTAATGATTGTCTAAGATCTACAAGGTGTAAGCGGACTTTACGGTTCACGAAGCCGTCAACCAAGCATTCTGTACATCAAACTAAGTATCTCAAAAATAATTGCTGCGAAACGGATTTTTTTTGGGGGTGAAAAATCGCGATTTACGGTAGGACTCAATGTGACGCACTTAAAACATTGCGCTGTTGTGAAGTTTGACTCCCAATATCTTCGTAACTAGAAGGTATGGTCTCAAAAAAATATCGCAATGACGGGGAGAACAAGTGCGTTTCGGCTTCGTTAAGGGTACTTTTGCACCCATCATAACTTACAGCCGGGACAACACTGGTCAACTTGCTTCCGAGGTTTGGAGAGGTCTTGGTATATAATCAGCCATCCGCTGTCCGACCTCGGCAAGCGTGGTCGGTAACCTTGGAGGTAGACCCGAGCAGCTGGCAACGGCACTAATTACCATAATAATTAACTTGCAGGTGATCCGTCGCTTCGCTCGTCACTTCCAAACGCGCGAGCCGATGCCTGATGATATGCTGCACCGACTCTGCGCGTCTAAACATCTGTTTGGAGCCAGTGAGATGCAACTACAGGTACACTTTCGGACGTTCAACGTAATCAGTATGGTGTAACCAATTATTATTGAGCAATCATACAAAGAATATTATAACAGTTTGGGTACTGGGTACATGACAATGTTGTCATAACCTGGCGTATTGTCGTGACAATAATATTCTTTGTATTCTTACATTGGAGAAATTCATTCTCCATCTCCGAAAGTAGGTAACTGCCTTCGAAGAGCTCCTCATCGTTTTACTGGATAGGATGTATCGTCTAGTCCGGTGAAGAAGGTATGACGATGTTTGAAGTTTTTTTCCAATTTCTGTAAAAATAATGGTCTAAAAATCGTCATTCGTTTAAAATCTTTTAAAGTTTTTTTTTAATATTTTAAAATAGTTTGACCTCTTTGGTCAGATTTGGACCTAGCTATGGACTGAATCTGGAACTATCACAATGAATATTGACCGACCTGTCCCATAAGCATTTAGTGAAGGTACTCTGGCCCCCACAGGTGTTCTACTCAGCGCTGGACCAGCACTACCACGGGCCCGACGCGTCGCAGCGCGGCTCCACAACAGAAGTGCTGAAGCGAGTGCAGAAACAGTACTACGGGCTGCCTTACGTTGAGAATACTGTGAGTTTAACACTCCTAAGGCGCAATTACCGTATTTTATTACAAGAACATCAACATTTTTGACATCGATGTCAATTTGCTACTCAGCAAACAAAGTGACTAAAACAAAAACACACTGAACAGGAATAATATGAAAAAAGTGGAGTATTATTTCTAAATCATAGAATTTATAAACAATGCTCTTTGCCTTCTTAGTCAAAAAAAAATCTAAATTTAAGAAAAGCCTGTTACAGTCGTACATTTTCATGCTAAAAATTTATAATTTTTAAATATATTCTTGGCATTATTAAGGATTCTCTTAAATCACATACAGCCCAAGTGCAATAAATCAATTAGTAAGGATGCGTCCACATCTGGCGAATGTGCCGCAAATGTGCAGCTCGCGAGCCGTTTGCGAACTGCGCGCGTTTATTTTATGTTCGTACGCAGCCCCTGCGCCGTCCGCGCGCCGCTCGCGCGCTTTCTGCGCGCCGTACTCGAGCTGCGCTGGAGGTGCGCGCGTGCCGGCCGCGATGCACCTCACAAATTCAAGCAAATTCACTACTGAGGCTCAAGTTCACGCGTATGTGCGCACGAGCAGCGCGCGCCCCTCTCGAGCCTTGCTAGTGTTGCACTAGAGTGGCGCACTAAATATAGGCTGTAACCGCACGCGCGCAGCTCGCGGGCAGCTCGCAAACGGCTCGCGAGCTGCACATTCGCGGCACATTCGCCAGATGTGGACGCACCCTAAGACAAAGTGAACATCAAATTTTTAAACTTCCCAATTTGTTCCACTGGTGGCAACAATCCACCTTTTTACCATCCTGTAAGGGTATTTCATTCCTCTGAGCTAAACCGATAGTTTCTGTTACCAGGCATGGCAGCACCGCTTCAGCCACTTGATCGGCTACGGCGCCAAGTACTACTCGTACCTGATCTCGCGCGGCATCGCGTGGTCCGTGTGGCACAAGCACTTCCAGCAGCAGCCGCTGTGCCGCGCCGCCGGAGACAACCTGCGCCGCGGCCTGCTGCGGCATGGCGGCGCTGTGCCGCCACAGGTACCCACCACGATTTATACTATTCCTACAACCGCGACTGCTGAGCATGAGGTCCTGGGTTTTATTCCCAGGTCCGGCAGAGTGTTATTGGCGTTATCCCATCAGGAATTCTCAATAGCAGTCATAGTCTGTACTTCTGCCCGGTTGATGGGAATGGGCTCGCCCCCTGCTACTCTGCCGGCCTTAAACATAACTGGCGAAGTGTGGGTGTACTATGAAGTACACCTCTGCCTAACTCATCGGGTATTACAGCGTGATGTTATGTCGTCTTTTTATATATTTTTTTTGTCTTTTGATATCTCTAACTTTCTCTCAATTCCCATTTTACATAGTAAAAAAGTGGTTTCTACAAAAGTAATTTTGACTATTGACTGCTTTCAAGTTTCTGGTTTCACATTATAACATAACACATCACGCATGTATTCCTCGAAAGGGTCAGGCAGAGGTGTAACAATGGTACCATTTCGCTAGTTTATCAATTTTATGTAATAATCATATTCCCGTTATTCCCTCAGATGTTACTCCGCGACTACTTACAAGAAGATGTGACGCCGACCACGCTCGCGAATGCTCTCGCTGAAGAATTAGACCATCACAGGGATCACCTGGACACCGTGTTCAAAATACTACAGAAATGATCACACCACTAACTTGAAGTACTCTTTTGACATGAGACTGAAAATTTGGCACATATTATGTCCGTTTTTACTAACACTAAATGGAAGCGCGATTTTGGATTTTCAACTTGCCGCGCTTAACCGAGCGTTGGGAATCTATTGTTTTGTAACACGGGCTGCACGTGTAGCATGGCCACCGTAGAAACGGGTTTTGTCGAAGAATCGACAAAATGACAGATTTCTTTTGTTGATCTGTCATTTTGTTGATTCTTTCGTCGACAAAACCCGTTCCCGATCATGCTACGCGTGCTGGTGTCCGCAGCTCCACGTCAAAGCGCGTATTTTGCATACATAAGCGGGTTGGAAATCTAACAGCTCGCTTCTATTTAGTTATACATTACGATGGCGTCTAATTTTAGTGAAAACGGGTAGTAATGTTTTCGAAAAATTCGACTTTGTATCGCTTTTTTCTGTCTGTCTGTCTGACTATTAGTGAACGTGGGTATGTTCAGTGATAGTCACTGTCTAAACCAAGATGCCCTCTGTGTCAATCCTTCATCCGGGTACTGAGATTTCGTATTAGGTGGCTTCAGCTGGAACTAGAAGAATTGTGATGCATTTATTGTAGTTACATCAAAAAATGCTTCAATAATATCAACTATTGACTGGTACCTGGTCTGTATTTTTGTAATTATTGTGCCTGGCCAGCAGTTGTAGGCACCTTTAAATACGTCGGCCTACACTACAAATCTGATCGCTAAACATAATTCTGTCCATAGAAAAATCTAGATAACGCAAGAGCACCTACTTCTCGGCATTTCGCGGCTAAAGCATTTTATGCTTAACGTGGCTACTGTCGCAGCAAGCTAAACAACAACGTTACAACTAAAGAACAAAAACGTATATGTCTATTTTGTATAGTAACTAAATAGTGCTCATGACGTCATAGTAGGTAGCCAGGAAATGGCACTCTTGGTTTTCATACAGGTCATGATAGGTGCCGTTCAAGTATTACGTAAGCAGTATGGGGGGGGGTGGGGGGTCTTTGTTTTGCTTATTTTGGATGACATGGGGGGTAGGGGAGTCTAGATGATGATTACGTCATAGGTAGTTATTTACTTTTTTACACGAATGGCAATCCTCACATTGTCTATGCTTGAAAACGAAACGCATTTTCGGGGATTCCCGCAAATAATGCATACGTTTAGGCACTCGCTATAGAACCGATTAGGGGAATTACCACGCGCTATTCACTTGTCTAAATATTTCTGTCCCTTACTCTATGTTGAATACTGTATCAGTAAAATCTAATCTCTATCCTAAATCTATTTTCTTATTTTTTAAAATTATAATTATAACATTATAATTATAAGATTTTAAACTATCATGGTCACTAACATTACTATTAATACTAATAACGGGATATTTACCGTGTTAACTGTTTTCTATGAGTTCCCGATATTTCGGCGCTGTTGCAAGCACCATGATCACGGATAAACTGAAGTTATTGCGGTTGGGTGTTTATGAGCATACAAATCGGTCTACCCTCTTTCTTGTTCGTTTTTTGCACTCAGTACCGCTACCACTGTCACTCGCAACTCGATTCTGCTCCCGACACACGAAACTCACTGTGTCCGCTCGCGAACTTTTTTCGGCACTTTTCCGCTTTTTATACAGCTGGACCACAGGATTCCAGGCTCTCGACAGTTGAAACCCATCCTCCCGGTTGAAGTTCCTATATTTGGTAATCTCAATAGCTTTCTCTAACCAGTCTACGAATATAGTGGCGTTCTGACGAGATGACCTGAGGGTTATGTAACTCAATTCAGTGGTTCGATCCTGATTCCAGATGTTGAGCTATGGCCGATTTTTGGGTGTCGAATATCGGGAACTCATAGAAAACAGTAAACATGGTAAATATCCCGTTATTAGTATTAATAGTAATTATAATATAAAAAAAATACATTTATAATTGACAAATGTTTACGTAGGCATGGGGGGAGGGGGTAAGAGCTTTGCTTACTTTTGCTGACAAGGGGGATGGGGGGTAAATAATTGTAATAAATCTGCTTACGTAATATTTGAACGGCCTTACTTGCGTTATCTAGGTATATCTATATCTGTGATTTATAATAACTAAAAGTAATTTGTGGTGCAAGCGGGCATTAGCCATCATTATGCCGGTTATCATTAACATTAGGCGACACAAAATCGTTCTGTTGAATCTTCGACGCTCGGATCACTGCTTAGAGTAGAAATTTCAACAGTAACTCTTATTTATTTAGCAATTCTTTTGGGTGTTGCTTTGTGGTAGTGATTGCGCCATTAGTTTTTTTTTTAGTACAGAGCACAATAAAAAGGATTAGTTATCGTGCAATGTCTTCCTGATTGAAATTTTTAACGTATTTGTGTTGCAAATGTAATTGTTGTACATATTTAAATGTAAAAATAAATTATTTTTAGTTTATTTCCTTGGGTGGAATTTCTCTTCAGTATTATGTGGCGAAATTTTTATTTATAACTCTGATGATATTTCAAGTAAAAGTTTTCTGAGCTCATAAACTGAATAATGACAAAAAAATTGTGAGTAAAAAAAGTTGACTCTGCTTTAGAAAATGTCTAATTTAATTTCTGTAAGTATGTATACATCACTAATAAATAGACAATTCTTGTCCACTGTACATACATGAGAAAGACAAATAAAACAACGACGGAAAATTATAAATAGTTTAATTAGCGATCCCTCCTGAAACTTACAGAAAACACAACCCGGACATCACGACAAACACAATGCTAACAGGAATTGTGATAGTTCATGAAAACGATACGATACATGGAGATAAAATGAGTTGGTCAACTTCGCTGTACCTGGGACAATAGTCACAAGCTAAGACCATGTATTCATTGGGAAACTGTTGCGCAACGCTACAGCTTGTGTTGCTGGCGAAATTAGTTATTTTCCGTATTCATGATAAACAAAAGAATACCAATCATTGCCAGCAACCTTTGATGTTACGCAACTGCTTCCAATTAATACGCGGTATGGCATGCGCAGTTCGACAAAATATTCTCAGAGCATTGTCAAGCGCTGAGACGGGACCTGCCCCCGTAGCATGACCGCTTGTGTGACAAAATGAGTTTGTGTCGACACAATTGACAGTTTGCACTGTCATTTTGTCGATTCTTCCGTCAAAGAAATCCTTGTCTACGGTGGTCATGCTACGGGGGCTGAAAACATTACGCATATTCTTGTCTCGCTTCGGCGCGTGATATAGCCATGATAAAATCTTTGTCGTGCGCATGATTATCCTAGTCGTTTAACGTCCTTATCCTATTAAGTTCCAATCTAAATACCCCTAACGTATTATAGGAATTATTAATATAAGTAAATCTAATCCCCGTTTACACGAACACAGCAATACCGCCGCGGTCTTGATGCCTTAATAAAAGCGCTGTATTGAGGTTTCAACGTAAGGTATCGCTTGGTGTTGGTAACGGGGAATAAGCGCCACAGTACAGCGAAGCTGACATGTAATCTGAGATTGAAACGAAATAATCAAGAGGCTGCAATCTGAAAGTTGGCTACGTCGCGAATAGCTGTCAAATATATCGCTATTATGGTGAATTTCACATTTCAACATAACTAATGAAAATGGAATACCGCACTGTGTAGTACTAAAATATTGATTATAAATTGCAATAACTAATTTAGTTACACTAAATATTTAGTTTCAGGTTTTCAAATGATTTTTTACATCTTTATCTGTAACACCTTATCCAGTGTTATTATTGCAATACTTAGCCAATATTTTAGTGTAACACAGAGCGATTTTTCATAATTTCTGAAATATTAAATAATCAAAACAGCGAAATATTTGACAAGCATTTGCGACGTTGTCAACTTTCAGAATGCACAGCGTTGAATTGACAATAATAAATCATTACGTTTTTATAATCAGTATAGTAAATAAGCACTGCAATATTAATCATAGAAAGTATAATCATACCATTTTATTATCAGCCATCCATCATCACAGCTTTTTTTTTGTTTTATCGTGTTTCAAAATCGAAACTCATCACGTCCGCGGAGTTCCGCTAGCATATTTAACCCGACCTTTGTATATTTGAAATAATACAACTTGTTATTTCGTGTAATATTCACTGGTCTGTTTCATGCGGAGGGTACTCGATTCTCTAATATCACACTTTATATTTCTAAGGTGTAATTTATTTTATATCTAAATATGCGCAGGAGTCGGGTACTGAGCGGTACCTCTTTTTGCCCTTCGACCGTCAGCTCGGAAAAAACAAAAGCTTTTCTACTCTCAAAGAATATTTTTTTATTACAATTTGTTTACTTTGGTGTCTCCATATTTTGTTACGTTACGACACAGATATCCCGTTTTCACAAACACAGACGAAATCTATATGAATACCTATACAACATTAGTTTTAGAATATGCGAAACCTGAAACACGTCTAGAATTTTTATGTAATGAATCTATGTACAAAATTTCAAAACTATCATGAAAAATCACAAAGTTATAAGCTTGTTCTGTTACCTGGTTGTCCGCACAAAAACGTGGTATACACGCGGCGCGCCCGCGCGCGCGCCTCCAACGTCGTCAGCTCATTGATAATAGTAATTTGGCAGAAGGTACCTAAATGATTGCGACAGCTACTAAGTATCGCTCGATGTGCAACTTGTAGCCTTATTAAATATTTTTGGGACAAAATATAACATGGTTAAAAAATTATTGGAATCGATTCAGTTACTTATTCTGAACATACTATATTCAGGTTTCGCATATACTAAAAATAATGTTGTATAAAAGTGCAATGTTTAATTTTCAACGCTGTACTCGGCGCCGAGAGTTGACATTCCGATAGCACATAAAGTTACTACAAACTGTCAAATTTCTCCAAATGATTTTAAACCATAAAATGTTGATGGTTAAGTTCAAAATCGAATGAGAAAATTTAACAATATGTAACTTGATGCGCGTGCGACTGTACAATAACATTTCGACACAGCTTTCTTATTAATTGTTAGTCGCTTTGAGTGTAGAAAATCTCTGTCATTAACAGCGATTTACTTACGAGCTACGAAATAAACTATCAGCCTGTCTGGAAATAAATCTGAAAGTACCGTGTCCTATTCGGCAACACATTCTTGTAAGTCACCACTATCTAAGGAATCTATCATTTGTTTCAATAAGTACTCCGTAGAACAAACTTGATGCGCAGGTTAAGGGAGTAACCAAACTGATCGATGCGGAAAAAGCTTGAGCCGATGATGCTAAATGCAACATTTGTCGGATTTAGTAGCGCAGTGTCGAGTCGCGTTGACGAATCGAAAAGAGGTTAATGACGTCTTTTTCGCTTTTATTGCGCGGACAAAAAGCTCGAGGCAATTCCGCGTCGATAAGTACGGTTACTCTCTAAATAATAGGAATAATTACTCCTCTTCGTGATTTATGATTGATTATAATTAATCATAAATCATGAAGTTTTTAATAATCACTTCATTTTCCCTGATAATAGTCAAAAGAAACCCCATAGTCAAGTAATTTCGTTTCTGGTCAGTTTAACGTTATTATTCTCCAGTGTATGACAACGCGTTGACAAGGCGTCTTCATACCATCAGTGTTCGGAAATGTCACTACGTCACACGACATAAAGTTCCCTTTTGAATGATTTACTTTGAGTGTACGTATTGATTTGTCGAGTTGTTTTACGGTATTATGAAATAACCTGCTTTATACTGTAATCTATGCGGATAAACTGTTATCGGCAGTATTTCTGTAAGTTGCTCGATCTATGTACGTTGCCGGCGGTCTGTCTTTTGTACAGAGGGTCCCACAGCCGGCGATTAGCGACAAGTGCGCACAGCTAGCTAGCAACTAAAAACGCGTTCTCAACAATGTAAACAGTCAGTATGACACGGGTCATACGATCTTTTGTACGTTTCTAGAGAGGAAATAGTGGTAAGCAAGTCGCTTCTTCGTCGGTGGTGGGACAGATACCTAAGGTTGGTGGCCGCAGGCATTGACACTACGACACGGCATTAGGTTACGCTTGATGACTAGTTGGTCAGTGTACTAGCTGACCAAGTTAATTAAGTGTCTGTCAGGGGTGCAACATATGTTAAGTGTGCGTCAACAGTGCGAGCCTAGCGACTAGAGCAGAACGAGGGCGCGTGCGGTGGCCATAGTGACGGGTGAGCTGTTGTAGTGCTATACGTCCATGATTTGCAACATCTGTATTTTTACTACACAGTCCGATTCTGAGATGGGAGGTGTTGAACATAAGAGAGGGTGTGCACGAAATAAATAGAAAAAGAAATAAATGCTGACTTTTTACAGTATTAATCGCCATTTTAAGAAAAAAAAAGACTAGAAAAAGGCTTGCGCCGAGCAACAAGATCTAATTGGTTTGATACCCCCGCACCCGCGCATTGTGTCGCTTGCTGACTAGTCCGTAGTGTGGCCATAACGCGCGGATACGAATGTTTGAAAACTACGCGCGCTATATCGCTCATACCCGCCGCGCTAGGCGCCCGCCTTAGTCACTACACTATGGACGTCAACAGCGGTTTCACACGTTTGATAATTCGCGCCCGCGTTAGGCCTAGTCGCTAGGTTCGCACTGTGGACGCGGGCTTAGTCGGCGTTATTCGGCCTAATCGGATGTGGACATGTGATCGGGAAAAAGTTCGTCAACTGCCGGCTCAGGGTCACGATTGATCATTCACATACTCTGTGATCTTTTTGTATTGACAAAGCGTTGAACGCCGTCGATCAATGTGTCGTGATCTTTATGACAGACTGAGCCTACCGATCGGTATGAGCCGAATCAAAGCCGAATATTATACGGGTCGGCAATGTCGTTAAAATGAAACACTTTCAAATCTGTCCACTGGAACGTGTACTAACTCTAAGCCATCGCAAATATTTGACTGATTGGAACAGTATAAAGACGAATGCTGCTGAGAGTGGTTCGCAGCCCATCCAGTTGCCAAATTATCTTGGTAGGCTAGTATCCTGTACCCAAGCTAGATCCTACTAGTCTAACCTGATGCGGTTCAATCAGTACTCTTTGCTCACCTGCTTTTTTTTTAGTCTGACCTCCCTAACTCTGTCTGACATACCAATAGGGCAGGAACAGACGGAATGTTTGCAGCAGCCGATTGCACGTCAGTGACATTTGTCATAGAAAATGTTACAATCGCTTAAGCAGACCGCTCGCAATGATGCACGTTTGCTAAAACGGTCTGTATCGACTGTACAAAGAGACTGTCCATTCCTACCCTTAGGGCCTGTTTCACAATGTCCGAATAGCCACTACCCTCCAAATAAGTAAATAATGTTACGAAAGTATGAAATTTTATGCAAAGTATGCCTTTTAATTTTTTCTATTGATACTGGCGTAGCCACACCATCGTCATTTATTTGGAGGCAAAGATTTCAAGAACTTTGCCTCCACATAACTCGGCAACGCGTCACTTTGGGCCACCATATCTCTTGTTTCTTTAGGTGTCCTGTACATAAATGCCAGTTTCATCGCGCACCGCAACTTTGAAGAAAAAACAAAAATGACTGCCTTTGAATTTTAATGCGTATTTACTCAAAGGTGGTGACACAGACCCTTAGACCATTGTACCCTGTCCTTATCTCCTGTTTCCTAGATGGTAAGCTGTCACGTAAGCGTATGTACCACGAGGTCCACATGATAGGCTCGCCTATCGTTCAAACATCGTATCATCATGAGACATTTATTAGTGAACATTGTTGGTGTCGTAGTGAGAACGCGGTCGGGCGGGCGTGGCCGCGATGGGCCGGCGTGGCCGCGAGTGGGCCAGCATGGCCGCTAGTGGGTTACTATTACGCGACGTAGTTGTACTGGTTCGGGTTGTCTTTGTCGCGCTCCATGTAGTCGCGGTCGATGAGGGATTCGATGCGCTTCTTCAGGTCTGCCGGCTGAAAAATGATAAATATAGCATTAGCTTGTGTTCTTCGCCATGTTATGTAATACGCTACGATACCTAATGTCAATAACTTGGCTGCTACCGAGAAATTCTTGATGGATAACATTTTGTCATGGTACGGGTGGATATAATACGTTACTCAGGCATATACATGGTGTTCGCACTTGTGGCTAACAGACTAAGAAATTGTTGTTAATGTGAGAAATCGGGTTATGGATGAGTTGTAGGGCTTCGTCTAGGTCTAGAGCGACCGTCCTTCCCCCTTTCTTAAGCTCGATGTGTCATATTTTTGCCACCTTTATAAAAACAACCTGAAGTGATAAAAGGCCGGCTACCCTAAACTGTTATTCAAAACGTGTTCTTGAGTGTAGACCGCAAATTGGCAAATGTAAGGTGAGACGTCCTCAGTCTAAGTGGAGCGCTGATACAAGCAGGGTAACAGCTGGATGAGAAGTACCAAAAGGCGCGATGAGTGGCGAGCGATGAGAGAGGCTTATTTTTTTTCTAGCAGTGGGCAGCTGTAGCCTACTAGCTACTTATCATAGATGATGTTGATGACTGTATCAGGTACCTTGACGGGAAACTTGAGCTGGTTGTACAATTCAGATATGAGCAGGTTGTGTGAGAGCGCCTTGCGCATCTTCATGACACGCACGATGGCGGCGTCGATCTGGTACTGTCTGTCTTGGAACACTCGCTCTTCCGTCGCTTTCTGTTCCTCGCTCTGTAATATTAACCACAATAGTCAGTTTTTTAATAATATAATAATAACAGTGAGTGGAGGGAAGCCTTTGCCCAGCAATGGGACAATGTGGGCTAGCTATAATAATATCATAACTGTGACAGAAATGCTGAGAAAGAAATGATGACACAAAATTTTTTTTTTTTTTAGATAATTTGGTTTGCAGTTTTTAAAATGATCTAAGAACATTTAATTTTGTATGATGACCAAGGTGTTTCAGAATGAACATTGTAAACGATTGGTCTTAAAAATTATTATTTACTGGTTCAGATGAGAATCATGAGGAGTCTGTAGCCCCATATTTTTGATGCTGACTGCACATTGAATGATGACTTCATATAGATAATTATGATTTTCTAATGATAGAGTTGTTGATATACAGGATGAATTTTCCGTATGTCATTACTTTCCAGAATTTAATCCCTATTAGCGATACTATCGAATGGTGTAGTAACACAGGGTGTGTTTTTTTGTCTAAATCAACGGGTTCAATTCCTGGCTAGGAATGTTGATTTTTCAGAAATCTAATGATGCGAGAAAGAGGTCAATCGTCGAATCCGACTCGGCTGATGGGGCCGAAAAGTTCTGGAGTGGCGACCGCGAACCGGAAGACGCTGCGTTGGAAGGCCTCCCACTAGGTGGACCGATGACCTTGTAAAGGTTGCAGGGATCCGCTGGATGCGAGACGCACGGGACCGGTCAATGTGGCGACACTTGGGGGAGGCCTATGTCCAGCAGTGGACGTCTTTCGGCTGAAATGATGATGATGATGATGAATGATGCAGTTTTAGTTTGCATTAAAATCGGGGTCGAGACTTCTTTGAGTATTTTTTGCTATTCCTCAGTTTTAGATTTGACCATCCACAGCCACTTGAAAAATTCATCCTGTATATTGTTTTCATGCATCTCTGTGAAGTTTGACAAAAGAATGATATGTTAGCTAGTAAACTGACCGTCTCCTTCATCTGTATCTGGTTGATCTTGATGCGGAACAGCTTGTTGGTGAAGTCAGCGTTGAAGGCGAAGTGGTCGGCGTCGTCCACCTCCCGGCCGCGCGGCGACTTGCTGAGCACGCGCGCCTTGCCGCACGCCAGCGACTGCAGCGTGCGACGCAACTCGCCCTCCTGCACCACCGGGACCACAACACAAAATGTTTATTCATCATAGACTAATATAATAAAGCTGAAGTTTACAACAACCAGTCGGATTCGACAAATTATCTTTGTATTTGATAGCACAGTTCTTGAAGGTTATAGGCTAACATCACGCCACGGCCCTTAGGAGCCGACCAAAAAGAAAAGATTTAGAGACGGCGGGTGAAATCGAGGGGCACGGCTAGTTTCTGTCAAGTAAATAATAATTCCTGCCTTTTACAGTTCAGTTGCAGGGCAAAAACCTGTTCTCATACTCAGGAAATCAGGAAGCAAGAGCTAAGTATCAACTAAGCGCCTTTCGGTGCTGAACGGCGTCGAAAATCAAACAGTTTATTTTTTAGGCATTAATTGACCTAGTGTACGTGAAAAAGGACATACAACTTTGTAATAGTAAAGTAGTAGTAAAAGATGCTTAAACATGTGAGTGCGATAAATCGCCAGGTAATCCTCAGCTCTCGATGATCGAGAAATTGTTCTCGCGATTTCCAACTTCAGGAATATTGAAGACTCTCTCTCTCTCTTCTTAAACCTCTGGCTACCCAATGCTGAGTGTAGCTCTCTTCCAAATCTCTCCACTTTTATACAACTCAAACAATATTGAAGTACTTTCCCACAATACAAATTATTTCAATAAAATTTCGTAGTCTGATTATAAGCGAGTCTCAGGCTAAAAGTTAATATTTTCAGAATGGTCGAAATATTTATTTGATGATTATGTCCTCACCTCAATATTAGTAGCAGTCTTGATATCTTCGAAAGAGAGATTGTCTCCATCGTTAAAGAGCAGCAAACAGAGCGCTTGAAACAGCGACACCTGGAGCTCTTTGTTACCCTGAAATGTTACACATTATTTGTTATTTTATTGCTGACTAGATAACGGGAGAATTTGCTTTGGGGTGAACATCCATTTCATAACGAATTCCCTCAGTGTCTCGGAAAGCCCATAAGCCGTAGGTCTGGCTGTCATTTATAGATCTTTGACAGTGGTTATAGGTAGTCAGGGACCCGAAGCTCTGACAACTAGTCTCACCAAGAGGTATCGTATTACCGAGTAACAGGGTTGTGGAGGTCAGATAGGCAGTCACTCCATATAAAATCTTGGTGTTTAGCTGCATTCGGTTAGACTGAATGCTGATTCTAAAATAGTTTGGAAAATGCTAGGCAGATAATGTTGCTAATAAAATCAGTGATCTATATCATCTGTACAATAAGGTTGCTCTGTTCGGTTGCTGCTGTCAGGGGTAAAATAACTGAGAAAGGACTGTAGTAACTTAAGCGGCAGGGTAGCCCGCCAAATTCAAATTTTCTTACTGTTTTTATGCAATTTGCAGGTTGATTAAAATAATTATGATTCGCGACTGACCTGTGTGAAGTGCGCGCGCAGGACACAGTGGCCCAGCGTGGCCTGCCACTGCAGCTTGCGGCCCGAGTGCTTGGCCAGGTAGAACTTGGTGAAGTGGTCCTGGTGACGGGTGAGCTCGGCCGGCAGACGCACGTCCACGGGCGGGTAGGTGGGCCAGAAGCCCATGGTGAGGATGTACACGCTCAGCTCCAGCCCTCCGCCCTCCTGCGACGCCGCTAAGTGCTACACAAACATTTATTATGTCGGACACACTACACGGTTATGGGGAGACAGTAATCCGTAGGCGCTGCAGTCAGGTCCGTCCGTGCCGTCTGCTGTCTTTCCTCTTCTCTGGATGCTGCATTTTGTTACACTTAACCCATTGTCTTGATATTAATAACAAGAGACTGATCCCTGAGTTTTTTTTGACATTTCTTCTTTAGTCAGATAAAAAACGTGGACCCCATTTAGCTTATATCTAAAATATGACGTGTAAAAGTGATTCTGATATCCTATTTGCTTGTCTCCAAAAATCTCTGAAAAGACTGGGAAAATTAATAAGATAAACTCTCACAACTTACGTGGTGGTTCATACATACTTGCTTATAGGTAATATTAATATCCTTGGAAAGTTCCATGTCCTTAAACATGCCTTCTAGTTTGCAGGTGAAGCCACCGCCGCATTCCTGCTTCAGTTTACTTAACATCGACTTCTCTGCGTCTACGGACGCTGACTTGCCGACCAGCAGCC
Organism: Noctua comes; assembly: GCA_963082995.1. Classification (NCBI taxonomy): domain Eukaryota; kingdom Metazoa; phylum Arthropoda; class Insecta; order Lepidoptera; family Noctuidae; genus Noctua; species Noctua comes. Next base: position 3,888,254 of record OY720267.1, read on the forward strand.
TTTTGGCGAGGTCCTAGAAAAAGAATGATGGCAGATGTTAAGTTTTTAAATGGCAGTGGAATTTCGTTATCTGCATGATATTTTTTTTTTGCACAAGCTAGCCACACTATTCCCAAACCACTGCAACACCTGAACGCCAGAATCAACAGTGGTGACCACCAGAAAAGCGAACAGACAATGAAGCTCGACGAAGTCCCAGAGAACAATCTAACTGTCTTGGATCCCGCAACGAAATTAACGAAGTGAAGCACGACAAAATTCAAGCCCTTATTCAAAGAATATTATTTCTTTAGATCTGGAAGAATATCTCCGAGCAGAGCTTTTGTCCAGCGTAGGCATTGTCATGGCGTAAATGTACGTCTACATACCACCAATAAAAACGCGATTATATCTAAAACATGTCTCGTCGGCGTAGTTGTCAAAATGCGTAAACTTTCTGCGAACACCTAAACTGTATCAACGCTCGAAAAGAAGCCACTAAATGAACTATAAAGGCCCCACCATAGTGGCTTGTAGGTTAGATCAAGAAGACGGTACGATCCACCATTGCCCTGCTATGCCTGATCAGTGTATGGTAGCAGGTTGCAAAAGGATTCGATAAGTAAGAAGATCATCATACCTTCTTGTAGAAAGCCTCGAACACGTCCTTGCCGTGTATAAACCGGAACAACACCATGATCTTGTCGAGCAGACGCTCCAACTCTTCCTCCGTGGCCTCCTTGTTGCCCGCGCGGAGTTTCACGTCCACGAATTTGGCTGAAAAAAAAAAATGTGAAAGTGTAAGTATCCAAAGTAATTATTATGTTGTGCAGCAAACTTGTTAGGGTTGGGACATTCGATTGGACAGTTTTTTTTTAACAACAATGGCGACTCGGCGCAAATACTACAGTTATTCGGCTCCTGGCGATAGGCAGTCTCTGTTCGGCATCTAGTCTCACACAATTTGAAATAAGCCGAGCGGCTTTTTCTAGAACTTAATAAAAGAAACACTGTCTGTCCATCTACTCACCAATAAGTTCGGCCGGCTTGTTCTGTCTCTGGTTGATAAAGTACTCGAAGGCTTCCCGCATGGAGTAGAGGAACTTGTCATTCCTCTGGAAGCAGGTGTTGACCACGTGGTCCAGCTGCTCCTTGAACTCCAGCAGTTCGCCCACCATCGTCTTGTCGCGCTCCGGCTCTATCACTATCGTACGACCTTTTTTCTGTGATAACATAACATTACGCATTTATTTTCTGGAGGATAGGGTCTGTATACAAACATACTCTGACATCTGACTTCCAGACCCGTTCATACGCGATATAAGCTTTAGTTTTGTTTTTACGCACAGTATTTTCTGTTACCCAATGCAGAAACTAGGAACTAAAAAAAAAACTAAATAATTTTGGGGCGCCAATTTTTGGGTTCTAAGTTGTTGGGCATCGTTTTGGATCAATGACCACAGGTTCTTCAGTTACTAAAAATATTCGTTTATAACTCAGTTCTTCTTTATACAAACTTCACAGACGAGGTAGCACATACTTCTAGTTACTACACTACTAGCGATCAATAACCTTAATTTTTTAATTTAAATCTTGTTCTAAAATCAATAACTTAGGTGTTTCGCTAGCTAATTTAATTTCACCCTGTTTAAAATCAAATTAATGATCTCTACAAAAACCACGTCTTTCCCAAATTCGAGCATGCTGACCTTAATATAAGCATTGAAGTGGTTACAAAGTTCCGTGAGCCCGTCCTTGACGCGGCTGAAGAGCGCATAGAGCGTGGTGAGGTCTGTGAGCCGCGGCCCGTCCATGAGAGCTTCCAGCCCCTTGCCCAGGATGCCCGTCAGGTGCTCGCTCAGCAGCTGCCGCTCTATCGTGTGGATTAACTGCCATCTGGGGGAGAAAAAACTTTTTAGAATGCGAAAGAGAAAAAAAAGAAAATATATTTATTTGCAAAGGTGGAATGGTGGTGAAACAGAACAAGCTAGGGGTAAAAAACGTGAAGCATGTAAAAAAAATGAACACTCAAAAAGAACAAGTTGGGGGAAAATATGCGTCACATTCACGCAAAACGGCAAGAACTGCAATCAGGATTCTTCTATTATTCCCTCGTCATCATCTTCTGCAACCTTTTCCGAACTATGTTAAGAACCGCTTCAAAACTTACCGGATGCAGCTGAATACCTGTATTTCACATGGATCAACTGCCTTTCTGACCTCCCCTCTCCAACCCAGATAGTGAGTAACACCATATCCTTTAGACTAATTGCCAAGCTTTCCGGCTTCTGCCTACGAAGAATGTCCATGGAGTTTCTTGCCCGTTCTTCTCCATAGAGATCTACGTTAGGGAATGGGCAACTACAGTACTTTCACAGTTTGTATGCCTTGTGACTGGGACTGTAGCTATTGTTGTCTTTGTTTCGACAATTCAAAAGTGCCTGTAACTGGCCTATTTGAAATAAATGCTTTGATTTCTTGATTGATTTGAATAACATCTGGGATTCATTGGTCCCGGGTGCTGTCTCTCAAGGCGTGTCGGAATGCCGTCCCATCGGACTTTGAGAGTGAGGGAAACTGTTTCTGTGTTTGCGCACACACTTTAAAAAGGGAATCTTTATGGGCTAGTCTTCGCTAAGATTGCCCGCCATGATGTGTGGATATATGTTACCTTCTGAACCGATTAGGATGAAATTCGGCACACAGATAGTTTACAACCTGGACATAACAACTGAACATAGGGTAAAAGTAATCCTGGTGGTTCGAGACTGCGGGATAAATAACAACGCGAGGGAGGCCGCGGGCATAGGCTATATACTGGGTGTTTTTTTAAACGTGGGCAATACTTTACGGGTGTGTAGTACTCTTGAAAATAAGCAACTTTTACTACGGGACCGACCATGAAATCGCGAAAAAAATATCAGCTGCTCCATACATTATTGGTAGCGTAATTCGAAAAAATATAGGCAACAGCAGATTTTTTTAATCGTATTTCATAGTTAGCCCCATAGTAAGAGGTGCTCATATTTATGAGTACTTCACTCCCTTAAAGTATTGCCCACGTTTAACCAAGCACCCTGTATTAATATTACTTACTTAGTAGACGGGTCTAGGTAGTGCAGCAATCTCTCGTTCTCCTCTTTAAGTCTCTTCTCAACGTGTGCGAGGTACTGCGGCACGGCCAGCTCGCGCATCAGCCGCTGTCCCTCCGCCGCGTACAGGCGCTCCGTCGCTTGGAGGAACCTAAGAAGTAAAGGGTGTGGTTAAGGACTGGTCTTAAGATAAAACATGACGTAGCATAATCAAATCAGACTATAATGTTCCCACTGCTCTATGGTGCACTTCTCTATGAGAGAGAGTGGGCTTTAATCCACCAGTACGGGTAGGTAGATACCGAACACATGGCCTACAATAGGGATGTTTCCTGAAAAAATGTAATTAGTCCGTCAGATAGATTTCCAAAAAATATTGGACACGTATTTTTTCTTTTTTCACGAAAACTAAACATGAAGACGATACCGTGCGTCGAAAACTCGTGTGACGTCATACTTGTAAGTAAAGTGTACTGACTTTTTACCGAAAAGTGACGTCACAGGCCCCCCCACTCATGATCTTTGATGCGTTATATCTTTGTAAATTTTTATTGATTTGATAAAACAAAAAATACGTATCCAATATTTTTCGATAATCTAACTGACGCGTGACGGACTAAATAAAATCATATTTTTTTTACACAGGAAACATCCTTATTTATAAGTCGAGATCTTACAACTAGTTCACTACTATCACACAAAATGGGTACCATAGATTGATAGAATACTCTTTACTGTGTACCCCATACAAATTACAGGTGTTACAATATAGAACTTATAATTAGGGTGACGCAATCGCCAATTCATTATTATTCCATGGGAGTTCCATTCGCATTATTATAACACGCATTTAAATCATTTATCGGCACCTAGAAACCTGTGGTGTCAGTGTGATTAAGCTTTACCACTGCGGCTAGCGGTTGTATTCATCTTCGGTATTGTATTTTAGTTTAGTTTCGCTGATAAAAAAAGTCATACGCATTAAAAACAACCTAATCTTACTTATTTCAATTACTTTAAAAACAAAATCTATATACTTATAATAAATCTGTAGAGAGGTCAATTCTGTACATGAAATATATTTCCAAAATAACTATCACGGGGTGATTAGGGATCGATACTGATGCCAAAAATGCAATCAGTAAATTTTTTATCTGTCTGTCTGTCTGTATAACCGTTATAGAAACAAAAACTACTCGACGGATTTTAACGAAACTTGGTACAATTATTTTTCATACTCCTGAGTTGGTTATAGTATACTTTTCATCACGCTACAATCAATAGGAGCAGAGCAGTGAAGGTAAATGTTGGGAAAACGGGAGAAGTTACTCCATTTTTTAAGCTTCCGTCGCGTGTGCAACCTTAATAGTTAAAGCTACACAGAAATCATGTATGACGAATATGTTCTCCTTAAAATTATGTAAAAAATATCCCACGACAGCATATGTCTATCTTTTATGGTTGACTCACAATATCACGTGTAACTCCCGATAGCTTAGCAGTTCGAAGCTTTCTGATTATATTTGTGTACTGTTACGTTTATAACACTCTCAGTCATCCCTAATTAAAAAGTTAACATTATTAACTATTCCATAAAAAAGAATCATAGAAATCGGTAAGAAACACCAAAGTTATACATGAAATACGCTAATAATAAGCCATCGCGCGTGAAATCGTGCTATATGGATTATTTTTGTATAAGGTCCGAGAATCGGTCGCCGCGCTCGACGCGTCCCGCGGCCGAAGGTATAAAAAGGCGAAGCGTCCGAGCGCGAGCTTCATATTGTTATTGTGATAATAATTCATAATTATCTAGAAAAAAAGAATTTAAACTCCGAAATCAAACCTTACATTGAATATTCGAGTCTAATGCCGAAAATATAGTTTTTAGAATTTTTATCAGTTTGTTTGGATTTATGTTCCGGTTTGCACAAACACGGCTGAACGGATTTAGATAATATTTGGCACACAAATCGTTTATAACCTGGATTAACCTATAGGTTACTTTTTAATCCCGGTAGTACGTTCCCGTCGGATATTTTTCGACATTCACGCGGGCGAAGCTGCGGGCAAAAGCTAGTACACAATATAATATTTATACTGATCGTAAATTTATTTCTGCAAAACTTTTGCGGTTACGTTATTTCAACAAATAGCTTTCATCACATAAGTTCGTAGTTTAAGATCGTTAACGGTAATTCTAAGGCGCCATCAAATTCAAATTCATTTATTTGCGTAAATAAGGTACAGAAGGTTGGTAAAATGTACAGACTTGTCCTCTTATTCTGCCTTTAATTTCGGCGTGCAAATATAAAATAAGTTCATATACTATTTTATTTAAATTAATTATTGATAATAATCATGCAATCATTAAGCAGATAATCCCATTAAAATAGTATTATTAAATTAAATAAATGTCAAAATAATAATGAAAACATAACAAAAAATAATAATCTTAAATGTCAATAATAATCAAAATGCCAATAATAATCATAAATTTCAATAATAATCATAAATAGTATTATTGAATTAAATAAATGTCAAAATAATAATGAATGAATCATCTCCACGAGCGAGAGAATCGCGGCAATATTCTCGTATAGAAATACGTGGCACGACGATAATATCGCCGCGATTCTCTCGCTCGTGGAGACGGCCCCTAAGAAACACGTTTTCAGCTCACGTGGTGGCCGGTGGGTGGGCGCACCAACTCGTGACGTAGCCGCGTGATCGGTGCATGAATAAGGGCTCTGTAGTTTTGAAATTATTCGTGTAGTTTGAAAGTATCACGTGTGTAATTGTAGAACCACGGGTTATAATAAATAATAGGTTAAATAGACTACCGTTACATGTTGTTACTGGCAATTTTGTATAACACTGAATCAAATTGTCTTAAAAATATGAAAACTACCCTTTCGGTTGACTTTATTATGTCACCTAAGCATTTTTCCTGTAGCTTGGAGTAAGACTACTTGTAGGCTACTCTATCATTTAAAAGGTTCTGCACGAAAACTTGTTAGGAAAAAAATATGCTTGTGTATGTTGTGCATCATGTAAAATCCCACTTCTTCTTGTTTGTTTGTTTTTATTTAATACGTTGCCCCACACTAGGAATTTCTCCTGTACCGTGGGTGCGTTTACAAACATTTAAACTCACATACACAAACAGCCAGACCCGGGACAACTACCTGTAGGCCATACAAATATCTGTCCCGTGCGGGAATTGAACCCGCGACACGCAGCCAACCAGGCAATCGCTCAGCCACTGCGCCAACCGCGCCGTCAATTATACTTAGTACCATTCAAAAGTGGAATAACGATTGAAAAAAGACCTATCCCATAAAATTTGGGTTCCGTAATACTATCGTAACAACATGAAAGTACAATTAAACTACTTTCAAAAGATAAGAATTACTTTTTGCAAATAAATTTATACGACTTTCAAAAGGTGCGTGTATATTGTTGTAGTGAAAGTACTAAATGTATACTAACTTGTGTTCAAAAGCATCCTGATAGATCTGCAGATCGGAGAGCATCCGTAGCAGCGATTTGAGCAGCGAGATGTCGACGGCGTCGCCGCCCCGTTCCCGCTCGATCAGAGTGAGTAGCCCGTCCACTGTGCGCGTCTGGACTAGAGTGTTCATTGCTATGTGGTGCCGGAATAGGTCTAGACCCATGTCCCTGGAATAAGACGTATAAAATGAATGTAACATCACGGCTTAATACTCCAAAAAAGATAGCCGCAGCAGTAAAGCTGCTCAATCGCAATGGCACCACAGGTTTCTAGGTGGCGGATAAACGACATTTTTTTTTATTTAGCCCGTATTGTCCCACTGCTGAGCAAAGGCCTCCCCCCATTCCTTCCAATTCTCACGATGGTGTGCTTCTTCTCGCCAATTCGCGAGGAAGCCATCCAAGACGTCCCGCCATCTTCTCTTCGGTCTGCCGCGACCCCGTCTAGCTGTTTCAGGGCTCCAGTCTTGCGATATTCGAGCCCACAGCTGTGCCGGCATCCGGCAGACATGGCCTGCCCAGTCCCATTTTAGCCTGGCAGCTTTATAAACTACGTCGGCAATTTGCGCTCTGGAGCGCAGTGTGGTGTTCCTTTTCCGGTCAGTTATTTTTACATTCAGTATGCTGCGCTCCATCGCTCGTTGGCAAACCTTGAGTTTGGACTTCTGGACTTTAGTCAAAGAACAAGTCTGTGTGATAAATGACATAGAAAATCATTTTGTGTGGCAATGCTAGGCCAGTTATACAGAGCCGCATATACAGAGCGGTCCTCAGCACTGAGGAATTAACGAAGAAGAACATAAAAGTAAAAAGGTCTCACCATATAGAGTGTATGCTAGGATTCTGCAGTACATAGGTGCGGTCGAGGTAGAGGAAGATGCTGCGGATCATGATCATCTGACGGCAGTGCGCTCGCCAGCAGTCGTCCATCCTTTTGAGGAACACCTGCCGGTCCATGCTCTCGGACAGGAACTGCTCGATGTTGGCCTTCACATGGGCCTCCACCAAGTTTGTGAGGTTTACGTACAGTTGTGAGGCCATCTGGATAGGGACAGTCTTGTACATATTAGAGATGGTTATCACTGTTGTGATTTAAACATATAAACATGATGCCACACATGCTGGGTGTATTAGGAGAATCAATGTGGAAACTGTTACCATGAATTCAGTTAGTACGTATCTCAAGCAACGAATTATTTTGGTACTTATTATAGAAAGTCTTCACCAATAAGATGTTTCATGATGGAACAGGTTGTGTTGTTTAATAACGTAGGTCAGAATTCATTCAACACGTTTGCGCTTCGATGTCTTTAATGCCATGTTTAATAAATACAGAGCATAACCACGCCTTCGAGTTCTGAAAGTCTATAACGGTAAAACAGTCGCTTTTCATGTCTGTCAGAGTGACCGCTTAGATCTGTTATACAATGAACTTGGGTGTGGTTTCCAGTACCTCCATCATTTTCAGATTATATTTTAGAAAGGTTTTATATGTATAATATTCCTAATATAAATAATGAGTGTTTAACTTAGATATAGCATAGAAATCTCGATGTTTTGGCAAGTCGCCACATAAGTAAATTGCAACTGTGAGAGAATGAGAATGTCCTCCTGAATTCCTAGTCTATTATACATATTTTCTATAGCATGCATTATACAACAAAATATATTTGATTACAGACTGTAGATTAAAGGTAACCATGCTAAAATATTCTAAGAAAAAAGTAATAAACCAACAACATCACGCCTGTAGTCCCCGAAGGGTTCGGCAGAGGGTTAGTGAGTTATAGCAATTAGTTGACCCACCTTTGCATAAATGGTTGAGATTTTTTAGAGTACACATCAATAAAATTTTATATTTTATTTATACTTTTTTATATTTTATTTACTTTGCTCAAATTAATAAAACATTAAAATAATTATAAAATTCTATCGATTCATATTCTAAAAAGTCTCAACCAAACGTGGGTCAGTTAATTGCTATAACTCACTGTACTTAATAGTAAACCCACATTTTGCCAGATATGTTTAAGTAGAGGGGCCCCATTGCCATCAATTAGGCACAAACCCAGACACTAGAAAAGTAATACTGGAGATAAAATATTGCCTACCAACCAATCATAATAGATGCAAGTGTGATCAGTGTATTAAAGCTGCTGCAGCCCTATTTTTCAACATCATGCAGTAATACCTGAAGAAAGATGGTTAGTACTAACATAATGATCTAGCATCAGGTTTATTATAACCTATAGAAGAGGCATTTAAACAATTCACAATGGAATGGGTGTTGATATGATTCATAAAACATGAGAATTTCCCAATTATTTTATTGTTTTTATAATTGAGATGCATCAAATTACATGCACTTGGAGAAATGATGTCATCATCTCCCTGCCCTGCAGCTATTGCCTTGTCCCATGTTACTTGGGGTCGGCGCAACACATTCTTTCTTCCATTCTCCCCTGTCAATCGTCACGCAATCATTTACACCTTTTTCCTTCATATCATTCCTCACTCAATCCATCCATCGTTTTCTTGGCCATCCTCTTCCTCTACATCCATCAACATTTATATTCATCTCTCTTTTAGTCACATGCGATTCGTCCCTCCTCATCACATGTCCATACCAAGACAGCCGATTCCCTTTCCACTTTTCTGTAACTGGTGCAACTTTCAAACTTCTTCTAATAAACTCATTCCTTATTTTTCCATTCTTGTCACACCACACATCCACCTCAACATTCTCATCTCCGCTACATGCAATCTTTTTTCATCCATCTTCTTCACAGCCCAGCATTTCGATCCATACAGTACGTGGAAATAAGTAAGCCCCATGTATGTGGGTGCGAGCCTGTTGCCATCAACTGGACGCAAATCTAGTCTCCATGGATGCTACTGAGAAATTCCTGATAGAAAAACCCAATACACTATGCCCTGGAAATCGAACCCAGGACCTCAAGCTCAGCACTACTATTACTACTTTCATAAAAAGTCCTGACTTACACACTAACTGACTCATTATTGACCAGCTCAAACCCCAGCCAAGGATGGTGAAATTATGTTGAGGGGTTCCCTTTATGATGTAAAGAATAAGGCCAGATTTTTTGAAACTTATAGTGAATTTACAGGTGGAGAAAATTACCAGCTGTATCTAGTAATATCACTGGTTGCTACATTCATTGAGTTGGCAAAGTGCCTGCATTTACATAACACTATTTGGTACTTAGGGTTTATAGGATGATTATAATAATGCCGAGACTGCTCATCCATGCTCTAGGCATTATCCTTTTGTCCTTTTACACATGTTCAGGTTACCTATTAGCCAGTACTGAGTACAGTGACTCTAATAAGTTTTTAAGTAGTTGGCTGTACTTTGTGTATGTGAATTTAAATGTTTGTAAACGCACCCATGATACAAGAGAAACTCCTTGTAGGGGGCAAGGGTTTAAAAAAAAGAATATATGTTTGGGCAAACTGTCTGTGTTATGTGTGAAAGCTCATATTTCCTATTCATATAATTATATTCACTACTGATCACAAGCCATTGCCTTTATGTTAGCTGGAGCATGTTAAAGATGGCTGAGACCTATGGCAGAACATTGTCAAGTGATTCGTTTGTGGGCTTTGTTTCTGCTACATCCAAGAATTTGTGATGTCTTATTAGATTTGTTTTTTTAGATGAGCAAATGTTGTTACAGAATACATTACTTATTTGTGCCAAGATTTATCAAACAATTTGAAGCTACCGTCAGGGATGTCTTTGACCTATTGGGGGGCCCTGGGGCATTTTAGGATAATGCAAGAGTGAGCTCAAAAATTTTAGAATCCTGCCATGGATAATATAGGTTTTCTTTGAATAATCCCTAGCAGCAATGCTGACGGGAATTAGGCATTTGGCCAGAGCGGCCAATAGAAAAGACGAACCCTGGCTATTGTGAATGGTTTTCAATATTGTTATACCCAGGAAGAAATAAAATATTGATATGAGCGGGTGCAATATGTTAACAAAATTGTGTTGCTAATAAGAAGCAGAGTTTAAAGCTGATACAAGTGTTGTTTTGATAATTCTGCAATGATGTTGACGTTGTGCTACTCAACAAAAATAACTGCCAAATGAGAATAAAATTTCATCTAGCATGCACACAGATGGTTGGTAGCAATCGTCTCACTAGTTGGGGTTCCGGCGTGTTTTCAAACTTCACCTTGTGACTACACATGTTCTCCACCGCCTGGTACAGTTCCTCCAGCGAGTACGCAATCGCCTTCGACGTCTGGATGGCGATCACTGCCTCGCGTAACTTGCTCCATGTCGTCTCCTGATAGTTTTCTGGAAGGTTCGGCTTACCTAAAAACAATACCCAGCCATTACTTCTGCAGATGTCAAATAGGTTATAATCATGACGACTATGATAAAAGCGTAAACACACTTTTAAAATTCTTTATAACCAATTTCTTCGTCGTTGCACCAGGCTTGTTCATTGATGACGACGTCAATTTAACCGTCCCATTAGTGTTGGGAGTCAGCATTGAAAAGTTTGATTTCTTCTCATTGGCACTCATTTCGTCGGATTTTGTTCTTTTAATATTGCACTGTTCACTGCTGGTGTGGAGAGATCGTTTTCTACTCTGATTGTTTCCACCCTCCTCGGCCAAAACTGGCGTTTTAGCTATGCCCGACATAAGAAAGCATCATATGGCCGCAGCCACAGCACTAATTAATGATTAATGCTAATTAATTAGAATATACAAATAAAAATAGAAGCAATCAGTCGGTACTTTACTAGAATCACCACCATTAAGATGAGTTTTACAATTTTATTGATAGGGGGCGCACATGTAAACACAAATGTCAAAATTGCACGCAACGTCAAAAAAAAGAACAGATGCGTTCATTTTCAGAGAAGTAGAAAGTGCGAAAATTGGCCTACATTTTTAGGTGTGACCCCAAAAGCTCGAAGGCTTCAACGCCTGTATAAAGTGTTTTTCAAAGTCTAGTTTCACTTGCAGGCTTTATCATACATTTTCATAAATACCCTGGGTGACTCTTTTTTTGTCGACACCTTTTAAAAAAACTTTTTTTAAACTAGCAACACTAAAACGGTAAGATGATAAAGCGACATCTAGCGCAATTTAATATATTTTACAGAATCTAAGTTCTTAACCGATGCAATAGATGGCGCTCAAAGCATAATTATTTTGTGGGTTATAGCTGTAGCTTATTGTCTCCCACAATGCCACAATTACCTCTACTCATTTTGCCAGTTGTACTTACAATTCGGACCCAAATCTGGGCTTTGTGGGACATTTATGACTTAAATAATTTAAATTTGCCCGAACTGGGAATCGAACCCAGTTTATTAATCGAAGTTAGTGACACCTAGATCAGCGATGCAATCCAAATTAAAAATTATATCATTCAGAATTTTTATCAGCTTCATATACGATTTAGAACATGTATGTTGATCGGACAAGTTATTTGATATACCTACACATTTTAAGGATGATGCTTTAATTCTCAATTTTGCATAAAATCCTCATTATCTGTTTAGCCTTTTACCAACAATAATTGTTTCTTAACCAGGTGTTGGTTTCCTAACCAAATTATCATTTATTTGTGTTTTAAATTCAGAAATATTAAAACTATCTAATTTTCAAATAAGGCTGTTTAGCGGCTACCGCATACCTTTGCATCTCCTTCAACGTGGCGAAAGCAAAGCGCGGGAAAAAAAAGAAAATTAAAGTCATAGTTTCCTAATACAAAATTTATGAAAATAACAATTTTCGTTCCTGTTATTTTATTTCTCGAAAGTGTATTGAAAAACGATGTTTGATATACGTGGGCATTTGGTACTGCAGTTCTCGGCTCCATAACAATCTCGTCTACGGCTCTGTTGTGAATTCCGCCTCGAATGCAATAACAAAGTTTCCCCACTTATATCAAAATCTTACTTTACATTTTTGGCTCAATGCCCAAGTGTAGTGAAACCGAAACGATTCATACAAAGGCACAAAGCTGCCAAACCTACCTGTAGAATACAGACGTACCTATGTTCAGACGCCAGCACATCAAGCTACGCGAAACTGACAAATTTTCCCAATCAACCTTGAACCTTATGCCTAAGCGATATGGTTGAAAATCTATTGAAGAAATTTGATAGTTTGTAGAATCTTGATGAGCTGGCGTCTGTACTACCGGGTTCGCTGACGGTCTGCCACTTTGCACCCTTATGCCCTAAGCAATAAGGTTGAAAGTGGTCGACCCTCAGTGAACTTGGTAGTACGTATGTAAGTGTCATCATCATCATATCAGCCCGGAATCACCCACAGCTGGGTATAGGCCTCCGCTTTCTTCTGCCACACTGCCCGGTTCTGTACGTCTTTTACCCAGGTGCAAGTAGTATCGAGCTAATCGTAAAATTGGAAAAGTACCTACATAATCTCTATGCAATTGGCACTGTGTTATTTATACGAACAAATTCTTGTGTCAAAGCTGTTGGTTCGCCCATACGTCCTAACATAAATGATACGTAGCTTTCAAGAGCTGTACTACAATTGGGCGGGTATGTTTCTATCAGTGGTTCCATACAACTCGATTCCTACCGGCTTCCCTTTGAAAAATGGCACAGTCAGTATTTTATAGACAAATAATATAATCACATTAAAGTTATGTACTCCGGCTTACCTCTCACAAAATTGACCCTTCGCTACTGGTTTCTATCCAATAGAAAAAAGGGGAATTCATAAATGCATCATAATATGTTTATAAAAATGGTCTGCTCACCAACATAATTGATGCAATGAATGTTGTGGAATTCTCAAAATTAATGGTATTGGCATCACAGAAAACTATTACCACTCCTAGCGGAGATTGGGACTGTGAACTTGTTATGCCATTACCCCCCAGCCCCCGTAGCATGACCACCGTAGACAAGGATTTCTTTGAAGGAAGAATCGACAAAATGACAGATTGTGTCGACACAATGACAGCTTTTTTTGCACTATCTGTCATTTTGTCGTTTCTTCTGTCAAAGAAATCCTTGTCTACGGTGGTCATGCTACGGGGGCTGGTGTGTAGCCTATCTAGTGCGCTTTCAAATTCTACTAATACCTATTATAAACTAGCTGTTGCCCGCGATTTCGATCGCGTGGAAATTTTGATGTGTATGTGTGAGCAAAAACAAGATAGCCTATGTCTTTCCCCAGGATATAATCTATCTCCTTGCCCATTACGATCCAATCAGCTGTTTAGTCGTGAAACGATAACAGAGTTACTATCGCATTTATAATATTAGTAAGGATGAAAATATGAAAGTTATATACTTATGTTTGTTAATCAATCGCGGCAAAACCGTCTGGACGGATTTGGATAGGCACACAGATAGCTAAATACTTTTCATCCCGCCCGGGTTAATCCAATTCTGAAGTCTACGCAAACGAATTCGCGGGTTTGTATACCTACTATCGACAAAGTACACGGCCAAGATAACGAGAACCATTTAAGATCGTGTTGCAGCTTACTTACTTAAAGACATTTTTCACACGATTGCAGCCTGTTAAACGACTACCAGTAAACAAAGGAATCATGTTCGTTTCTGCTACACAGAGCATTTATCCCTTATCCCCTCTATGTGAATACCTATTACTGTCATCGCTCAATTATTTTTCCTCTTGCTATTAAGTTGAGTAACTTGAGGTTTGTGAAAGTACTGAATCTAGTTATCTTCTCATCATCAGGCCTCTTCAAGCGCACACCACTTAGCTCGATTCTCGCTGGGTTGCGGAGATCTTCGCTCCATCTAGCCAGAGGGCGTCTTCCACCTAACGCTTGCCGATTCACGGTCTCCAATCAAGAAGACGAGACTACCCCAATGGTCATCGGTCACACGTTCCACGGCTTATATGGCCGGTCCATTGCCACTTCGGCTTACTTATTCTGTGAGCTATGTCGATAACTACAACTAAATAGCTATACTTATATTTAGTCAAACAAAAGACCAATGACTCAATCTGAACCTTTAGTAAGACTTAGTACATAAATTAAATAATTACTGGATTTACGAGCGCCCCTGACCGATGCGGTGGACGGACTGATCAAATTGTGATGCTAGCATGCGCTTGATTGGACACTGACCTCATTTTTGTCAAGAAACTTGTGACTCACCGTATTTAGAATAACATATATTATATATATAGCCACGCTTGGATGTCTGTAAGGGTAAGGCAGGATGGCGAATAATTGGGGCACCAACATTTCACCAGTTAGGTATGTACCTGTAATGGTCGTGCCTACCTACTACCAATTGACATAATTGCAAAGATCCGGTCTGCTACTGAGTAGGTAGTTCCCTGGTTGGGTTGAAATTGTTACTAACTAGGGTTAGTAACAATTTCAACCCAACCAGGGAACTACGGAATCCGGTCTGAAATAAAAAAAAACTATTCTATTCTATTCTAAGTCCCGTGATATAGGTCGAGATTATTGCCATAAACCACGCAAAAATCCCGATTCCAGACTGCAATTGAGTAGACTCCTAATGGACAAACCGTAAAACACATTGTCCATACAAATATTTGTTTCATGCGGGAATCGAACCCGCGACACGCAGCGCAGCAGTCAATTGCTTAGCCACTGCGCCCACCGTGCCGTGGTATATTAGAAACCAAAGCTGTTTGGTACTCCTACTTGGGTTTTGTCGGGAATGACAAGTTTTCGGTAGTTTTTGTCAGTCCCATTCATTTTAGACTATTCCGACAGTGATCCAAGCTCCACGATTATCGCTTAGAATGTCACTTTTTGTAGGCTTTCCGAAATCGAAACCTCACGTTCAATATTCGTGCTAGCCAAAGAGACAGTCGATCTATAAAAAGACTTAACAAAAGAAGTATTTAATTCGCCATTTTTCAATTTCAACAACTCCTAACTGGAACAGGCATATAATCTTGTTTCCGTCCTTATTCGAATCTTGCAGCTTTAGGGACTTAACAGAGGCGCGGATTAGGATCTTGGCGGATTACATCGTTCAAGTAACCCTCGAAGCTGGCTCCCGTTCGCGTTGTGGAGTATTTACGACGAGACTCTAACGCTAACTAGGAGTAACCGAAGTGTAATGTAAGCACTTCTCTGAAGGGCCCATTATGTTGTCAGTGTCACACGCTTCTATTTCGAGATAAGATATACATAGAGTAGGTATATAATATACTATAATTAGTGGTAACTTACTTACTTATAGTTTTCGCTATGTTACATTTCAATCAATAGGTATGTTAGAAACCAAAGCAGTAAAATATTTGCCAGCTATTTGTGAGTTTGTTAACTTTAAAATGCAGATGTACAAAGAGTGCTTAATTGGTATGTCTAGGTGTTGTTGCTCAAATCTTCCTTAGATTACATCTACCTAGGCTTACTAGGGGGTGTTAGGTGTTAATCAAGAAAGTACTCTCATTAACTACTTATACTAACATAAAACGTGCATGTCTTTGTACCTAGCGATTGACCATGCCCTGCGTTTTAACGAATACATTAAATAATTAGATCTATATTTCTTTTATCGAAATATGCATAATACGCAATTTTTTCCGTAGATGTACTTTTAAATTACGCACTTAAAAAAAACAAAATCTAGATAGGCGATTAGTTCTACATTAACTCTAATTACTTTACTTTTTACTTATAAAATTCATTACTTTAAGGTTAAAAAAGACAATACAAAGATGCTGCTGAAAAATAATAATATTATTATTCAGTAACAAAGAAACTTTCATTCCATTTCGTTAAAACATGACCCCAGGCCCATTAAATAAAATAGAACAAGAACACCCTTTAGGGGTTAAAAAATTCAATACATAAAACTTTTATTTAATTAGGGCTATTGTGATAGTTCGGTGCCAAGTTGGCGATTTGATTACACCCTCGCTGAAACTGCAGGTCTCGGGGGCGGGGTGTAACAAGTGTCGGCGCCCGAGACATGTGCGGCGCCCCCGCTTGCCTCCCATTCACTCGATGTTCATTCACTGGCTCGCCGGCATTGCGAGACCGACGGCCGACCCGTTCACGTCGTCTCTAACCGGCCTTTATTCCGAACGCGTCCGTAAGTAAATCGCGCGCGAATTTGAAATTTCAAAAATGCATAGAGCATAGTGTTTGTTTTTTTTTCTACTTTTTCAAAATGGGGGAACAGGCTTTTAATATTTCGGATGAGAACTTAGAGCAGCATATAGTTACTTTGTTTGAAAAATTGGAGTGTTTACGAAAGGATGCGAACTCGGGTGATGGGGGTTTGTCAGGGCGAGTTCCGGCGCGGGTGGAAGTGCGGACGCTGTCGTTGTGGAAGGCCGTGGTGGCGGAGTGCGCGGCCTCGTTTCTGTATGTGTTCATCGTGTGCGGAGCGGCGGGCGGAGCGGGCGTAGGCGCGTCGGCCTCAGCCGTGCTGCTGTCCACCGCGCTCGCTTCCGGCTGTGCCATCGCCACCCTCACTCTGTGCTTTGCTAACATATCTGGTAAGATACAGTTTCCGTGGAGGATTATGTACCTATCACTTGATCCACGAATCGCTCTCTCTTAACTCTACTTTATCTATCAAATTGGTTTGAAACTTTCGACAAGAAGAATATTATGCTAACTTGGTAAAAATAACACCTTGTGGAGTTCTTCTGATGAAAAACATTAATTGTTCTAGTAATGTTAAGTGTATTTTGCTTCACTTTGAAGTTGGCCTTTGTTGTAGTCAAGTCCTTAACTTCAGTTTTGGTATCTGTGATATCTCTATTTTGAATAACAGGTAAACGTCTGTCAAGAGCTTTAGAAAAGTGCTCAAAAGAAACATCTTTAGATAAATCTTTGCCAAGTCAGTTTGTATCCTTAACACGAACGTAAAGTTCGTCCTTGTCTCTAACACTGGCCATTTTCAATACAGCACTATTCTTGTTCCAAATCGCTCACGGGTGTGGCCATAAAACTATTGTGGAGCGTAGCACTTACATTCTCGATACTCTTGCCGATAGCAAGGACAGCTCGATGCCGCAAATAAAATAGGACAGGCCAGGTAGTAAAAATAGCACTTAAAAAGAAAAAAAATAAAAAATATCCGATACTGTGAGAACTTGAAATTACTAGCTAGGTACGAGGAATGCTCAACCGTAATTGGCAAGAAAAATAAAGGAGCTAAACGCCCACGTGTTACAATGTTATTTCAACTTATAATGTTCCATGTAACGTGGGATAGCTCGTACAGGGTTGTCCTCATTTGCATTTTTATTTCTTCTTTTTTGCAAATGTGATTTCACGTTCAACTCAGGTTTACAACGGTAACCGCGATGTAAAAACTCCTTTGTTAATTTTACTGCAGATGGTACTTTTGTGTCATCTTTCATCCTTTATTTGCTTAAATTATTACAGTCACAAAACATGTTTTTATTGGCATATGTATCTACCTTCCTACACATTTACGTGGGTCTTATCTTATTATGCCACAAAATATTTCAGTGCGTAAGCCAGGAATTAGTATTGATATATTCCTACATAAGCTTCTGTATAAATCTTTTTCGTACATTCGATATGAACCCGTAACAGCAGCGGGTGTGTTTTCTTTTACGATTCAGTTTGTGGGTGAATTTGGAATATGGCTTATAAAAAAAACGTAGGCCTGTATTTTTTAGTGCTGTTCCTATAATCGTCCTCGGGGGGAGGGGGGGGGGGCAAGTAGGCTGCTGCAAGCCCAACCTACCGAAATAGGGTATTACAGACCACACCGAAGACACCCAGTGCGGATAGAGTGCACCTGACCAAACTATGCCTACATTTTGGGAGTGTTCAAAGTGTCTAATCGCCTGAAATTCTAAAAACCTAAAACTGCTAGTGATGCCGCGACTATATGGCCACCAACTCTTTCATAAAATCATATTCATGACAAACTTAATAAGATTTTAAACTTACTAACATTTCACTAACATTTCTATTAGCGCCGAAATATCGGGAACTCATAACAAACAGTAAACATGGTAAATATCCCGTTAGTTTTAATAGAAACTTAATAAGCTCACGACTTTTTCCCAGGCACAAACTACAGTAGGTACACGTGCTACAATCGCGTTATCTTTGGCATTTAATCACTAGCTATCTATTTTACCATCTATTTGAAAATAGAAGAAGTGCTGTACGCTCATAGTCGGGGTCGAAATGGCCCGTGTTGTGGGTCCAATTAACCCTGCACCGTTTGGTAATTTATACGCGTTTGATAGCGGCCGTCGCTCGGATGAGTTACCGACCTGCGCCGACCCGCGCGGCCGCAGCGTGCAGATGTTCACAATTATCCGCCTTTTTTTCAAAAAGGATCGGGCGGCTGCGAGGCGAAAGTCTTGAGTTTTTTCTTGTCAAGTAGGTTCTTAACGTTGCTTTTTTATTTCTTTGAGAAATGTTTTGCCGTATCGATGGTTTTAAAAGTCTAGGCTTATTTGGATTTGCAAAAAGTAGGTAAATACTATTCGCAAGAAGGCTAGGAGGAAATTGCTTGCCGAGAAAAAAATAGTAATGTGAAATATTTTATACATGATATAAGTTCTTGATTTTTCCGCTTTTATATGATTTGCCATTTCGAATAACCAACTTTAAATCGTTATATAAATTCTAAATGGGTATTCGAAATGAAAAATGATATCTATAAAAAGATTTTCAAATACCTATTCAATTATACCCTACTTAACATAGTTAGTTGTTACTTGTTGTTAACATATTTAGTTTGTCGACTTTATTTTTTTATTTTTCACATTTTGGCGTCTGGTTTAATTTTGATGACTGTCATGTCTTTACTGACACTCGCAAGATTAAGACAAATCGGTTGACACAACAATCATCAACATCGGCCCACGCGTTTGGTCTCTAGAGCGCCTCAAACGTAGGCTGATAAACACATTACCCTCCTCGGTCGTGTAATAAAAAGTAGGAGTAGGTATGGAAGGCAATCAATTGGGACAATGGCAGGAGAACGACAAAGTACTAACTTTATTTTCTAAAGTTAAACTAACAACACAAACAATTACAAAATTAACCACGGATGCACAAGTTCGACGTCACTTCCCATAGAACTAGACGACACAACATAAGCACGTTAGGCGGGATTATTATAAGCTAACACGTGCACCCTTCACCCTTTGTGCCCTCGACACAACTTTATAATGGCGATCACATGACGTGGGGACAATGACATTTTAAATTATATCATAACAATAACCCGGAGAAAGCACTCTCGTCCACAATCAGGCGGCAATTCTTGCATCTACAATATTACCGTGGTGAATTTTTAGAATACACCCCCGACCGGGATCGCCCTAATTTTCACTAATGGCTGGACAAGTTGACAACCCTGTTTCGAGCGCGGACTATATCAAGCTTTAAACGATGCATAAATTATAATGGGATTTAGCTTCATCCACTACACAAAGTTTCACGAATGAATGTCAGCGCTCACATTTAAGTAAGGCACTATTGTCAAGACTCCTTTTCAGGTTCTTCTTACAACTTGGAATAATTCCTGTTTTGTGTGTTTTCTTTTTATTTTGGACGCTCGATGTTGTATTCATTTATCAATGCGTACTCAGGAAGTAGACTGCACGAAGTTGTATTGTCAACGGAGCTTCCTTTAAAACTTGTCTAAAGTTTTTAAAGAACGATAAATAATTCGCTTTTTATTGCGATGTTATAGGAGGAGGAAAGCTGTATTTTATATCAGATTTTTCTGAGAAATGACTTGCTATCTTGAATCTCGAGAGGGAACGTTATAAAAGTTCTTTGTGAAAGATATTGTGTCTCTGAGAACTTGAATCTAAGAAGTGGTAGCGTAAGCGTAAGGAGTCGTAACTTTTATAAAACATCAGATGTACCAACACCTTTGTTCCTTTTGTAAGTCGTATCGTATCACGCTCGCGGCTTGTATAAACAGCTGGTAATATTCTCTATCTCGCTGGAAGGTAGCTAACACAATCTGAATAATCGATAGGCGTAGTAGTTCGACTTTGCACTGGATATATCTGCGTCGCCTCGCATCGGTTAATCCACCTGGTCCATTTTATTTTTTTGCGTTTCTCTCTGCGTACGTAGTAGGTAGGCAGGTAAGTTACCTACATATATAGGAACGTGGGTACATACGCCACTTTGTGAACGTCTGGTTTATTTGTTTAACGTGCAAATTGATTCTGAATATTGATTAGCCCGATACCTGTATGATCGTACCCAAAGATGAAACAATAATGTTCCGGCCTACACAATGTTTGTTTGAAATTCGTATTGACATATCACGTACTCGGCACACTATGGTAACGTTATGATATCGCATTTCTCTGCAATACCCAGGGGTGGCACACCTC
The DNA here is from genome assembly GCA_963082995.1 of Noctua comes. NCBI lineage: Eukaryota > Metazoa > Arthropoda > Insecta > Lepidoptera > Noctuidae > Noctua > Noctua comes. Next base: position 3,909,196 of record OY720267.1, read on the forward strand.
AGGCTCAAGGCTATCTTTTGTGTCTTAGCTATTATATTACCTCGAACGCAGGTAAACATCCGGCCAGCCATTATCGCAAGCCACTATGGTGATTTCTACCGACATGGGCCCAACGAATATTCGGTGTGAATACTAAGGTGACATGATTTTATCTCGTCGTAGAATTTGTTATTCCAAACGTACGCTTCGCAGATAAGTCAGATTTTATGAAAACAATATTATAATGTCGGAGGGAATAATCGTAAAGTACTTAGTCAGCCTCGTAACAGCTGGCGGGTCGGAATTCATTACGTACACTGACGCTGATTGCACTGTAGATATGCAATAATATGTTTTATTTCGATCGAGGTATGGTGTTTTTTGTATCGTGTACTCTTAAATGGGCCGCTCCTTTTTATTTAAAAGCCGAACAAAGGTCAGAATTTCTTTAACACCAAATTACGTCGGTTTGTAAATTGTCTATGGTTGTATAAACAAGGGCAGAAGGCGTGGGAGGCTGGAAGGTAAAGAGTAGTAGGTGACCACAGGCACTTGGCTCGTTTTAGCGAAAGATCCACAATGCTGATTTGTAAACATCTGATGCAATGTAGTAGACACAATTCGAACTGAAAGCCATTATTTTCACGTCTGAATTGTCACGACGCGACGTCGGTAAATCAGAAAAATGAAGCTAAGGAGTAATCAAACAATAAAACGTACTAGATACCTATGTATCTGAAAAGACATTGTACCGAAAGCCGTAGCAAATAAAACTGGTCATTAAATCAGTAAATTAAACTGGTCATTAAATCAGGTATAAGAATTAAATATTAAAAATATTACATTTAGTATTTCTGACCATGAATTGAAAGCTAACAGCTAAGTAGATTAGATCATTTCATACAAGAACCGATAAATCGAAGCTCACAATAATTTTCAACACAACGTGTCAAAGTAGCCCATTTAATTTTAATGACGGAGATATTTAAGGCTCGCATAGCTACGGGATCGATCCCTGCTTCTATTTGGATCACAGCCACGCGTCACCTGCCCAGTGCGCCTGATTTGTCTCACTTAATGACAAAGTGAAATGTCCTCCAGCATTCTAATCCTGGTAAGGGTCATTGTATGATTCAGTATACTTTTCTAAACAAATGAGTCATCATTTATTATTGCTTGGCCACGAGCTACGCGATTAAGCGAAAGGCGTGTTGCGACTGAAAACAAATGAAAGAAGTTTAGAGCATGCTGTCAGTCACAATGACGACGCGGCTCTCCTCACGTAAAGGAAACAAATTATACACACGCGAGTCGCATGGAGCAAGTAGCGTCACGAGTCATATTTCCTGAGGTCGTAAACGGGGCATAAAGGGGAGTAAAGGGTCATTCATTGTATGTATACGATTAGTTGACGCTGAAGCGAAACCCGCAAGTGCTGCGACAGTAATGGGGCGTTTACACTTGGTCGTTAGCCCGAATTCGGGCACCCGAGGCTGACATTTATTACACTTCGAGTAGTTTGAATAGCGTCGAGCCATGAAATCGATCAAATGTTTTCCGAAAACGGGCCCCGTCCATTTACACTTGGTCGTTGGTCCGAATTCCATAGGCAATCGAATTCGGGCCAACTACCAAGTGTAAACGCGCCATAACTACTGAGAAATCCAAGGAAAGAGCTGCTTAGTGTATGCCAAGACTCACCGCGACGACGCGACGACGGTATTCAGGCGAAAAAAACAAGTGGCACGCGCACATGTTGCTTGACAAATTGACACATCCTACCAGGGCCTCAAGTCTACTATTACAATAGTGTCAGAATGGTCTATCATTGATTTCAAAATTGTTGATTTTGACAAGTTTGGTAATCTACTAATATAATGGCTTCATTATGACTTTCCAATGATCAACCACTGACACACCATTAAAAGAAATGGCATAGAATGGTAATCTCGTACATAATGACAGACGAATGACTGACTTAGGCGGTAATCTGCTAAAATTTTGACAGTTCCTTTGATCAGTGACCTACCATTAAAACGTAATTGTGCTGTCATTGCTTTTATTTCGTTACGGGTATAGTGTTTGTGGAAAATTGAATGGAGACCACGTATTCACTACGAGCAAATATTCTCGAGCTAGCCAACGCAGTGGATGCTAGAGAAAGAAGATGTTCGGAAAACAGAAGACGTCGTCGAGCCCGTCGCTTGACGAGAATGAATACTAACCCCTTTATTGATATTCCCGAGGCGGAATTTGTAAAAACGTTTCGCCTTGGAAAGGACTCAGTAAGGGAGTTATTTGAAGAACTCATTCCTCTTATGGCCAGACCGCGTCGAAACGATAGCGTATCGGCAGAAATGAAGGTGAGAAAACTGAATTTGACATTGATTTATTATTCTATAGCTATAAATACGAAATAGGTTAATTAATGTTATATTTTTATTGCAGATTCTAATAGCTCTTGCATTTTATGCATCAGGGTCCTACCAAAATCTGATTGGACAGAGTGCCCTCCATAATGTTTCACAAATTACTGTGTCACGATCAATTAGAGAAGTAACAGAGGCATTAAATAAAATATACCACAAATATATTAAATGGCCTACACAATGTGATGAAAGGAATCTTATAAAGGCCAAGTAAGAAATGATATATACCCTGATTGTTTTGTTTGTATTGCCTGTTGTACCTAAGCAGAATTATTTAGTTACTAAAAACTTTTCAGGTTCTATCAGAAATTTGAATTTCCTGGTGTCCTGGGTTGTATTGATGGCACACATATAGCAATATTAAGGCCGCACATACATGAGGAACGGTATTATAACAGAAAGGGCTTCCATTCCCTTAATGTTATGATAGTAAGTATTGGGTAGAAAGTAGAAATGTCTACCTACTGCCCAAATTTTTACTTATAAATTATATAATGTCTGTTATGTAATAATAAATAATTATACATATTAATTCATTTACAGATTTGTGATGCTGATTTAAATATTTTATGTGTGGATGCAAGCAACCCAGGCTCCTCGCATGATTCTACTGTATGGCAGAGTCATCCACTCAGTCACCACTTAAAAGAAATTACTGAAAATACTAATGAACAAGTATTTTTATTAGGTATTACAATATTTTTTTGACGAATCCTATGACCTTTGTCATGTTCATGTGTTAGTTTTTGTTGGAAAAATGATTATAATTTTCAGGTGACAGTGGGTATCCACTAAGAAAAACAATGATGACCCCAATCCTCAATACTGTAGATGGGACACCACAACATCATTATTATGTTAAACATGTAACTGCACGTAATACAGTGGAGCGTTGTATCGGGGTATTAAAAGCACGTTTCAGGTAAAGAGCATTTCTAGGCAATTGTTTTACATACTCAATAACTATTTTTATATTGAATGAATTTCTTAGTTTAGAAATTTACATGCAATAGTTCTTGTAGATAGTAACTATATAAAAGTTAATCTATTAATATGTTTAGTTAAATGGGGTTGTATAAAAGTAAATTGTTTTTTTGCAGGTGTTTGCTTGTAGCACGTGCTTTACATTATAGTCCAACAACTGCAGGCAAGATTGTAAATGCATGTAGCATATTGCACAATATTGCAAACATGGCAAGAGCACCGTTGCCATGTGATGAAGTTTATGCAGAAGCACTTGCCTTGCAACAGGTATGTGATTTCTATTCCACTATTTTGGAATATAATGAAGTTGGAATTTTAAATAATACTACTATGTTAAAACAATCAACATTTTAATTAGGTACTCTTCTCATAAACTAAATATTTATATAACAATATTAAACTTGACTTCCAAGCCAATTGAAAAATATTAAATGTAGAAATTACTACATAAAACAAAAAGACATTTTGTCATTTAAATAATAAAACAAATCCAAGTAACAATATCTAATATTCATAATATTCATCATTTGTCATTAATCACTAATCAGTCTTTTAATTTAGGAGCAAAATAATTATGCAGCACCTAATTATCAAGACCATCGAAGGGTTAATCGGGATCTTCTTGATGGTCGGGCACTGCAGCAGGCTCTTGTTGACAGACTGTGGAGAAATGCATAAATTAAATTAGCAGGTATGTAATGTAAACCCATCTCAGTATTCTAGTAAAGAACGAAAATACTCTTATTATTATTAAAATGATTTAACTCTTTGTTACAGATCTACAGTATTACACAAAATATGGATTTAAAATAAATTAATACTCTTTTTATAAACGCTGTTTCATTGAATCATTTATAATTACAGCCATTTGGAATACACTGCTCGACATAGACTCCTCCTGCAATAGATTCCTTTATCTTTTAATAATCTGACAAAATTACCTCTTGCATACTAAAGAAAACTTTAGTCAGACTCAGAATCTGATGACAAAATAATTTTGCGGAGTTTCTGTGAAAACAAAATTAACATTAATACAAAAGTTGCAACTTCATAAATATAGCATGTGTAACCTAGCGCTTAGTATCAGGGTTACTATCTAGATGTCAAATTCTAGCCAATGTACTACTACTGAGGTGAGCCTACACCTAACACAAGCTTTTAAGCTTAGCAGGAGGGGTTATAATTGCTCCTTAATACTTATTGTGCATATGCTTGTAGCACACAACGAGTAGAAGTTCCAATTTTGGTTGAAACCATTTCATATAGGTGAATTAGCTGTAAATCAACAGTAATTAGTAATTACCTTTTTTGGCACACAGTGGCTTATAAGGTCTACCATTTTTTCTGTGGTGGAGCTCAGTCGATCAATGGCCGCAGCCAAGTTGTTGATGGCCTGAGCCTGTTTCAGAGTAGCATCGGCGTTCCTGGCTTCAATAGCGTCCAGCTTTGTTTGAGCAGCTTCTTATTTCACTCTTCTGTGATTTTTTTTTTTTAACATTTTGCTTTTATATTCATTGTAGAACTAAAAAAAAGTGCAAAAATTACAATAATAACACATTTTATCATTTTATAATGCATACCAAATTATACTGTATTTAGGTACTTACTGTCCGCCACTCTTCCGGCGTTTTATTGGGGCGGTCCACCGACACTGAGTTCAAAATTTGGGCGCACTCCATCCAATATCTTCTTAATAAACTTCGCCCTTCATTGGTGCGGCTGCAGAGGCCAAGCGCCAGGTCTTGGTGGTTCTCCAAAAAATCAATTAGAGCCGAAATTTGCTCAATTAGAACCATATAAATTCAAAATATAGGCTTCTCAAACAAAGATAATTTAAATAATAAACAAAAATCACCGGCCGGTATAAATAAAAACATAAACATCAGTAAGCAGTAATGTCACATTTGACTTTGACAGCTAAACAGATAAAAAATATTGTTGAGTTGTATAGTTTCACATTTATCCGCGTTACACATTTACTGTTTTTTGCTGTTCACGAATTTTTTACTACTTCAGATTGCTTATAACACTAATAAATAATATGTAAAAATATATATAAATGAAATCTGGCATGAATAAATGTTCAAATTTAGTAGTAGTTTTTAGAAAATCATTTCTACTAACGGGTTTTATAATAATGGCAATACGACAATGTCATTATATCACAATTCTATTACGAGACCATTGACCGACCAATGATCGACCATTATGAATTTAGCAGATTACGAACTTTTAGCAAAATGACAATGGGATCGTGTTGGAATGAAGAATTTATAAAAATAGCAGACTTGGGGCCCTGATTGTACCTATCGCCAGAGGTCGTGTACAGGGCGTAAAAGGGTAATTCATTGTATGATTCAGTAATACTTTTCTGAATAAATGAATCGCCATTTGTAAAGCTTAGCTTACCTTTCTGTACAATTTGTAAAGTTTGAACAAAAAGGTTTTATTGTTGTTTGGAACATTTGTCCTAGATTTCAATGCTGATCACGACGATGGTTTCAACTTTATGATTTCGTGGATCCTGAGACTTCAAACAAGTTCTGTCATTGCGTCCATTCTTGTTTATTCAATTATCTTGGAAGTTTTCATTGATCTATTATTTTGCTAATAGAAAACACGCTTATTGAATTTTAGTAGGCTGGACTAATCCTAATTTAGTATGACTAAAAGAGTTATAAATAAAAATAGAAGGGAGAGAAAGTTCAAACAAAAAATGGATGGATAGTATGAGGAAAGATATAAAAGAAAAAAGAGTACGATATCATGTACTCTTTTTTCTTTTATATCTTTCCTGTGACGATTGACAGAGAAGAATGAAAGAAAAAGACGCGTTGCGCCGACTCCAAGTCACTTTGGGTAATAGCAGAAACATGATGATTGATGATAGACTATTCCAGATTATGTGTCGACCTATGTACATAAGCCGTGTCTGCCACGAATATTACCATAACCTCGTTTCATATGTAGGCAGGTGTTTTAATAATGTGTAAGCATCTTTGTATGAACATAGTGTGGCGCCCGTGGGAACTTGTTTTTAGATTCTTGTAAGATCTTAATAATAGCACTGACTAGGTTAACTTATGTTGCCAAAACAAGGCTTTGTTTTAACGAGCTAAACCAGTACCAACTCTTAAGACTGAGGAGTTTGGGCATCCATTTCCCTTAACCATAGTATAATGCTCAGACTGTGCTTAAGAATCTGAGCAGCCCTTAGGGACCACACAGGGACAATCGCTTTCAATGCGTTTTGTAATCCTACAAAGATTTCCATCGGGATCGACATAAGCTGCTGCTGATAAGCTTTTCGATACTTTATGTCAGTCATTTTTGACTTTGATCATCATCGTTGTCTGGGACCACTTGAGGCAAACGTCTAAAACTTCAATTCGTCAAAGGAGTCCATTATGCAGTATTATTTGAATTCACTATGTACATTATTCACAAACTAAAAATTGATAAGAAATAATAATAAAAATATTTACAAATATAAAGATAATTTATTCAAATTATGCTGAAGTCCAAAAATTACATAAGATAGTCCCCCAAAAGTTATAGCCGAGAAAACAAGTGGCGGGACAAACTCCCCAGCAACACATTGTCTGATAGGTTATAAGAACTAGATTTTTTTCTAGCCTGTTTTATGTACTACTATTTTATATATTAAACGTATAAATAAATAAACGAACATTACATGCGGTACAGGTGCGCACGTGAACCCGGCGGTGTCGGCGGCGCTGTGCGTGCGCAGGCGCGTGTCTCCGCTGCGCGCTGCGCTCTATGTCGCCGCGCAGTGCGGCGGAGCCATCGCGGGCGCAGCTGCTATCTATGGGTAAGTCTTTAAGATGGATTGTTTTTCTTAGCGTAAATTTTTACCTACAGTTCTTTTTCACTGATATTTTATTTCTGACAAAAGCAACCTTATGGAACAGAGGATAGAGATAACTGCAATTTTGACAGACTTCGCAGTGGTGCGCAACCCAATATCAACCTTATTATACAAAAATAAGATTAAATCACAGGTAAAATAACTGTGAAAGTACTATAGATACCATCTGTTCTTTGAAGGAGGTCCTCAAAGTGATGACGTCTACGTCATTACGATAGAAGAAGTATACAAATATGATCTCCTTAAATGATAATATTTTCATTAGAAAAATGTAGATAGAAATGTTCGTAGACTGCTACGCGGCGTAGCTTGTGCGCTACGCCGTAGCGGCACTAGACTTGGATTACACGTCTATCCGATTTTCAGAATGCAATTAAAATTTTGTAGCACTGTGATTGCGAGATGACATTTGCGGAATTACCTTCTAGTATGGACCACATACATACATGCCGTTGCAAGCTACGCCAGCATGTCGGAATTAAAACGTCATGCGTTCACCAAAGACTAATCACTGCTGAATTGATAATCATAACCTAAAAACTTTTTGAAATTGTTTTATCAATCCTAGATAAAATTATTCAATTATGATAAAACGCGACGTCAATTAGAACGTCTGAAAGCGCGCTTTTGATCCGAGAATTAATTGTATTCTACCCAAAGAAGAATTATTTATATTGTAGCCATAATTTAAGATACTGCTATATTCGACAAGTTTCAAGAGAAAAGGCACATCTAGTCAATTATAAATCATCTTATTAATGAGGTTGGTCAGAGAGTGACAGCAGATTATAATAATTGATGTTGTTAATGTTATTAATTATTTATGACAATATGTAAGCTGTTGTTGTTCTTGACCCTTATCACGAGGACCGTGCTTACGTCACAATTATTATCTAGTTGATAGGGAAAACGGTGTTTTACCACACCCATTCACGTAAAGGTCTCTCAAAGCTTATGACATGCATTGTTTTTATAATACCGTAAAATAATCTTTCGGTTTTTAATTCTACGGTGATAATGAAAAGTGTGGGATCTATAGCGTATACCAGACTCAGACCACCTCAGTCCACCAGACCTCAGTCTCCTCAGTGTAGAAATCGCGAAAAAAAACAGTCTAAAATGGGTCGAGTAGTTATTGAAGTTTTGTACTGAACAGCCTCAGACCAAATAAAAAATCAAGACATAGCGCTGCGAACAATACAGTGAAGCATGCGCACAATTACGCCTAGCTCTGTGAATACACGCTCACACGCACACATTTACATCTAACTACAACTAAACTATGCTCAAAACTACGCTCACTAAGTGCGCACATGTTGACGAAACCGGCTCCACGTCACTGTTGACAGCGCTGTCTTGATTTTGTTTGGTTAGGTGAACAGCTGATTTTTTTGCAATTTCGATGGTGGTCCCATGGAGAAAGTGGTTCAGTTTGCTGTTCTGAATCACACCCTGAAATATGACCACACCTAACTTATACACGCTGTATACAACTCAAACAGAATCGTACGTTTTAAGATTTTTCTAAGTACATATTTTACAGAAGCGAGTCTACAGTCCAAACAATATTCAGTCATATAACGTGAATTATTGCGTAAAAAACAACACCTCGATAAATGCTAGAAGCAATTTTAGATTTCGGTTTAGCGATTACCACGGTATTTTATAATTTGACGTTTAGGCACACTAATCGATTATCAAAAGGCTTTCGAGCGTCCAATAATTTTATATTTACCACTGTAATTTATTCAGCGTCCCCAGGGACGAATACACGAATTTCCTTGCCTACCCAATACAGTGTTGTATTAATTTGCGGTCTTTTTTTTCAGCAAGCACAAAGTAATTCATTTATTTAAATCCTGGCAATATATTTCGTGAGCTTTATGTGAATGTGACAAGTTATTATTGGAGTTGATGAATATTTAAAAATGAGGCTTTTTGAAAAGCAACGTCTGGTTTGTCGTAAAATATATCATAATCAAACAGAGATAGAGTTGTTATTACTTTAATTTCCAGCATTATCATTATTGACCGCCTGTTTTACCCATAGAGCTTTGTGAAGGCCTACTCCCTTTTTGATAGCAAAAAGGGAGTAGGCCTTCACAAGGATTCCCTGGTACGTGCAAGTCTCATCCTGAGGGCCTACACCATCGAAAATCGCTTTCAAAGTGCTTCATATATCCATTACGACCTTCAACAGGATTGATATTAAATTTTTCGTTAGCTTATGTCAGTCCAATACTTTTGCCAAAACTTTTCGTTAGCTTATGTCAGTCCAATACTTTTTTACCCGACTACAGCAGAGGGTTATGATTTCAGCCCGTATGTACGTATGATCATCTGTTCCTATATAGCTTCTAAACTACTAATCACAATCGGCAAATGAGGTATCGTCAGACGGGTATTGATTGTCCGCTGGTTGAAGTCACAATAAACCCAATATGGCATCCTTAAGATACAGATATTGAAAAACAAATAAGTGATGCCGTGTCCCGGGGTCGCGGGACTCATAGAATTACCGTGACCCTGGAACATAAAGGGCTACTGAAGGACACCGTGGATTTTAGTCAGTACAAGTCTGACAGTCCCTCCCGCTCTGCCCTGGGTGGGAGGACTCATTTGATGATTTTACCACGTTAAAAGTGATGCCGTGTTGATCTTCCGATCTTTGTTTCTATAATAAACTTATCGTTAAGTTGATACTTTTTGTTTCTGTGTTTAGTTTCGGTCACTAATTACCAGTCACTAATTATCATTAATTATTATACATTGATCGTTTATCTAGGCCCGCAGGTCTGGCCTACGGTCCTTTAGATCATCCAACCATGTTGAGTTGCCTGTACCGAATTCTCGGGAAATGAAAGAATAATACAAAACGTTTTATTCTCTTATCTTTCTTCGGTATAAGTAGTTGAGAGGGAAAATGGATTGTGCAGTGCTGTTGCTGTACACGAGTGCATTGGGTGCGATGTTTCTTTTCTTATTAGGTTGGTGGAGTTGCTCTTATTTATGCGTTTAGTTGGCTGTAATAAGGAGTGGTAGAAGATTGTTATAAAGATAAACAGTTCAATCAATGTGTTCTATTTAGAGTAAACTCAACTCGAGTTTACTTTAATGTAAATTTCGATTTCCCCGGTAAATTGAAAATTCACAAATTGAAATATTTAGATATAAGAATAAGAATAAAGAATAAGAATAAATTTATTAAGCCATTGTTACAAACATTTTCTTAATCTAACTTAGAGCTACTATGAATATAATCGTAACAAAATTGAAATTTAACATGGTAATAAACAGAGGTCCCCAAACTAGGCTGCGCCTGTATCTTGGGGGCCAGAACTGTTACATATGTATTTAGACAAATAAACCATACCATATCATTTTCTGGCGTGCAAGCGTCAATGAACCTTATTCTGGTAAATAATTACGAGGACAACTATCCTAAAACGAGCAAAATAATGATTGGTGCTGTGACAGCGCATAATTGCAACATACACTCAAATGAAATTAAACATGTCACTGAAATTACCATACAATCTTTGTCAAAAAACCTCATAGATTAATAATTATATTCCACAAACAGAATGACTGTGTATATTTGACTGCGATGTTAGCTACGCAAACACGCTAGAACGGTTGGGTGGGTCGTGTTGCGAGGATGCGACGACACACAAATACCCACGGGTCAACGCATTGGATTTCCACAGAGGATAGCAATCCAATATTCTCTACGACCAAAAATTTAAAGCCAGTCAGATTACAAAACAATTTTCAGTTCAATTTTAAGAAAATAATATCGGTGTTACAAAAAACGGACTGGGCGTTATTAAAAATTCGGTTTACTGACGATAGTTGAACGTGACAACGTCATAAGAAAATACTGATGGAATGGTTGCATTTTTCAAAAAATGAATGTGCGTTGAGCAATTGTTTTATGGAACGCCTCATAGCGAGGTAACGCCTCATTTTTTCGTGCGTGCAGCCGTCTCCATCGAATTATAAGACGTTGTCACGTCAAAAAATCTCTGAGCAGGATGTTTTCTGCCAGACAACTTAAGAATAGATAGAAATTACTCTCTAAGAGGTACAATAATTTGCAGTTCATATATATCTTATGTTACTCCTTTGTTAGAACTGAAGTTTACACTGGGTCAGGGACCTGTAACATAGATCTCCAGGTACAAACCGTCCTAAAATAACAATTGCACATACGTACTAAGAGATCGAAAGAGAGGTCTGCCCACCATTTCAGAATATAATATATTTCAAATATTCATATCTTTTAAAAGGAGCTCGGGTCTAAAATAACAGCGGCTCGGGTCGATCTTTAGGTTAAGCCGTGCTTGCCTAGGTTGGTCTGTGGATGCGTGACCGCCCATTATATACCGAGTTTCCTCTGAGCTTCGGAAAGCACGTTAAACCGTGGGCCCGGCTGTCATTTGTAGATCTTTAACAGTAGTTAGGTAGTCAGTAGCCCAAAAAGTCTGACAACCAGTCTTACCTGAGGGGTATCGTATTACCTAGTACTAACTGCGTTGTGGAGGTCAGATAGGCAGTCTCTCTGTGTAGAATACTGGTATTCAGCTGCATCCGGTTAGACTGAAAGCCGACCCCAACATAGTTGGGAAAAGGCTAGGCAGATGATGATGATGATGAACAAAATATAAACATGAAAATTGTGTACCTATTCAAATTTATTTCGTGATCGTTTGGCTTCATTTTCATAACGATATTTGACATTCTTTTAAATATTTAGAAAAAAAATCGGTTGTCTGTAAAGTCGGATTACTGACGATAGTTGAACGTGACAACGTCTTAAGAAAATACCGATGGAATGGTTGCATTTTTCAAAAGAAAATTTTAATTTTATTTGTTTGATAGATATTTTGTATGGATATAGTAAAGGAGGTAAATGGAAATCACAATTGAATTGATCAAGTTACATTTATTTGTACGCATAAATACAATTGTCATTTTTTTTTTTTACAATTTGCATAGTTTGTACAAGTATGAATGTGCGTTGAGCAATTGTTTTATGGAACGCCTCAGAGCGAGGTAACGCCCGTTTTTTCGTGCGTGCAGCCGGCTCCATCGAATTATAAGACGTTGTCACCTCAAAAAAACAGCTTTTGAGAAATAGAAACTGATATCCAGTGAAATCCTCAAAGATGAAGTTATCCGACACTATCGTATCGTACTATATCATAGAACTCGTAGAGTATACAAACACGGTGACATGTTTGTTTAAATTGACATATTGATACAGTTCACGACTGATACCCAGCTCGAATTGTGTTTACTATCCGTCAGATAGGAAATGTCGAACTGGTTGTGTGCTGCATAACGCACGACAATAAACATTTTGACAGATATACAGTTCGGTCATACCTGTCAAGCTCAACTTGTCAAAACAGTTAGAAGTAAAATTAGTAATTTACAGAAATATTTGTATGAACTCCCTCTTTAGTGTTTTCTTGCAAAGCACTAATGTTGTGTATAAGGTCCTCGTTCGTATTCTGCATTCAAAATACCAATAAGCACTGGTTCCTTAAAGTGACGAGGAGAGAACTAGTAAGTGAGGTCGTTTACCTTTAAACTGACAGTCAATCTGTCAACACAACCTCTAAATTACTTACATATCATTAAAGTATTTTAGAGACTTATTTAGAGTACCTAGGTACCTACGGGAAATGGCCTTTTAATTATTTCAATTATTCTCCACAACCTTTCATTGCCTAATAAAAAAAAAAACATGTCGTGCACAATCTGTGAACATTGATAATTATAATAGAATCTGTAATCTCATGCTGGAATGGTTTGAAAAAGGATCTCACAATTCACAAAGGACTGACAAAGTTGAAAGAGCGACCTGTGTCGTTTCCAGACATGAATATAAGTATAACGGCTATAATGAATGCGACAGTGCTCCTTGCGTTTTTATTTTGAAGTGTATCTTGTTATTATACACCGTGACTTTTTAGCCGTCTTACAACCGCAGCCCACTTCATGTATCTAATGACGATTAAACATAAAAAAAATTGGTATTTATGAGATTTTAATAATTTTAAAATAAAAATATTATTCAGTATTATGACGCATGACGTAGCGAAGCGATGATCTACTGGTCTTGACCGCTGGATCATGTTCTCCCGTTTGACTCGTAAACATCATTAACAGGATGTTTCATAATTTTATTCTAATGTATTATTTATTTTTCTTTGTACCTATTACGGTACGTAAATTAAAAAAAATCGCGACTGGAGCTATTTTATGTCGGATCCATTGAGTGGGCCACCTTTGTAAGACGAGTAAAACTCACCGTGTATATGAACTTTTAGATACCTTTGTACCACACCTTTGGCTTTTCTTCATCTTTTTTGAAGACTTCCTGCAACGGTTGGTTCACGTTTCCTGTCATCAAAGGGCTGGTTTTTACCCGGATACTAACATTGCCATACAACGCCAATTTCGCCAGAATTTTGGGGACATTATCAGTTGACACTGATATGAACTGGTATTTTAGTTTATTGCTATTAGTAAGGATGTAAAAAAAATGAAATAAATGTTATACTCTATTTTTATAATAGACATGTTAGTAAATAAACTAAATATGAATAATATTTTTTTACTGTCGATGTATAAATTCAAACCAGTCATTTCCTTCAAGGAAATCGGATGCCATCAATAGGCTCAAATAAAAGAAAATCGCGCCACTTCCCAGTCACATGAAGTAGGGCGAAAAGTTTTATGTGAATTATTATTGTTACTTTGAACGTGTAAGAAACGAACCTTTTTTATTTGCAAACTTTGAAGAACGTGCCGTTTTCACTGGTAAAGTAAAATGATGTGAAATCAAATAGTATTTGAGGAATCGAGTGCTTTGTGCATTTTTTGGGTAAATAGCTACTTTATCCACTAGGTTATTTTTTCATATTGTCTTCCTCGTAAACATAATTATGTAGTAAATATTATTAACCATAGGTCAAAACAAATCATTAATTTAATATTATAACAGAAATAAACAGGCGATGTTGTACATAATATTTTAATTAAGTGGTTAATTTCACACCACAAACGTGTGAAATATTTAAATAAATACATTAAATTATAAGTGAACAAACTACAAATTTGAAAAAAGAAACGATGGTAGCCAATGCAACTATAGACGTTTTTATAATAAAATCTACACAAATCACTCCAATAGTACCAACATACAATACGCAAGACATATCTTTTGAGAGAATGTCTTAACAAAAGAGGATTGATACCTTGTCACTCGGACATTTGCCCCTAAAACTATTTTGTCCTGGTTGTGTCCCACGCAACTACACCTCCATCCTGATATACGACGTTATACAACAAAGAAGGTTTATACAATAAGCACTTTGGTTTCCAACCTCATTTAAAAGAATTCCTTTGTAGCGCAACAACGGATTTTTACCTGCCGCCAATTTGCGCGCTTCAATAATTTTTGATGGAGAACAAAATGGTGGATTTTTTTTAACTGACTCATTCATGTGAACTAGGAATGTGAGCATAATTTAGATTTTTGATTAAAAGAAGGTTTTTGGGCAAAATTATCTTGTACAGTAGAATCTTTAAAGGCACTTGTCAAAAATATTGTATTCCAAAATATTTTGAATGCAAAATAGTATTTTTATACAAGTCTCCGTTCTTATCGCTTATGCAAAAGTTTAGCTATGAGTTATGCAAACTTTGTGAATAAAAACCTTTTCTACGAACGATTTCCTTTTCTCATATAAGTTGTCGCGGTTAAAGGAATTGTTTCGACTTTCCTTTAGTTTTATATTTCTCGGTAACTGTACTGTTTTCGTTCCGAGATTGATCAAAACAAGTTCAGCAATTTGAATAAAAGACGTTGTTTTGTTTTCTTTTGTGAAGTTCTAACGGGGTTAGGCATTAGATTATATAGTGTCTGTAAAAAGTTTTTATTAAAAGTAGGTGTTCTGATTTTTTTTATTAAAAGTAGGTGTTCTGATTATTTTTATTAAAAGTAGGTGTACTGATTTTTTTATTAAAAGTAGGTGTTCTGATTATTTTTATTAAAAGTAGGTCTACTGATTTTTACCCTGTGGTCTCTAGCCCATTACTTTGCTAACGCTTCACGTCGATGTCTCTAGCTACACTACGTCTAGACGTAATTGAATTTGGTGTTTTTATTCATTATTAGATTCAGTTACTTCCGAGAATTACTAGAAGCGATAAGTTGACAAAGTTCTGTAGCAATCGGGTGAACGGTTTGGCAGCGCATATAATACAAACAAACATTTTTTTTTATTTATTAGATTTAAATAAATGTATATAGTCAGGTTCTACAAATCAGATTTTAAACACCAAGATAAAAGAACGCCTTGGTTTTCTTACTCGATCTACCTATTGTAACTTTCAAACCGACTGACTCCTTGACAATTCAAAAGATTCTTAATTTTTTTTTCTTATGTTTACTTTTTATATATTTTGGTGTACTGTTAATTTAGCCATTTTTTGTAATGTTCGGTATAATAAATACTTTTTCTTTTTTTCTTTAAAATGGTTTAATTTAAATAAATAGCTTTAACCATAAAGTTTGATAAAGTTCGCACAATAACAACCAATTTAAGCCAAAAATTCCTGGAAAACATAAACACTACTTAAAAATATTCCTAACATGACACAAAAGATCATCTACAGACCTCAACATCTTGAGATCCTTCGGGGAGCGGTGCAGTGAACTTTAGCCGGCAGATGCGCGGGCGCCGGTGCACGTGCACTCGTCTGACGTCACAGCACGTGCAGGGTACCGTTCCACTTACTTATCAACATGAGATACACCTTACTGCCTCAAAAATACAGCTCAAAATCCAGTGATAATTTAAAAGCTTTACAAACTTACAAGTGCAGCTTGTAAGAGTCTTATGCTCTAAATAATATAGGCTAAAATTGAATGGATATCGGAGTGTGAAGTTTTTTTTTGCTTGAAGGAAGCGAGTTGTCGCGATGCAGGATATTAATTAAAGGAATAGTGGAACGGCTGAATAAAGAACTAACCTATAATGTTTTTTAAAGAGATTTCATTACAGACATTTTGGTTCATATAAATATCGATGTCTCTTTAGCACCCCGGAGCCTGGACTTGAGCCGGTGAGTGACAATAGGTTATTAGGTTCCCACTAACATAGGTCTTATATATAACTAGCTAATGCTCGCGGCTTCGCCCACGTGGAGTTCCGAAATTGTCCCACGAGATCGTACTACCGGGATAAATAGTCAATATATGTGTATATATATAGTAATAGTCTCCTATGTGTTAATCCAGGTTATAAACTATCTGTGTGCCAAATTTCAGCGAAATCCGGTCAGTAGTTTTTGCATAAAAGAGTAACAAACATCCATCCATCCATCCATCCTCAAAAACTTTCTTTATAATATTAGTAGGACTGGCGAAATGTAAAAGTGTAGCTCTGCTTTCCCCTTAGAGCCACGGTTCCTAACCTGGGGGTAATTACCCCTGCGGGGGTAAAACTGTTATTCTGCGGGGGTAATAAGCTGGTAATATATAAAGATAAATAAATAATGGTAATGTATAAACAAGGTTTATGAACTTCGTGAAGAAATAGGATTGTTTTTGGAAAACCAGAGATCACAAAAAGAATCAGAGTTTTACTCAAAAGTCAAAGACAAAACATTTATCCAGATGCTCTACGTAGACACTCAATTTGTATTTATGTGTGTTGTTTTGTTTTGTGTTCATTGGTAACATGAGGGAGAGCGGGAGGGGTCAATCAGATTCTCTAGCCAAGTCTTGGGGTGACAAGATCGAAAAGGTTAGGAACCACTGCCTTAGAGGATTACAGGCGTGGTGTTATTGTGCTTGATATCGAATATCGTCTAATTGAATGGAAATAAATCATCAAAAGTACTGTTTAAAATACTAATTGTATAATTAATTACCTTTAATTTCGTGACGGCTGCACTGATATGGTTTAAAATCAAGCAATTATAATTTATGCAAATTAATTGTGGTATTATTTATCTATAATCAGTTCACACAACATTATTAAGCTGTATCTACTAATTAATTGGCAAATCAATTTTGTATTTAAGTACATAAGTACAATGTAAGAGCAAAATACTATCCTATTTGTGTTTATAATATACTCGTTATGTGAGGCTCTTTATGTGCAGGTCGGTCTGTTAATGGGTGACCATCATTACGTACCGAATTTCCTCCGTGCCTCGGAGAGCGTGTTAAGCCGTTGGTCCCGGCTGTCATTTACAACAGATCTTCGACAGTCGGTACAGGTAGTCAGTGGCTCGAATGTCTGACAACCAGTCTTACCAAGGGGTACTGTTGAATCTTTGTAGCAACCTAATCTCATAAAATTACCAAAATTCCTCAAACAAAACCATTGCTACTCACGTTTCTGAGAGTACATAATTGATGAGCACACCCTTACTTACATACTTCACCTACAATACACATTACACACCTAGTGTGATAAGGTAACGTATCGCGCTAGCGTCGATACATCTCCCGTGATGGATGTAGGCTTGTTCCCATCATTTCCCGAATGTTTCCCGACAAGGATTTCCCGCCTCTTTTGTTATTACTCGATTTATTCGTAATGGGTTTATTGATGGGTTATGTGAAGTATGGGGGGAAATTATCAGGCATAGAATTGATTTTTAGGTTAGGAATTTTTCAGTTGAGTTCTGCAGTCCAGATGATGGCAAAAGTTTCGCCAATTAGCCAAATTCTTAGTAGAAATTAGGCGTGCTTCACAAATGTTCGAGATACCCTGTTTCGGCAAGATTCGGTCAAGTGGCCTACCATGACGTTTTAACCCATTATCTGCCACTGTAACTGTCGGCAGGTCGTCTAGCGACATCTCTTTCCCACACTGGAATTACTCCTGCTTTAAGACGTCATAATAACCCCTTTTTTTTCGGATAGGATATCATCAAATGACCCCCCCGCTCTAGGCGAAGCGGAAGGGAGTGTCAGACTTCTACTGACTAAAACCCATCCATGTTCCTTATTTGCCCTTTGTGTTCCAGGGCCACGGTATCTCTTTCGAACAGTGCCGCAGCCCACATAGTAACCCCTCAGGTCATCTCGAATGTGTAGCACGCCTTGCACTGGACTTAAAGACGTAAATAAATAAAATAAAAAAATCCTTTAATTCTACCATAAATACATAGAACATTTTAACTTAATTCATCGTAAATGTAACAAATTACACGGACTTTAAGACATAATCATCGATAAAATATGGGTGAACAAGAACACACACCTTTGCTTACAGTTTTGGGTAAAACAAGCGTGCAGTTTGGTGGTGTGATTCTTTATTATCAAAATAAAATGAAAAAACTCAAACAAACAAAGCTCAAACAAACTCAAACTCAAACAAACAAACAAAGCTCAAACAAACTCAAACTCAAACTACTAACACTAACTTCTTCTATCTTCTTAAACTTCTTGATGGAGTTCATTCTAACGAAGTGTGTGACTGATTTGATCATTTTCATATCTATACCGCGTCCGATAATCATAGTGTGGTGTTAGGCTTATCATAATTCTCTTCTATGATTGTTCGCAGTTTAGGATCGTTTCCTAGGCTTACGGTCATAAATACCATGTGTGGTGAGCTTTACATTGTGGTAGCTCATGTATGATGAATGATAATACAATCTGTAGGTACATAAGTGAACTATTTACATTATGGTAGTGGAAATTATGTTTTATTTTTATATTGCGTTGTGTATGTTGCGGGATCCAAGACAGTTGAATTTTTCTCCGGGGCTCGTCGAGCTCCGCCACTGGTGATTCTGCCTTTCAAACAGAGGAATATTCTTAAAACCATATATTTTTTTAATTATAACATCTTGATCTTTGTATTTGTGCAAATAGGTACAGACCAAATACATTTGCAAAATCACATCCTTCTTGTTACTGCTGTCAATTTATTTTGTCGATAGCACCATAACTTGCGGCCTGTGGGATATTCTGTTATATTATTCATAAAACATAATATTCCGGCAATGCGATTTGAATGAAATAAAACCCCGGTGGCCATTCCCTCGTGTGAACGTAACTTATTTTATTTCTCTTTCCCAAAAGGATTGCAGATGTATTGGCTAGACGAAGCCTAGTTGTTTATGATAAGGACATCTTGAGGCCCGTTTTCACTAACATTAGGCAACAATCTTTAGGCTATTACAGAAATGTAATGCCGAGATAAAAACACTTTGTTGAATTTCAACAAACAGCCCAGCGCAGAGAATTGAAAATCCAATAGTATAATTGCGTCTTGGTTAGTTAAAACAGCTATTAAGTTAATTAGAAACTAAGGTGTTGAATGAAACGGGCTTAGCTGTTTTAGGACAAAGTTTGGTCTAGTCTAGTCTGGGTCTAGATTATCCGATCCTACCTATAATCACGAAGTTGAGAATCGTTTTAAAATACCATCATCAATAGATCTACGGATGTTCATTGGTGTACAAGTACATTGCAGTGGCGAAGGTTCCATAGAACTCGATTCCTACCGGCTTCCCTTTGATAAATGGCACAGTCAGTATTTTAATGACAAATAATATAATCATATTAAGGATATGTACTCCGGCTTACCTCTTACAAAAATTGACTCTTCGCTACTGGTACATTGCATTGACTTTTCCTATCGCATGTTATCCAGCTGCTACCAGCCACATTGCGAAGCCAAGTAGCCTGAGGGGAGCGGAATTATGTTCTACTAATATGATTACAGGTTTATGCTTTATTGTTCTCACCTCTTGGCCACGACTGAAACGCTCAAGCGACCCGCGTCTCGTTACAGTGACTGTGAAGAAAATCAAAGAAAAGACGCAACCCAACAAACATTTGACAAGTCGCCACAACGTGCCGATTTCTACATTTGGTTCCATAAGCTGGTCGTAAATACGTCGCCATCACGTTGGCTTCACCGAGAATAGGCCCATTTTATACGAATCAGTGTCTTAAAAGAGTAACGTAACCGTCGTATAAACCACTTTTTGGTCAGATAGTGGTTGTGTAGTCGTCGCAAAACCCACGTTTTCGTCGAGTAATGGTGTTTATTACCGCTGCTTTGCGGCATTTTGTTGCAAATAGGTAGCGTAGTATTATTTTTAAACAGGATTTTGTGATAAAATGCCGTAAATTATTATGCCTGCATGACTTCAATGTTTTATTTCTGTCAGATCCATTTGAAGGTGAGTACAAAAATGCTATGAGTGCTATTGTGTTGAAACTCATTGGGCCCATTCAATCTATTGGGAAATTAATTCTATCGGGTAATATGAGCTAATTATGTCAATTTAATTAACGCGCCATGCAAATTCTTTAAATTAAGTGATTTAATCAAGTATATTTTTAATAAACGTGCTAACAGTCACCTCTATACGACTTAGAGTTAAAGATACAACCATATTACAACATCAAAACGACTAATTGTTCTGTGCACATACTTTTTGTTCAATATTGTCAGCCATATTAACTGAAATAGGGTTCCTTTGTCACTACAAAGGAACCCTAGTGAAATTGTTTAAAAAACAATTTCACCTACTTTTCCTGGTTTGAAGACTGTTTATTTTTTTATATTTGTGTCACGTGTCAGTAAAGTACGTTCATTCATTCAATCATATTAAAAACTAGTGTCAAAAGCTGCTTTTTTAAGTTAAAGTGATTGAAGTTTCTTTACGTACCTAATTAAAATGGTGATTTATTTATAGGTGGCCTCGGATCTAACAAAAAATGATTTGTGATGTAGTGGACATCGATAAGTTTTTAACCAAATCTGATTTCATCACACTTGCACGTTGATGTTTGTGATGGCCCTGGATATCTACTCACTTTATACGTTTAGATCGTTGTTTTGGTTGCGGATTTATGATAACAAACAACGAAAACAAACCTGCACATTTTGTAGTGTCAAAGGAAAATATTAAACATATGATAAATTATAATTTTCTCTGGAGCCCCTTTTTTGTCATATACGATCATTATTCGGAGGATGAATGTGAATATTGTAATTAGAACAGATTATTTTCAAAACAACTGATCATCTATACCTACTTATATAAACATATTTCAAAGAGGAGTGTTTGTGAATTTCTATATAATTGAGATCAATCCGAACTAACTATGCTGACTATGCATTACTTACTAATTTTATTTTAAAAACACTCGTATTAACATATTCTTTGTTACTACTATGTTTATTTTGAATGATAAAACTGTGATTGTAAAGATACGTTTATTAATAATAAATATGACAAAAATCTTGGATTTTTTTTTATTTTATTTACACCTTTACTTCAAAGTATGAATAAGTGGTACAAAATAAATATTTGAGCCACATTCTGCAGTGGCTAACTTGCACTTTATGTCAGTTATATTAAATGTAACTTCTAATCTTCATCAAAATCAATTCTTTTGTATTCATAAAATCTTGCACGGAACCAACTCCAGTTTGTACATTATTGTCGTTACGTGTAGAAATATTCGTTATAACACAACATGACGAGAGAAGCGCAGTATAGTTCTTTTTCACTTTCCTTTTAAAAGCACCACTTTTTTTTACATTTGCCCAGGTTTTTTTATTCATTTTGAGTAAAAGAAGCGAAACTTGATGGTTATTTTTTGCAGTTTATAAGCACTATAATAGAACACTCAGTAATTTAACGGTAGTATAAAAGTTATAAAATTGGCTTAAAACCGTATAAAGGTGCAATTTATCACTCTTAAATGGTCGTCACTTAAAGGTGGTTTTCGCGATTCTAATACGATTAATGGTGGGATAAAAGTCATATAGACGTCACTAAGATCACGACACTGGTTTTACCACTAAATGACGCCGTTTCTACATAAAACTGTATAATAGTCATAAAAATAGTCGTATAGAAGTTAATACGATTTCTATATGACTGTAATATACGACTAAAAGTTATATAAGAATAAGATGCTCTAAGTCGTATTACACGCTAAATTACTTCAATGCGATGTTTACAACACTTTGAGTCGCATATTTTTTATTTATACGACTGAAATGTTTGTTGGGAATTTACCAAGAAACTCATATTCACGTGAACCAATAGAGGCGCGAGCGTGTCGCGTCACACAAATCGTGTCGCAAGTCGCAACTAACTTTATAATAACCCAATTACATGAAAATAAAAGCTTTGACGGCTTTCCAACATTCATAATGTAGTTCTAAAATGATCAAAGAGTTTCTTTAGTCGCTTTGATGTTAGATGTATTTGAGAAATTAGCATTATTTGAGTACAGCCAAAGTTGGACGGATTACATTTGAAGCTACGCCTCAACTTCGATTCCTGAAAGTGAGTAATGGCTTAAATAATTAATGAAACCTTTACGTTTTATTGCTTAGAAGGTAATGGAGACATGCAGAATATAAAGTGTGGGAGTGGTGAAGAAGTGGGGGGATAAGGTTTTTGAGAGAGAGAGGTGGATCACCATAGCCTTTGGTATACGGGAAGCTCTTTTACTATAGTGGGAGTTGTGAGACATCAATGGTGAAATAAGAAAAAAAATCACGAATGCTGGTTCGAGGTGGTGCAGGAGAGGAGTACCTGGAATGATATGGGTGAGGCCTTTGCCCAGCAGTGGGACATAAAATGGTAAAAAAAAAACAAATATAAAATTTACCGTTGCAGCTTGAACTTTTACCCGTTTGATGGCAAGAGGCTCGCTCCCATGGGACTAAACGATCATGGTCTGCCTAGCCTTGTTCCAACTTGTTTGGATTTCAGTCTTACTGGATACCGCTGAACATGGGACTTAAAGATATTTGGGGATTTTTTATTTTTTTTTAAATAAAACGTTGCCCCACACTAGGAATTTCTCCTGTATCGTGGGTGCGTTTACAAACATTTAAACTCACATACACAAACAGCCAGACCCGGAACAACTCCCTGTAGATCATACAAATATTTGTTCCGTGCGGGCATCGAACCCGCGACACGCAGCGCAGCAGCCGATCGCTCAGCCACTGCGCCAACCGTGCCGTCCGTTTGGGAAATGTAAACGAACTATAAGCGTACCTCTGCCGTGATATTATGTTATGTTGAGAGATTCACAATATCGTCATCATCATCATTCGCCTTATGCCTGCTATGCTTATCCCAATTTAATTGGGGTCGGCGCAGCATGTCTCCTTCTTCCGTAGTAAGGGAGATACACAATAATAAGATAAAAATATAACCCTGTCTTTAATATCGCGCAGTACGGAAAAACGATTTATCTAAATATTCTTAGATAATGTTGGTCACAACATCTGTCCTGCACAGCGTAATATCTTAATTGATGGACGCTGATAATCATGACAACGTTAATTAATTGTCGCAAGTCAGCTGACCGCATCTAGTGCCTTAGAACATGTGATAACTGTTCGCTGTCAATCATTAATCATCTGTGTAATAGTTCTCATTGTCTATCTTAGAATTAGTTAATACTTAGGAGATTCTGACACGAATCCGCTCGTCCGCGCGGAGAAGCGTTGAGCGCCGCTCGTCCGCGCGGTTTAGCGGTGTATGCGTGTTACGCATCTAAGCCAATGTGATGTGAAATCCGCTTCACCGCCTGTGAGAATAGCCTAACTTAACCTCGTGTACTGTATTCCTTGAACGGCTAAGTAGCTATGTATGTATAGATAGGGCACCCACATTTCCCAACGGTTCCATTCAAAACTTTGACAAATATTAAGTTAAAAATGTTGACGTCGTAGTGGACTGTGGGTTTGTAGTCATTTTGTAAAACGGTGTAGGAAAACGTCGAGAGGAAACTGGCATGTCCTAGCTTGAACAAAAAATCAAAGCTAATGATGACTGTAACATTTACCAAGTCACTCTGGGCCTGCACTGGGAACATTGAAAATGTATTTTTGAGTGTTCAAAAACTAAATTGTTATTTCATATTTTTGCTTCATCACATTTGAATGTAACGCTAACTGCCAGTAACTACGGGCTACCATTACTACTGATCCCAGGATTAGAGGAGAGATTCTATATCGAGATTACTGTTTCAAAGCGCTCAGTCCGTCCTACTACACAGAGATACCACATCGTCGTATGCAGGTGTGGCGGTATTCGATAACGGTACGTGCATAGAAGGTGTATGAGCCGGCAGGTTCCACCTGAAATTAGTAGATGATTGATGGTGCATGGCATATAATATACGTTTAATACCTTACCTCATCTCTTAGTGGAAAATCAATTTTTAAAATAGCTAGTGACTCGCCCCTGCTTCACGCCTCTGCTTGTGAGTAAGACTTCTTTGTTATTTCTTTATTAATTTTTCTTACATACCATTTACATTTTTAGTAACAAAAATTATATAAAAACATTTAAAAATATAAAACAATAGTAGCCCACCGGCATCAGGATCAGGGTCCGAGCTGCCGGTGGTCAGGACTCTTGAGAGAGGAACCTCCTAACAATACGCACCGTGTCCAGAAGTACTGAATCCAGCTGCCAAGAGAGAGCCTCCTCAAGAGTAAATTCTAAATTCTCTAATGATCTTGAAAGACTATTTTGTTGTGTAGTTTACAAGAAAATATGAAAATATGCGTAAATGCAAAATAAACCCAGTACTGGGGTGTGAAAGCAAAGATACAGAAGTATGTTTACTAAAAGAAAACAACGAAAAACATTACCCTTCTTTGCTTCAGTCTGTTAAAAACATTGCGCGTAGCTGCTCTTCGTAGCACCGTAGCACGCGTAGCGATGGCCACGCTTTATCTAGCAAACTATGCTACGAATACTACGATTTAATTGTACTGGCTTCTACTAGTACGGAATACACAGTAAATTGTGGCCTTATGTAATCCCAGTCTATGCAGTTATACCAGTATTCAAATTAGTAATACTGTGGTATTATCGACGTATGAACGCTTATTGACTGTTGTACCGCGCCACTGGAGTGACATTTGGCAGGAATATTATGTTTTATAGGCAGTTCGCCTACTATAATGTAATTGGATTATCTGCATTATGTCAGTTTCAAGTTTGTTCTTCGTAGGTTTTTTGTTACTTGTGTTGTGAGTTACGTTTTTATTTTGATATTTTCGTTTTTATTTTGGTGTTTAAAAATATAATGAAAACGTCTTTATTATCCATTACCCTTAAAATTGTATTTAAAACGTACATTTTGTTTCTTATTTGTTTTATTCTTCTTATAATCTAAGTTTATACGTTCTTTGGTATGTGGGTCCCTCCCCGGGTGAAGGCCTCCTTCAGTTTCGTCAATTTGTATTTTGAAATTAGTGCGTGTTTATCATTAGGTACAGTGAGGAATTTAATATTGTATAGTCCCCGCCATGTTTCATCGTTATTTATTTAAACTTCATGTACAATAGACCTACATAGGCGGGCTTAATGCCATAAGGCATTCTCTACCAGTCAACCTTTGGTTCAAATAGACGTTATGCTAACGGATTGCACAGGCTTAGCCAAGTTGACAATCTACAATCGTTAACGCTAATAGAAAGCTAATCAAATGTATGGGAATGACATCATCTCAACGTTAAGTCACGTGGTCAAAACAAACGAATAGAAAATTCGTAGACAAGTATACAATATATCTGAGCATTCAAAATGATAGAATGAAATATAATCGTTTCTACAATGTTTATCGCTAGATCCCATATAAATCGTAGCCAAGTTACAGTTTTGACAAGCGCTAACGAAACGATGTCGAAGTTTTTGAACGACCACTGAGCGATCGCCGAGACCCAAGAGTTAACGATAACAATAGGCGTCTATATGACGTCTATATATCAGCTGTGTCGTGTATCACGTCATTGTTTATGTTTCGAACTTTCAAGTGCCCGAGTATGATAGAATTTCGAATAACACAGGAAGATATTTACGAAATAACTAATAATTTTCGTACCTTTCTATGAATTCCAATAAAGCTGCGAACTTGCTCGAGATCTAGATTCGATCCTATAAAAGTTATCACTTCACTTATGGTATCTTTCATTTAAATGCAGGATCATATCATATCATTTCGAGTCACAGTAATGTTTAAAATTACATTCCGCACTGCGGTATTATAATAAACCAAAAATAAGAAGAACTTGTTCCTTATTTCGCTTACTTTTTATCACTTAAAAGAATTATTCCTTTCTTAACAATTCAAAACAAAAGTTCAGCCCGCGCATAAAGTAAACAACTGTGACTTTGACGTTAGTTTGACGTAGGTAGGAACGCTCACCATAGACTAAAGTAGAGGTTTTTTCTACAAACATTGGAGAACGAGCGATCGACTGAGTCGTGTCAAGTTGGCTACCAACTTAGCGTTTTCTCATATTGTTTACGCCGAGGCGTCAACGATTGTAGAAAGAGATTCGATAAGAAACGTTTGTTACTTGGCTAGGCCTGCTGTTATAAAGGGACCATTCTGAAGGTGACTGCAATAGCAAACCGCACAACAAAGTCCAACCGCCATAAGAGACCGCAACGACGCATAGAAACCAATCTATGAAAACGTTTCCATAGATGATGACATTGACGTTACCTATTTAATAAAGTTACGTAGAAACTAGAACCGCTGCGTTCTGTGTTCTAATCGTTACCACTTAATACTTAGGTTGTTCAGAGAGCATGCTCAAAAAATCTGATGTATAGATACACCCACAAACTAAACTGGTTATTTACTTCGGTGTAAGGCCTATAAAACCCTCAGTTCGCCACACACGAGTAATGCAAACGCTAATGTATCGCTTGTCTAATGAGTCATTAAGTCAGGAGAAAGGAAAGAGCTTTCAGTTAAAACAGTCGTCTTTTCTCGCGTGAGATGTGAGATATAGCACTTACAGACCTACATATTATAGTAGATATACACAAGTATTTTATAGTATTACCTACAAGTAAATATGCTACAATTTTGCCCGCACAGTTTAAAGTCTAAAATTCCGGTCACGGTCTCAGACGACACAACTCTCGACTTGCGACGCGATTTGGCCACGAGTGTAACTGCCCCGTAGCATGACCACATTGACCACCGTAGGCAAGGATTTCTTTGCACTATCTGTCATATTGTCGATTCTTCCGTCAAAGAAATCCTTGTCTACGGTGGTCATACTACGGGGGCTGGTGGCCAAATCGCGTCGCAAGTCGTTTAAGTGACACCCGTCTTGCAACAGCGACTGCGGAGAAAACGAATAAAATCAATTGCTTTGAGCATGCCTTATGTCACCGTAATGCGACTAGCTGAGCGACGCTCACCCAGAGCAGACGAGCGACACACGCGCGTCGCATCGGTCGCGACCGTGAGCACCCTTTGAGCGGTTTCAGGCTAGCGTATTTTTCTGTGCGTATAGGACTATGCGCGCCCCTTTTTGCACTTCAAAACACCGAACGCGTATGCTCCGGTAGCGCGCGTGTTCGTGCAGGTAGAATGGGCGCGCGGGGAGGCGTCTCTCGCGGTTTGCGCTTATACGCGCGTGCAACGAGTTGCGCGGCAAAAGCGCGAGTATACGCGCCTACACGCGCTTCTAAAAATGAGCTTATACGCGCCGAAAATACGCTAATCTGAAACCGTCCTAACAGCTGTAAATACACCAACATGTCACAGCATACTTACACATAAACACGTTACAGTATACCCACACATTTGAAGTCCAATATATCAGTTACTGGCTAGTCTGTGGCGCGGCGCCCGTTGCACATTTGTCTTCATTTCTCGCCTCCCCGAAGTCACACACTGATTTTTATACAAATAAAAGAAGAAAATATGGCGTCGTACATGAGGGAGTTTATTACTTCGTGTGTTGGGATTAAAATTTTAAATAAGGAAGCAAGTTTTGATGTACTGTAATTTGGCGCAATGTTTTATTTGCGAAAGGGCAATCTTTCACCTCCATGTTAATTAAAAAGTTACAGTAGACATAAATCTATAGAATATTTATATCACGTTTCCACCTCAACCCTTTCCGCTGATATTGGGTACAGAAGTAATGAGTTCATCTATATCTATACATACAGGGTGTAAAAGGACCCTTCACGAAACCGTCAACCAAGCATTCTGAACGTCAAACTAAGTAACACTAAGCAAAAATTATTACCCAGGTATGGTCTAGAACAAAAAAAAATATCGCAATGACGGGGAGAACAAGTGCCTTTCGGCTTCGTTAACGGTCTTTTTACACCCTTTAGATAATTAGATATTACGAAAAGTCGCTTTCCGTCTGTCTGTGTGACCGCTTAATTCTTCTAAACTATTAATTGGATTTTGGCGCGGTATTCCCTATCATTTAGATAATTTATTCCGGGAGGGTTTTGATATAAAAGATATAAATTAAATACAGAGTGTAACAGAGAATGAGCCTCTTGTGTGGTGATTCAGACCATCAAACTGCTCGATGCTTAGTCAAGCCATAAAACAGTACGTCACAGAGGCGGGTCGCTAACTCGCTAGTAGAAATAAAACAATGGTATGGCAGTAACCCCTTCGCTGTGTAACTTCGTCAAAGTATGCATATTAATAACACAACATTAGGCATTAGTTTAACAGCCTAGTATTTGCACAACCACTGAACAATCGAACAAGGCAAGTCTACGCATTGGCTTTTAGTTTAAATTCCAATAGTTACTAGCAAATGGTACCAGGTAAACTATGTAGGTAAGTTGCTGCTTTGGAATTGAGTAAGGGATGTTTAATTAATTATGTATAGCTACTTAACATTTGTGTTGGGATACAAAGACGGTCGGTAACTCGGTACGAAATAGAGGAGAGAAATTATTATCAAATCATCATCATTCTCCTAGCCTTATCCCAATTTATTTGGGGTCGGCACAGCATGTCTTCTTCTTCCATACTTCTCTACTACTTGTCATCCCATCAGACACCTCCTTTCATGCCATATCATCGTTCACACAGGACCCGGAATCCATCGTGTTCTTCGTCTACTCTTATAGCCATCCACATTTATACACAAAGCTTAGTATCAAATAATACTAAAAATTAATTATTTTATCTTTTTGAAAATAAAAAGAGATATGTTATTTCTAGACTCCAGATCAGAGACAAGCTACATCACCCGACCATATTTTCGTCTTCCATTAGCAACATCACACGAAACCTCCAACCCCAAGCTAAGTTGATAATGCATTAAAGTTAGTACTAAAACGACCACAAACTACAGAGTAAATATAGTGTTGCATTCCGAAAGCAGTTGATATATGAGCGACTCTTTGTTACTGTTCCCTGACGCCTCAAAGCTAGCTGTTGGATAGATTTTCACACAACCACGAAACATATAAAACTCTTAAAAGCTGGACGCTTTTCGAATGGAGGACTATTCCGCAACAAGACAAAAACATTTGACAAGCGCTGACAATGGCAGCTTTGTTTTTTCTCGTTTTAACGCTTTTAGAATGTGTCCTATGCAAACAAAAATATAATGAGCTGAAAAAGGGAATAGTAGTAGTACCACATACCTAGCCTATCTATTACTTACTTTACATAACCTTCGTTATGTAAAATCTAAACAAAAATTCAACCCGTTCTGCGAAATTTTCCCCAAGTGAACTCCACCCGTATCGCTAATTTCGCGCAAAACAGCGTTCGCAAAAATAATAATTTAATTTTTAATTTGCTAGTGGTAAGGCTATAAAGACGTGGCCGCGTTTCCATGGTAATTCCGGGAGTCTAAATTCGTAGAGGGGAATGAGCAAGGGAGGGAGGTGGGGTTCCAAGTTGCATTTACAGGTGGGTGATTCCATTTGCCGCCGTAATGAAAGTCTGATCGGGCAAATCAATTGTGTTAGAGGGCCACCTGCGGTGTGGGTCAGCCTGTCATTGGAACTGATTAGGTATTGATAATGAAATCTTTTGCTGATTTGCGGTCGAAGCTATGCCAAGGTTAAGTACACCTGCAGTGAGGACTTAGATAATGTTTTGCGAGCACCTATCTACCTGCTAAGTACCACGGGGGGTATACAGTAATATCCACTAAAACAACCATCCGTTGAAGCAAATATAAAACGCGGACATTAAAACGGACGGTATTTCTCAATTTATTACCTGTCCGTAAAGATATTGGATGTAGACAGAAGCTTTAACGCTGTTTTGCTGAACGTCAGCGTTTCTTTGTTTTTGCTGTAACAATCACCTTTCGGCGAGGCAGCGCTTTCAAGCGCCTCGCTGGAAAACAAATCCTTTCTCTTGAAGGACGTTTTGACAGGCGGCCCGGCGTGGAAGCGCTGCGAATAAAGACTCACAGTATTCACAGTACAATTTTCCGTTAATATTCAGCTTTTTTTGTTAAGGATTTCATGAAAAAACTATGATAAACTGAGCTCAACTCAGTCTAAGCGTTCTTTATTGAACGTTCACCTTGCGCGCCAAATCCCTTAATCTGTGGCGCGTCAGCGTTATTTTTAATAAAGTGGCAAAATAATTTCAAAGCTCGCTCGATGTGCAGCTAAATACTGTTGCAGGTGGAGGCACAGTGAGGCGGGGGGGATCGATACAGCACGCTGCACGCCCCCTTATGCTCACCAATTGTTCGAATTTCAGTATGCGCTCATTGAAATATTGTGTAACCTGTGGAGCCACTGAGCCAGTGATTTATTCAATAGTCCTATTTATGGCGGTAGTACTCCAATGCCTTGCAAATCCTTTGTTCATTGCGCCACAAAGACAACGGGTATAAATAAATGTCGTGCTTAACGGCCCCGATTAAGAAATCGCGCCGTACGGAGAAGTCAGGTGGGCGGTACCTTCGTCCAGAATATTAACTACCTTTCTAGAACTATTCCTACATTCAATTGTCTCTGCAGAGCCACTTACTACATTAGCAGCTTTTCTCTACTTTTTTCTTTTAAAAATATACTCAGTTGTGAGAGAGAATTGCTTTTTTCGCATTCCGGACATGCCCCCGGGACGTCGCGTGGACGCTGTACTAAGACTAGATTGAAAATCAAGATCGTGTTATAAGCGGATTTATTTTATGATATAAAACAAAATACGTTTACTTAAAGTAGAAATATTACGGGCGGCTTTCATCCTACACATCTGAGGAATATGTCTGGCCAGCCCGCGGCAATCTGCGCCCCACCGGTGACGACGATATATATCTGTTTGTACGTCACCAGCAGTGATAAATGGCTGTCGCACTGAAATGTCTTCAGTTTCCAAAACCTTCCGAGTTTCGGAGCAAGCCTTTGTGCCAACTACACGAAACTTGACGAGACCTTTGTTTGGAAGTTAACATCCTAGCGAATCAGGCGAAGTCTGGAGCCTTTAGAAGTCTTAGGACTGACACTCACGATCGACTTTTAATCGCTTGAGTTTCGTCGAGTACATTATACTTAGGTAAAGTACTTTGAAAGCTTTACAGGTACTTTTGTTTGCGTTAAAATGTAGGTTGATGGAACACAAAACAAATTGCCAATCATCAGCTTTGCCTTTATAAAAATAGGCACTTAATCTTGTTGTGCAAAACATAATAATTTCAGAAACTTATCAGCCGCTTACGACTTCGTTTCCCCGGAAAATCCTAGTTAGGGGATAATATTGGCTTTGGCCGCCACCGAATCATGAACACGTACCTAACCCTAATATTTACTTATCCCAGACAACGATCTTGCTTCCAATTTTCATGGACGACTCTTTTGTTTATGTATTGGAAAACGTTGTTACGGAAAATGAGAAAAAAAACATACGTTATCGTGGGTTGCTCGGAATTATTTTTGCTTTTGTTCATCGAGTTATCCTTTTTATGTACGTACTAGCTTTTGCACGTGGCTTCGCTCGCGTTAATTTAGAATTTGACAATCAATTCGCTGCTTGTAATAATATAATTCAATCATGATTCGAAAGACACTTGGCGCCATCTATTATCATAAGAACGTTATTATTGTTTTCCTCGGGAAAAGTACTTTTTTTCGTTATGAAAGGTACCCTATGTCCGTTTTTGTTCTACCTGACAACGTATATGCAAAATTTCAGGATGATCAGTGGTTTAAGCGTGAAAAGGTAACAAACAAACAAACTTACTTTCGCATTTATAATATTAGTTAGGACTACAACGTTTGTTTTATTCTGCAATCAATGCGGGTAAATGTAATTCAGTGAAGTAGAGCGAGGTTCTCGTTCAGAATTAATTAATTATTTAAGAAAATAACTTCGGAACAATGTGTTGTTTCGCTGTTAAACTGCTCGTATGCACGAGGGTTCATGCATTGCTCTAATATGAGTTTAAATATGTTCATGTTTGGGTGTAGCTTGTCGTCTGCACTCTCGCTGCAACGCTTGCATAGCCCAGTTTAAGCTTAATTCGGTCGAAACGTACATTTTCAACTGTTATGAATAACGTTAACGAGGGCCTGAGAGCGCTGGAGCGGTGACGCGCGCCTTCATTAACTCTCTAAATTACGTGGCGACCGACTCACGCTCGTAATAATAAGATTGCGTTATATTTATACATTTGCGACGATTTCCTCGTCTACTGCCACCCTTGTAATTTACTCCAGCGTAATGCACGAATCGGTATAGCGGAATTTCTGCATTTTCTGCAATGAAATCGCCCGCCCGATCGCAGATCGTCTTATTTGATTCGATTGCGCGAGTAAGCAATATTTTACAGAGGAGTTGCTCTCCGCTGCATTTCGAATTTATAAAATGCGGGAAAGTAGTTTTAAATGGACAATCTTGGCTTTTTAATTGTTTTTACAAAACATAACGCTACGTTTGTTCACATTTTTACCGCGGAATAAATTGGCACAACATCACATTTTGTTATTCGTAGAGCATGCTTGGTATTTACCATTCTAGTGGTGAGCAATTAATGAAGTTTTCCAATTAAAATATTATCTCGTGCAAAGTATCGTGTTTATTTTGACGGATAATTAAAAGTTTCGGTTTGTGTGTCCCTGTGGGTTGCTGTGTGAACTATGTGCATGTGAAAATAACGCAGTGTTGAACTAAATGTGGGAGGAACGTGGGCTCGCATTGACTTGGGAACTTATCACTCCAAATAAGTAAGAATAGCGGGACTTTAAAGTTCAAAATAGAATCAACCCATAAACGGTATTAGACCAGTTTTTGGAACTAACGGACAACATATAACATAACATCACTCCTGTTATCCACGAACAGTTAGGCAGAGGTGTACCTAATAGTACAGCCTAATTTCGCCTGTTATGTTTAAGTTCCATGTAGTAGAAGGCGAGCCTTTCGCCATTAATCGGGCACAAATTTTATTCCGAGGCTGCTACAAAGACGGCGCGTTCGTGTTCCACTTGCGCAGCAAAGAAATGTCAGCACCCAGGAAGGGGTTCGCAAGGGCCGATGCCTGCCGGGGCTGCGGGACTGTTCGAAAGAGATACCGCGGCCCTGGAACACAAAGGCCAAAGAACATGGATGTGTGGTAGTCAGTACAAGTCTGACTCCCTTCGGTCCGCCCAGAGCGGGAAACATCATTTGATGATTTTTTCCAACACTAAAAAAAAGGCTGCTATTAAGACATTCCTGATGGAGAAACCCATAAACCCTTTGCCCGCGCTGGGAGTCGAACCCATGATCTAGCGCTAAGCAATCGCACTTGTGACCACTGGACCAACGAGGCAACAAAACATAATATATGTGTCTATTTAACAGCCTCAAGCACTGGGTCTAGTAACTATGTAGTAATATTGTATAATATTTTTTGAAATTCATCCCCGAGGAGGCACGGGAAAAGAGCACATGGAAGCAATTGGGGGAGGCCTTTGTCCACCAGTGGAGGAGTACAGGATATTTTTTTTCAATTCAATTCAAAATCATTTATTTGTCAATTATTTACATTATATACAGACTACAAATAGAACTAAACTAATGATAAAAATAAGACTAAAAGTAAGAAAATATAAACATCTAAAAAACGACGACAATAGGACACTTAGGCGTCAAAGTACTTCTCCGCATCGATGTCATCTGGAAACGTTAAAATCATTTATTTCAACCCAAGGATCATAATATGATGCATACATTTGAAACAAAAAAATAAAATCCCCAATACTGGTTGGATTGGTTGAGGACGAAAGTTTGGATGAAGTTCGACATTTTTTCCATGAATAAGTTTGTGTACAGAACAAAGTTTTTAATTTATAGCTAACTAGCTTATGCCCGCGGCTTCGCCCGCGTGGAGTTAGGGAATTGCCCACAGGATCTTACTTCTGGGATAATAAGTAATCTATGTATCTATCTATAATACATACATAGTTTTTTTATTTTATTTTTTAAAGTTATATCAATTAAATTAGATACATGAAATATTGATACCTTGGTTTGAGATTGGACATCAGATTTACTGGATTTTATCTAAAGAGTATGTACACAAATTTTCAAGTCAACCGACCCTGAGAATAAAAAGTTTCACAGAAAATTCAACATCCCATTTCACCCTCTAAGAGGTAGGAATTTAGAAAAACTGATGCTTACTCTCCACAAAGAGTACAATCTCCAAATTTCATGTCTCTAGGACGAGGTTTGGGCTGTGCGTTGATGTATCAGTCAGCCAGTCAGGACATTGAATTTTAAATTGGGGGATGATTTTGGAAAAACTGTGATACACGTATCTCATCATTTTAACTGAAGTATACAAGGTGGAGACGACAATACGACAATTTTGGTCAAGGTTTTTGAAGTAGGTTTTAGGTTTTAGAGTTGGCAACATGTGTTTAACGTTTATACCGATGCGGGATTCGTTAAGCTGTTGGTGGTAGCCTATTATTAACACTATGTAGAAAATGCTAAAAATGAAAAATAACGTCCTGTGAATAAACTGCATACAAAATTCAATCGAAAATATCCAGTAATTTTCGATTGAATTTTTGTATGCAGACTGGGAACGTCATGAGTTACATACAGTTTAATTTATTGTCGCATTGTCGTCTCCACCCTGTATGTAGTCACATTTTCAAGTCAATCGATCCCGAGAGAGTTTCACAGAAAATTCAACATCCCATTTCACCCTCTTAGGGGTGGAATTTCAAAAAACCCTTTCTTAGTGGATATTTACTCTCCACAAAGAGTACAATCTCCAAATTTCATGTCTCTAGGACCAGCGGTTTGGGCTGTGCGTTGATGTATCAGTCAGCCAGTCAGGACATAGAATTTTAAATTTTTGGATGATTTTGGAAAAACTGTGATACACGTATCTCATCGTTTCAAGCTTTCACGGTTTACACATATACTGTCACTTACGGAAGATATCCCGTAAGTGACAGTATACGTATCTCATCATTTCAACTGAAGTATATGTAGACACATTTTCAAGTCAATCGATCCCGAGAGAGTTTCACAGAAAATTCAACATCCCATTCCCCCTCTTAGGGGTGGAATTTCAAAAAACCCTATCTTAGTGGATATTTACTCTCCACAAACAGTACAATCTCCAAATTTCATGTCTCTAGGACCAGCGGTTTGGGCTGTGCGTTGATGTATCAGTCAGCCAGTCAGGACATTGAATTTTAAATTGGGGGATGATTTTGGAAAAACTGTGATACACGTATCTCAACATTTCAACTGAAGTATATGAAGACACATTTTCAAGTCAATCGACTCAGAGAATAAAAAGTTTCATAGAAAATTCAACACCCCATTTCACCCTCTTAGGGGTGGAATTTCGAAAAACCCTTTCTTAGTGGATACCTACTCTTCACAAAGAGTACACTGTCCAAATTTCATGTCTCTAGGACCAGTGGTTTGGGCTGTGAGTTGATATATAAGTCAGTCAGTCAGTCAGTCAGGACTTTGAATTTTATATGTATAGATGAACAGACGATGGTGTCAGTTTCTTCCATGGCGTTACGTGTTAAATCTTCAAGGGATTGAAACTTCTTAATTGCTCTTAATACATTTTCAATGTAATGCGAGCGAAGTTTATCGAGAGCGTGAGCGTTCAGCGTGACGGGGATACTCGGCTGTTCTGTCTCTCTACTCGGGGGCTTGTGTTGTGATTAGGGTTACCATTTCAAAATTTTAAAGGGCCTCACAAGAACCCGCTCGTTTTAAAAAAAACCACTAGGCAGTATTCATACATACTTGTTATTTTTCTTAAATAAACCCATCCACACGCGGTCAAACCGACTGGACTGGACTCCGGACATTTTTCTGTCAAAGTCCGGTCCCCGGATTCGGTCCGATCGGTTTGACCGTATTCAATACAAAAAAATACGGACAAAATGACAAGGCTGGCCAGAGTCCTGTGTCCAGATACAGGAGGTAGGGGTGGAAACCCTACTCGTGATATCTTCCTTGTTTCGACGACGAGGGTGCTATGAGTTCCTTTGTCCTTGTTCAGCGATGGCGAGTGATTTTACATTTTTACTCTACATTGAATTTTTTAATATAAAAAATTGCTCCCACGTCAGCGACAGAGCCCGAGTGACGTTTAATCTATTTCAGTCGACAAAAACTTAATTTGAGTATTCGAAGCGGCCTGTTACGTGTACTTTTATAGTGCGCAAGCTTTTTCCCATGACATCACCCGCGTTTTGGTCGGAAATTGTCCCACTGCCTGGAACGTATTATCGGGATAAAAAGTATCCTAAAACCTAATCCTGGTCTGCCTGTGTGGCATTTAGATCAAAATTCGATTTGCTGTTAACGCTTGAAAAGGTATCAGACAGACAGACAATCACAGTTACTTTTGCGTATACAATTTAAGTATGGTCGAGTACTGAAGATTTATTATGATACTTAGTAAATTTGCATGCAATCAGAAGGAATTTGTGTGTAATTTGTCTTTCTTTA
Source organism: Noctua comes (assembly GCA_963082995.1). Taxonomy (NCBI): domain Eukaryota; kingdom Metazoa; phylum Arthropoda; class Insecta; order Lepidoptera; family Noctuidae; genus Noctua; species Noctua comes. Next base: position 3,946,259 of record OY720267.1, read on the forward strand.
CAGCCAAATTACAACGAAGCGAAACGAATTAGTGTTGTTTATTAGATTGTACAGTCGCGAACACGCATATGTATTCACTGAGCCACTTTCAACAGTGATTCTCTCTAACTTAATTTACAGTAATTTCATGTTGTTGCAAACATAGTACTTTGGAACACATACTATTATGAAATAAGTCTCATCTCAAAGTTGCAATCGTTATAACACGACACAATCGCTTTTTAATCCAGCATAGTGTTAATATACTTGTGCTCATGACTGTACTTACAATAAGTTAGGCAAACGAAAGGAATGAAGTGAACGATAAATAAACTAGACGTAAGTACCAAAGAGAAAAGTATTTCTATTAAGAAAACAGTATTTTGTTTGCCTCGCTTTATTGGATAAACAAGAACGGCTCTATCTTCGCTAATGAAGTCTATAAAACGGAAGAATAGTTATTCGCCCAACTGTAGATTCCTATTCTTAATTACAGGTACCATCACGCCTGTAATCCCCGAAGGGATTGGCAGAGTACCTTTAGTACACCCACATTTCGCCAGTTTTGTTTAAGTCCGATGTAGGGCCTAAAAGTGAGCCTATCGCCACCAACCGGGCAGAAATTAAGCCTCCAGGTTGTTATTGAGAAATGACGGATGGAAAAAACCGATAACACTTTGCTTGACCAGGGAAATGAAACCCATGACCTCATACTTAGTAGCGCTTGTCAGTCTTGCGACCACTGGACTTCCGAGACAGCAGTGGCGAAGGTTCCATACAACTCGATTCCTACCGGATTCCCTTTGAAAAATGGCACAGTCAGTATTCTATAGACAAATAATATATTAAACATACGTACGTACTCCGGCTTACCTGTTACAAAAATTGACCCTTCGCTACTGCGAGACAGTGCATTGGTTTGTTCTTGTTTAAAAATGTAACGGACTACGAAAAAGGGCGGAAAAACGTCAGGACTTTACTGGCTAAAATATGGGTATACTACAGGTACATTACTCTGCCTGTTATGTTATGTTAAAGTGTAACGATGCAGTAGGCGAGATGGTTCCCACCGGTTCCCACGATATGGGGCATTGTGTGCAGCCGCGAACTTACTCTAAACAAATAATAATAAACTCGACCATTAGCTCCGCTCGCTCGGCCCGCCCACTACAAACACCATGCTAACACAGATACGACGCCGATGTGTGACCGAGCTTTATGCCTACGCAATTCTACTCCTCACACATAAGACGCTTGTACCTAATCCCCGAGGGGTTAGGCAGAGGTGAATCTAGTTCTTGTAGGAGTAAAGTAAGGAGTACTCTTAATAAATTCTAATATTATTATATCATGCCTTAGCGGTTGACTGAATTTTGATGACATTGGGCACATAAAGACACTTGCGAATTTGATTAAGGCCTATTGGGGCCCACACACAGAGAGGAAGCCTGTGTCCCAGCCTCCCAGCAGTGGGACCATTACAGGCTGATAATGCTTGGCACATAAGTAGGTATGTCACTACTTAATAGCGACGCTATCGAATGGTGTTATTTTTCTAAAATCAACGGGTTCGATTCCCGGCTATAAATATTAATTTTTAAAAAATCCAATGATGCAGTTTTAAAATCGGGCCCGAGACACCTTTGAGTATTTTTCGCTGTTCCTCATAGTTTCAGATTTGGCCATCCACACCCACTTGAAACAATTTCCAACCTACACACGAGCGGAGCGGCGGGGAACAGCTAGTTTTACATAATTAAGTTTACTCGAGTACGAGAATCTTTGTGGCTTTATAATATTAATTTAATGGAGTTAATTTTATAAGTAGGTTTTATTTTAAGTTCAGTATTATTTACTTAATTAAAAAACTTGATTCATAATTGTGTAGGTACAAACAAGATTACAAAACCATTTTTCTTGAATAAAGTAAGTGTTTATGTAAAATAGGTGGCTGTGAGAGGCTGTCTACGAATAAATTCTAAGGTCCAAAGTGGGGTAACTCGTCCTTTGTCTGTAGGCTTTAATTAAAAGAGGTTTTGTTTCAGTTAAATTAAGTTTCATTTGCACGACGCAAGAAAAACTTCTTAATTGGCGGGAACCAAACACTTTCAGCCGCTGATTGTTTTAATTTAAATATAGATCTTGATAGATTGCGTAATTGGGTTAATAAGGATAATGGAGAATGCATGGCCTAAATTTTTATTGATAACTAAAAAAGAATTTATATTATATTATATTATATTATAAGCCTATATTGTCACACTGCAGGGCAAAGGCCTCCCTTCCCTCCTTCCACATTTCGCGGTCTAGTGCGATTGTAAACAACAATTTCATAATTAAACATTTTTATATGGCTCGGTAGTCAGTGGGGGAACCAAGGGGTATCGTATTGCCCAGTACTAACTGGGTTGTGGTTGTGCGATAGGCAGTCGCTCCATGTAAAATACTGGTATTCAGCTGAATCCGGTTAGACTGGAAGCCGACCCCAACATAGTTGGGAAATGGCTTGGCTGATGATAATATGGCTCCATGGAAAATGCTTTTTTAGGGATGCTGTTAATTTTAACACTTCATGATTTTTAAAAACTGCCAGTAAGTGTAACCACCCAGTGTTTAGCTTATTCATAAAAATGTGTATTCGTATTCACTTTAATTAGATGAGCAGGTGCAGTATGATCATGTTTTTGCTCGTAAATAAAAGTTTAGACCAAGCATGATGGTTATGGCAGAATCCTCACGGACGTTGATTACCTTAGAAGATGTAAGTACGTAATCAAGAGTGTTACGGGTTGTTAAGACTTAGAATGTTATAAACTTACATACAGCTGGGACAGGGCTCCTCTCTGTGCGGAGAAGTAAACCGTAGTCGTCCACACGGGCCCAGTGATTGTTGGTGGATGTTACCTGTCTTCGAATTTTTGGCTCTATGACATGACGGTTTCCTCACGATATTTTCCTTCGCTTTCTGCGTTTTCAGAGCAGTGGTGATGGGATAAAATATAAAAGTATCAAGGCTTGCAGGTTCGACTCAAGAGACACGATATAACGCCTGTACCCACCAGCGTCCACTTCTCTCAACTCACACAAATATTCACACACACACACAAACACACACACACACATGACATGACATGTAGCACTATACAATATTATGTACACCTCTGTAAATATTGCAGTGATAAAACCCATTCGGGGCAACTGCAAACATTACTACATTTACATTAATATTTGTTCTACAATAATAGCACGTTTACGCCACAATGCAGGCAAGGAATTCCTTTGCTAGCTTTATGTTCTTAATTACTGCAATTAGTAGATACAGCTGCACGGAATTCGTTTTTGTCGGTAACGGTAAGCCGCATGTCAGTAAGTGTTTGTATGTGTTGAAGTAATATAAATTATTATCTGTGCAATTTAAATTTCGAGTCTTTCTATTTAGTATAATACATATGTATATTCTCAACTCGGTGACAACTCTGTGTTAACAATGTGTGAAGCGCAGGCCACACCGCCAGCTAGCGGGCGGGCGGGCTAGGCGGGCGAACATCATTTCACCTCTTTACATACTTCGGTTCACACCGCGAGCTACCGACTAACCTAACGAGCTAAGCTAACGAAATAACCGACGATTCCAGCGAAGCTACTCGTTCACCTCGTTGGCGCGCCCGCGCTTCGCTAGCTTAGCTCGCCCGCCAGCCCGCTCGCCCGGTTCGTTCGCCCGTCCTCCCCGTTTCGAGTAGACTAGTCGACGCTCGTCTTTCGAATAGCAGTGTAGTGTTTAGTTTGTGAACGATGAATATGTCATATATCGACGAAAGTTCTGATGATGATTTAACTACAAATGTAGCCCGCTTCGCCCGCTCCGCGCGCTCCGCCCGTCGCTCGTCTGTCCGTAGTTTTCGGTGTGAACCCCATAGTTTAGCTCGCCAATATTTCGCGTAGTTTGTATAGTTTCCTTCGTTCGCTTCGCCCACCCGCCTAGCCCGCCCGCCCGCTAGCTGGCGGTGTGGCCTGCGCTTTATGCAATGCTCAAATAATTTCCTTAAAATTAAAGTATCCTAATATTTTCAAAGTTATTTAACACTAACAGGATGCAGGTGTCCATGTCCGTATCCGTGTCCACGATTTATCTGTATAAGTTTGACGTAACCTTTGCTCAGCTTCATTTGTTTGTAAATATACTCGGAATAAAACCTAATACGTACCAGCGTACGACGCAATGTTTCAAAACAAAATTATTTGACCTGTCACGTCGTCATTTTTATTCAACCTTTGTCAAAGCGAACACGACACTAATAAGCCAAGAACGAATAGAATGTGTAAACGTTATTTCTCAGGAAGCTTCACTCGACGTGCGTGTGACACATACGCTTATAGTATCATAGAACATTGTTCCACAATGTGAGCTGAAACCACGAGTTGACACAGTTATATGAGGTGAAGATTACAACCATCAATTATTCACACTAATTGCTTCTATTATGAAACTTTAATGACCGAGTGAATGAATGAATGAATAAAGCACTTCTTAGTCTACTCTGCATAGGTTGGTAGGTATTCGTTTCTCGGTCCCTATCGTCATTGTTCTTTGTGTGATAGTGTATTAGGAGTATCAAGTTTTTATAGGTAGTAGTCGGTAATTAATGATTACGAACTAACACGAAACGTGATATGACACCACAATAAACCACATATACTTATGAGATGAGAGGAGTATGTTTAGGTCTGATTCCTATTAGATTAGATGTATGTACTTACCGACCTCATTGGTTTGAAAAAAAACACTCGCATTTTTTTTTTAATGGCATCTCGTATGTCAACCTATGAGGCTGGCTGGTGTGTTCCTCTGTGGCCGGACCACAGTTTAGTACTCAGATGCTATAGTTCGAAATAATACCTACCTAAAGTCTACTTTCATCGGAATATATATAGATATTTAGTACCTCAAGAGATATCTTTTTAATTAACAATTTATGTGGTCCGGCCGCCAGGCAGTGCTCTCTGGCCGCGCCACCTCAAATTAAATAGAGTATAATGAACTCTTAATAAATCAATATCCCGAAAAAAACTACCTAAAGAGTACCTTGCATACGACAAATATGGTCCAATAAACCCCTTTAGTTAAGGAGTTATTGGTCGTAGGGTGTGGTCCGGCTGGAAGGTATACTCTGCAGCAAGTCAATTTTGCAATAATTAATATTAACTATCCATAAATCAAGTTATACAATAGTACCTTTTCTCTACTCTTCGTTGATACTTTTTTCTCTCAAGAAACTATTCATTATGATTAATTAATCTTTAAAGTATGTGGCGCGGCTAGGGAGGATTACTTTCAGCAAATATAACGAAATATGCTTTATTTCTTTATGCCAACGAAAACTGCATAATAAGTACTTTATAAAAAGACCTGGACTTCATCTATAAACTTTTATTTTTATTACCAACAATGATTTTGAAACGGTGCACTTTTTGGTTTTGGTTTACCTATCTACCTAAGAATAGGTAGTTAATTTGACGAAGTAAGTGAAAATTTTGGTTTAAAATAAACAATAAGTATACGAATAACAAATATATTTTCATAATGAAATATTAACAATAAAAAATTGTTAATACAATCATCATCATCATTTCAGCCGAAAGACGTCCACTGCTGGACTTAGGCCTCCCCCAAGTGTCGCCACATTGACCGGTCCCGTGCGTCTCGCATCAAGCGGATCCCTGCAACCTTTACGAGGTCATCGATCTACCTAGTGGGAGGCCTTCCAACGCAGCGTCTTTCGGTTCGCGGTCGCCACTCCAGAACTTTTCGGCCCCATCGGCCATCCGTTCTGCAAGCAATGTGCCCTGCCCACTGCCACTCAAGTTTGGCTATTCTTCGGGCTACATCGATAACCTTGGTTCTCTTGCGGATCTCCTCCTTGATCACGCAAGGAAACTCCGAGCATAGCCCTCTCCATTGCCCTTTGGGTGACTTTAAGCCTTCTGATGAGGCCCATTGTGAGCGACCACGTTTTGGTCCCGTATGTAATCACTGGCAACACACACTGGTCATAGACTTTCGTCTTGAGACACTGCGGTAAGTTGGACGAGAAGATACCACGCAACTTCCCGAATGCTGCCCAGCCGAGTCGGATTCGACGATTGACCTCTTTCTCGAAGTTAGACCTACCTAATTCGTCTACAACCTCGAGTGTAGTCTCCGATCTTGATAGGAGTGGGTGTTACAAGGGCATTCAACATGACTGGTTTTGTCCATGTTCATTTTTGTACTGATGTCCTTCATGGTCTCAGCCATGACCACTATATCGTCGGCAAACCGAAGGTGAGAGATGTACTCGCCATTAATGTTGATGCCTAGCCCTCTCCAGTCCAGAACCTTGAAGACATCCTCCAGTGCAGCGGTGAACAGTTTCGGAGATATGACGTCTCCCTGTCTCACACCTCGCTGCAGAAGGATAGGTTCCGAGGTCTTTTCCTGAAGTCGGACTGACATGGTGGCGTTTTTGTACAAACTCTTCAGCACCTCGATGTACCGATAGTCGATTTGGCCCCGTTGGAGAGACTGCAGTACAGCCCAAGTCGCGATCGAATCGAAGGCTTTCTCGTAGTCCACAAACGCCAAGCAGAGAGGCAGGTTATACTCTTCGGTCTTCTGTATAACCTGGCGCAGCGTATGTATGTGGTCTACGGTGCTAAAGCCTTTTCGGAATCCGGCTTGTTCGGGAGGCTGAAAATCGTCAAACCTGCGCGCGAGACGATTCGTGATGACTCTTGAAAACAGCTTGTAGACATGGCTTAGAAGTGAGATGGGCCTATAGTTCTTCAGCCGGGCATTGTCGCCCTTTTTGAAGAAGAGTACCACCACACCCCTGCACCATGCCTGCGGCGTTTTCCCCTCGAGTATGACGGAATCAAACAGCTTCTGAAGGGCCTTAAGTACCGGTTTTCCACCTGCCTTCAGGAGTTCGGCCCTAATTCCGTCATCACCCGGTACCTTGTTGTTTTTATGCTGTTTCAGAGCCATCCTAATCTCGTACAGGCTGACATCCGGAATGTCTTCGGTATAGGGTCGGGTCAGTCTAGCTCTTGGGTCGTTAGCTAGATTTGCAACGGGTTTACTGGTTGAAGTGTACAACTGCCCACAAAAACTCTCGATCTCTCAGCAGCTCCGGTTTGGCGGATACGATCCTGCCATCGTCGGTCTTCAGTTTCGTGAGCTGGCTCTGTCCAATAGCCAGATCTCTTGAAAATACCTTGGAGCCTTTATTCCGCTCAATAGCGTCTTTAATACGCTCGGTATTAAAGCGGCGGAGGTCGCTCTTCAAGGATTTAGAGATCCGTCTATTGAGCTGCCGGTATTTCCACGCCTCGTCTGAAGACTGCAGGATCATCTCGCGCCGCTCCTTCATGAGCTCGATAGTATGATCAGAGAGTTTTTTGTTCTTCTGTGCACGACGTGTCTTAAAGAACTTACAATACTGATTGACTATATTTTTAATACGCGGTTTTGGTACACTCTTTTTTTCATTGTTATTTCTTGTTTAAAGGGTTAAATGCTTAAATTCAATCTATTGACTTTAGTTTGTTATCTAAAACACTTTTCCGTCATTTACAATACCTTGTATTAACAATTGTTAATATTTGATTATGAAAATATATTTGTTATTCGTATACTTATTGTTTATTTTAAACCAAAATTTTCACTTACTTCGTCAAATTAACTACCTATTCTTAGGTAGATAGGTAAACCAAAACCAAAAAGTGCACCGTTTCAAAATCATTGTTGGTAATAAAAATAAAAGTTTATAGATGAAGTCCAGGTCTTTTTATAAAGTACTTATTATGCAGTTTTCGTTGGCATAAAGAAATAAAGCATATTTCGTTATATTTGCTGAAAGTAATCCTCCCTAGCCGCGCCACATACTTTAAAGATTAATTAATCATAATGAATAGTTTCTTGAGAGAAAAAAGTATCAACGAAGAGTAGAGAAAAGGTACTATTGTATAACTTGATTTATGGATAGTTAATATTAATTATTGCAAAATTGACTTGCTGCAGAGTATACCTTCCAGCCGGACCACACCCTACGACCAATAACTCCTTAACTAAAGGGGTTTATTGGACCATATTTGTCGTATGCAAGGTACTCTTTAGGTAGTTTTTTTCGGGATATTGATTTATTAAGAGTTCATTATACTCTATTTAATTTGAGGTGGCGCGGCCAGAGAGCACTGCCTGGCGGCCGGACCACATAAATTGTTAATTAAAAAGATATCTCTTGAGGTACTAAATATCTATATATATTCCGATGAAAGTAGACTTTAGGTAGGTATTATTTCGAACTATAGCATCTGAGTACTAAACTGTGGTCCGGCCACAGAGGAACACACGGCTGGCTGGCTTCTGCTTAACCGGTTAAACAGAAGCCATCTGAGTCAGCATCGCGTCGCGGGCTGGTTCGAGCAAGGGTCGGGGGGGGGGGGGGCACTTGTCAACTAATTTATTTTAAATACGAAATATCGAAAGCGTCATAACCAAGACTGTTTATGCTGACATTTTTTAATACTTCGTAAACTACATAAACTTGAGTACAAAAATGTATGTAGGTATGTAGGCATAAGACCAGCAAATAGCGTGCACACTATCCTAGATGTGGCAACAGCAAACACTTTAGTAATTGATTTGCAATACCTAGAAAGCGGTGTCACAAACCGGCATAGAATCGAAAGAGATACAAAATAAATAAAATGGAACACCGAATCGGGGAGAATTTCAACTAGCAAAACAGGGTTATGTTGGTATCTGTTCGACGGGTACATGGAAACATGCCTATTTGTTTTATGTTTCATATAAAAATATTTTTTCATGCCCGATGATTCTCCGCCGGATTTTCGAGAAATTCGGCAGTTAACGTGTTTTATGTGATTGAAAAACATACGTGTTACATAAATTATGTATGTGTTTTTGTCATGAATCCGTAAAATGTAAATTTTGCTATTGTGATTCATATTTAAATCGAAAAATTGTCATAAGAATAATGTATGAGTGCTACGCATGTGCTACGCCGTAGCCCTTTTTGTCTACGATTTAAAGTTTTAACTGAACTCCATATAATTTTATTCATATTTCATTTGATTTAATTATTGTTTCCAATATTAATCAATAACTGCAATTAATCAACTGATCTTCTTTTTTTTATTATTTTTTGCACGCTACGTTAAAATTGTCGTAACTCCATTTCTGGTATTTTCCGAATGTATGAAATTCGGAGAAATCAACAAGAGCAATAGTCAAATGATATCTACTTTAACAAGTTCCACGCTGACATCCAAACCTTAAGTGATAAGCAAGGACACTTAACCGAAATCATTTGTCGTGATAAATATTTAATAGTGTTTCACTTAGAGGGCATAGTTTTAGTTTATGTTAATCCCGGCAGGTGGCGTGTTGTCATTATAGATGCTCTGTGAAGTGCTAACAATATAATGTTACAAGGTTTAATATTTAATTGGTCATCATATCTTAAGCTCTTGATATACGTAGTTGCGTTATGGTGGAAGCGCCAGGAAAGCCCGCGAAATTCAAAATTTCTTACGTTTTTTGCAATTTGCAGGTCAGTGTCAGTGTCAGGTTGTCATCATCTGCCTAGCCTTTTCCCAACTATATTGGGGTCGGCTTCCAGTCTAACCGGATGCAGCTGAATACCAGTATTTTACATGGAGCGACTGCCTATCTGACCTCCATAACCCAGTTAGTACTGGGTAATACGATACCCCTTGGTAAGACTGGTTGTCAGACTTTTTGGGCCACTGACTGCCTAACGACTGTCAAAGATCTACAAATGACAGCCGGGACCAACGGCTTAACGTGCTTTCCGAGGCACGGAGGAAGCTCGGTATGTAATGGGCGGTCACCCATCCACAGACCAACCTAGACGAGCACGGCTTAACCTAAAGATCGACCCGAGCGGCTGTTATTATTTAGCCACGAGTTCCTCAGTCAGTGTCAGTAACACTTATGTAGTTACAGAATTAAAATCATCAATACAACCCTCTAAGTTTCTTTTTAACCCGTTGAATGACTTTTTCATGAAATAGTTACTACCCTAGCGCTTCACCATAATCGGAACTAACGACGCCATCTTGTTTTTTCAATACTATCTCCACAAACAATTTCACATAAGTCAACCAATAGCGCCCTTCTGTCAATGTCATTCAAGCACCAACTTCAAATGATTTAAATTTTATTGAGAGTTATTTGTTTATAGTTTAATAAATTAACTCTTAGAAAAGTTGACTGAGCTGAGCAGAAACATAATAAGGATACCTCTGAGTCTCCTGTTACCGTTCATTAAAAGGTTGTCTACAAGTTTTCCTTTGCTTCAATTAGTAGTTTACTGCTCGAGAAAGTCTGAACAACTCGCTTGCAACGTGTTTTTCCATTAGCTATGATTTATAAACGTCCGGAAAACATTCTTACTAAAGCTAAACATTTTTGCTAAAGCTTGAGGCAGTTCATTTCCAGTTGACGTTGTTGATTTGATTGAATCTCATCCGTGACCCAGTAAGCTGGTTATCTGATATCAACAAGCCGCATTGCACGGCATCGGGAATATGTCTGTCTTGGACATTTTATTTAAAAAGGTCACATCATCTCTAACGATTCATAATCAGCTTCAGATAGCGGCATTATTGAACGATTAAAATATTTTAAAAAAAGTTTGTTCGTTAGTCGATTTTCAGTCCGCTAATATGCCACAGAAAATTGGCTTACAGCACAATTTGAATATTTAAAAATAGATCTTTTGTTCGCGCCAATTTCCAGTTCCATATTCAAATAAGCTTTCAAAACTTTCATTTGTATTGAGTGAGAAAGTGAGAAGTGTAATCGATTCTCATTTTGTCTGTGAAAATAAATGAAAAGTAGAAGAAATAACTAGGTATTGAGCAATCATAAGTCGGTAATAACACACGAGGGAACATTGAATCTTTGATATAGGACAGAAGGCACGTTGCTCACAACCGGTTGAAAGGGACGACAGCTATTAATATTAAAGAAACGACGGATTTTTATTAAGTGCTCTCTTCGTCTGAGTTGGTTAAGGAGAAGCGGGTTAGAATAACATCTATTCCTATTTAGGTACGTAACGTTTTATCGTGTGAGTTCGCTGTGAAGGATTGCATTAAAAAGTTCATGTTGCTTCTTCTTCTTGGAACTGAGCTGTACAGTAAGATGCAGCGAGTGTGAAAGTTCTATTTAAGCTCCGATAGGCCAGCTCAAAGTCTAAGTGTTACCACTGACATGCAGCCGGTAACACCTATGGATATGAAGAGAGGTGACCAAGAGTAAGAAAGAAAAAGAGAATTGAAATATGTGACTGTCCAGAATGTGCGCCCTTGAAGACTTTTTCGTTTTAATTTATGGTTTAAGTTCCTTAAAATTTCTGTTAGCAGAAGTAGGTACCTTTCTGTGCGATGTTGTCGTTGATGAACTGTACCGTAATTGGATGTACACGAAACGTTGCACTTTAGGGAACTGTCGGTGAGTGTGTCTGTGAATGTCGACATGTGCCTGCAACACAATTAGTGAGACGGGGTTTATCTATGGAGACGATACTATAAGGTATTATTGGAGCGTCTAAAGTCGTCTTCTCTATACCAAGATTTCTTTCGGTGATTTAAACGTAACATTCTTCTATGTTCTTATTTATGGGCGTGCGTGTACGACCAGCCCCCGTAGCATGACCACCGTACACAAGGATTTCTGTGACGGAAGAATCGACAAAATGACAGATTGTGTCGCCACAATGACAGATTTCTTTGCACTATCCATCATTTTGTCGATTCTTCCGTCAAAGAAATCCTTGTCTACGGTGGTCATGCTACGGGGGCAGGGGATGGGTATACTATGACGTCTTTAAGCAGTTGTAATTCCAGTGTGGACAAGAGACAGAGCTATACAGGTCGCCTAGCGCCATCTCTTTCCCACACTGGAATTCTGGGTCTGGCTGTTTGTGTATGTGAGTTTATGTAAACGCACCCACAATACAGAATAAATTCTTAGTGTCGGGCAACGTTTTTCAAAAAAAAAAAGAAATGAAAGAATTACAACTGCTTTGAGACGTCATGGTTGGCCACCAGATGTATAAACGTGGACGCAGAATAGAGTTTGTAAGGATAGTTGCAGGTGGTGTTCAGTAGTTTCTTTCTGTTTAACCCCTTGGGAAAAGACGTGAGTTTACGTATGTATGGGTACATTCTATTTCTTTTTGCGATTACTTTTGTAATCACTTAACATCAGATAAGAAAGTGGCTTGTCACGAGAATATCCAATATTAAAAGGGACCTAAGATATCGTCATTCTTATGTGAAGTGACATCTGAAAGTTCTGAAACCAAGAAATTCCTGGAATGTAAGATAAGTGGTTTTACGCCCACTATTTTCGTCATACGTTTCACTGGAACACAAATGGAAAATAATATATGCACATATTAATGGACGATATATTTCATATGTTTGTGACTTCATACATATATTAAAAGTATCACAACAATGGAATCGCGTATAGCAAATAGCTTTTCATGATATCGCTTCAAACAATATAAATTATCGTTAAAAATAATGGCGCCTGCTCGTCGATTGTAGTTTGTTGTGACGTCATAAATGTGGTAATTACACTGGGTTGTGTGCAAGGGGCTAGAAGGGGTGAAGAGGGAGGGAGGGGTAAAACATCCTTGTACTCCAAACAAGCAAAAATTGCTCGCTGTTGTGGTAGTTAACCTAGAAACGACTGACTAGTGTGAATGATCTGACAAAATGACAACTGACAGTAGGCTTACCCGATAAGCCGACTAACTACCATTGTATCTACCAACAAGGAGTACCAGGGAGAAGTACATCTTTTTTTGAAGATCCTTTTACGTTATTTTGTGATTACATAACCACTTGGCCAGTGTGATGCCAATAATAATAATCATCATCAACAACATAATTAGTAAATTTACATTTAAAACAAATTTAAAAAATAAAATAAATCGTTTAAGTTTTATAACATTATGTTCAGTCTTCTTTTTTAGAAGTTTAAATATTATCGCTAAATGGTTTATATTGAAAACAACTGCACCCAATGTGACCCAAATCGTATTCAACGACTTAACAGCGTCCCAGCTCACTCACAAAATAATTCAACGGCACGATGCTGATGAGCACACCTAATTATTTATTTATATCTACACCTTTAAAATAAGTCCTTTTTAAAGCCGAAGCGAGATTTCTTCCATTTAGTAAATTATTTGGTCGAGTAGCACTCTTTAGGCATTCACTTTATCATGTCGCCGACGGCTCTTGTAATCTTATAGCGTCTGCCTTGAAAGGAACCCTGTCTACATGTTATAAGGGCCAAATGACGTCACCAGAGCCCTCTGAAGAACCAACAAGGAGTACGCTACCTCTTTGTCTTTGGTTTTCAAAAATACAATGAGATATTTTTTTTCTGATATCGCCACGTCAAAAATGGCTGTCGGGCTGCCAGTGGTTTCCAATTTCGATAAAAGTGTCGTCCATCGTTTGACATTATTGACAGAAATAATCCGAAGATAACGAGTACGGTAAATCTGCTGTTTCATATTATTATCGACTATCACTGTTATTCAACGTTTTTAATGACGATGGCACAAACTCAGCACTTGTTAAAAACTTACCAAATCAACTACCAATACAATGTAGGTATGAACATAAAAAGTGAAATAGGTACTTTCGTTATTTTTTGAAGTTCGGAACTTGAAAAATAAGAGTTACAGTACTTTCACAATTATTTTATCTGTGACAAAAACCTTATCACAAAGACTATTATTACTAGAGGTAAAATAATAAAGAAAAGACAGTAAAAAGAATATTGACATTTGAATGTACCTAGGTACATTTGTTTGTAGATACAACAAAGAGTTATAAATGAAAAAGAAAGAGCGGTGCCTTAATCTCTACAACACTCTAGAATTATTTAATTAAAAATCATCTCGTTAGAATCCACACGTGTTGACTATGGTCGACCATAAACAAGGTTGGCTGTGATTATTTTTCTCCGTCATCTGCCCCACATGTGTCCGTGGTAACATAAGCCGTAAAACTAACCAACTGCAGACTTCTAGTACCTATTTATTTGTGTATGGACTAACTGTGTATACAGTTTCAAGTGCGGTTATGCTTTATGTCAATTAAGATGAGAGAGAATCGTTGATGACATAATCTTCTAAACCGTGCGTGATCATAGCTGGAATTGTAACCAATGTATTGTAAAAAGAACCATACCTGAATTGTTAAGAAGTCATGCTATATATAAATTACTCTTTTGTTAGGAAAAACAGGAAACATTTTTCCGTCCTAAACGAGAGAGAAAGAGTAATATGCAGCTAAACAAAAGATCCTTCGATCCACGCACGTACGATTTCGGCAACAGGAAATACGTGTATTTACAGGAAAATAACGGCGGCGGGTACCTTCCATGGCTTGTTATTAGTAACTACAAAAACATAGCCACAATGTGGACGGAAAAACTCCACACACCTAATAAAGGGCGATACAATATTCAGTGAACTGTAAACAAAAGAAGCCCACGCATGATTACCCTAAATACGAGGATATGTTGGGGTTCCATAACACTTGATCGTTAGCGGCATCGGCGGACGCGAATCAAATAAATGTGGACCACCCCGAAATGCCGTTTACATTCGGTCATTAAGTCCTTTCGGTTACTGAATGGGATGCTACCAATGTCTGACCGATACGAATTTGTTAAATTAGGCATAGTTCCCGAATTAGTCCTGTATACCCAAATTACTATGTTCCTTGGTTAATAGCTGACGATCCAAATAGTCTGAAAGGTTAGAAAAAAGGTTTTTTGCCTACGTTAGTGACTTTACCTCGGCTCATTTGTGGCAAGCCGGCACAATTTTATAAATGAGTCGGCCTTCGAGAATTTGATCCGTTCCCTGCTCAGGTAACCGCATTAATTAGCCGAGGGCCGAGGTCACCTCACTACTAGATCAAAGTGAAACTATCACCTCCAAAGACGGAGTTCCCGACCTTGGTGTAGTTTTAAATGCCATCTACCTTACTCGAAGTATCTATAAAAATTCAATAAAGGTTTTGGTTACCAACATTCAACTTGGTAACAAGATATTGACAAACCCAATGAAGCGTGATTTTCTTTGTGAATGAAACTCTGAAAGTAGCTAAAAATCTTTTTATCAACATACATTATTGGCTGAGGTTTCCTTATTGAAACTCTTACGATGTTATGAAAAAATAAGAATGTGAAACGGAAGAGAATAATAAGAATAGCAATTTTTCAGCGCGAGTGTGGTTTGAAAATGTTTTTTTGGGGCTAAACTAGACCGAATAAAATGAATAAAAGTTGTGTGAAAATGTGCTGACCGGGTGCCTCTGTATTCGGGGGCCGGGAGCCGAAACCACGCGGTTATCTGCCTCACTGCGTCGCAAATTGTTACTGCTTCACAACACAACATGGGTAGGGAGAAAAACCACTATGTAGTTCGTGCTATCTCAGACAGAACGATGTGCTGAAATTAATGTCAGATGGAGTACAATCTTAGTTTCGATCTCGGCAACCAATAAGTCCAATTAATTTATTGTAGCCGTTGTTTACAAACGAAACGAATTAGATGGTGACCGAATTATAAATGGATGATATATATATATATATATCGTTAGCATCCTCACCAGTGTGAAAATGGTCCTTTATGGCAAGGGATTGGTCCCTTAATGGGAGGATACACATTTTCAAAGCCATGTAACTAATATAGGAGAATTTTTACTTCTGTAGTCTGTCAAACCCGTTCAGTTTGATCCCGTTCAGATTCTAAAACCAGGCCTTCTGTGCGTATCAGTTTGCACCCACCATTTAAAGTTTATTCAGTCAATATGGCTACGCCTAAACGTTTTTCCAATTCATGTTGCGTTAGTTTTGTCTAGGTTCATTCCCCTCGTTAGTTTTTTATTTGTTCAGCTTGCATAGGGTGGATCGATTGCTGAAAACGGATGAATGCTTGTCATGTTCAAACAAAATGTTATTTTCTAAATGTTTTTCGAGTTAAGCGAAGCTGAATTCCGATACTGGATTCTCGAAATATCTTGCGATTTTGACACCGACATTTGTGTAATGATTTTACAAAACCCGAGTAAGTTTTTTTAACCTAAATCTCAGTAATTAGAGCGGCAACAGAAAATTATGCGAGTAAATGCTTTGATTTGATTTCAAACAGAAGATTCTCCACTTATGGCAAACACCAATGCACTGCACATCTAAACCGCGTGCATATGTTATAATAGCTACGGAATCTTGACGCTGACAGCTGCCGAACGCTGGTTATGATAGCAGTTCAGTTTCGACGAAAGCTACTCTAAATAGCATATAAACTCCTCTCAACTCTTCTCGTTAATTACTGAAAGTGTGACTGTGGCAGACACCGCAAAACTACTATCTACACAGCGGGACCTGAGAACTACTACCTAAACAATGTGTGAAGACGTTGCGGTCGCGGTGGCCTGGCTAAACATGTTACGAGAAGAGGGCTCCCTTAATGAACTTTGATGCAGCTAAGTACACCCTTGGGCACTTGTCACTATATAAGTTTATGGAGTAGTTTAGCTTAAAAAAAAAAAAAAAAATTAAAGATGTTATTTTCGTGACGGTCAAATTGTAGCGAATTTTCAGGAGTACCTAAAGCATTGTACGGATTATTGTAATTGCTAAGTGTATCATATAAGTGCTCGTGTAGTTGTGAGACTACTTGGGTACATTTTTAGGGTTCCGAAGGGTAACCAACGGGAACCTATCACTAAGACTCCGCTGTCGGTCCGTACGTCCGTACTTCCGTCCGTCCGTCTGTTCGTCTGTCTGTCAGTGGGCTGTATCTCATGATCCGTAATAGGTAGACAGTGGAAATTTTCACAGAATGCGTATTTCTGTTCCCGCTATAACAGCAAACAATAAATTAAAAATTAAAGGGGACTCCCATACCACGACGGTACGGAACTCTTCATGCACGAGTCCGACTCGCACTTGGCCGGTTTTTGAGAATATTACAGTAGTGTACATCTGTTTAACATGTGGTAACACTAAGTACATATAGTTTTAAACTTAATTAACTACGAGTATCATGTAGCCACAATGACCGTTACAATGAGCATGCACATTATGTCATTGTGTTGCTCTCGATTTCAAAATGAGAATTGTCGGTCATCAAATAACCATTCTTCAGTTTATTTTAAGAACGTTGCCACAAAGGCAGTAACTGTGCCCCGCATTATAGTTGCACATAGATCTATTGGCGCGTGGCCATTATCGGAACTAACGTCGCTACATTACTTTTTCAGTCAATTTCCAATCGGAATTCCACAACTGTTTACCAATTGCGCCCTTCTGATAATGTCATCCAGCGCCAAAAGATTCTTGCAGCACTGTACATATTTGCATAAACAGTAAAAACACTGACTGTTTCTATTGAATTTGCAAAAGAAAACAAAAACTGCCAAGTGCGAGTCGTACTCACACTCACACAGGCTTCCGTAGCACCAAACAATATAATAAAAATATTTTGAAGGCTCAAGGCTCAGTGGCTGTGACATACGGACGGACAGACAGACATGACGAATCTATAAAGGTTCCAATTTTTGCCATTCGGCTACGGAACCCTAAAAAAGCAACGCAGCACTCAAAGACCTTTGACATCCAAAGATAAATCGGATTGAAGAGATACCGACTTAAAATGCAAGGAACGAAGTCGGTGCTTCTTCTAAACGTCAGCGAGATTAACTGTGGTTAAGCTGCGGCTGATTGAGCGATTCTTACGCTCGTTACTGTTGGAGATAGAGATCTTCTATGTTCTATGTTTGCCTGGTACTGAGATGTTTTTGAACAAGGATTTATTCTGTGTTTCTCTGAAGATATCCCCCCCTACCGTACACCACTAAAATGTGGTTAATTAACCACTCTTGAAAGGATTCATGAGTAATGTGTCAATTTATTCATTATATACATTGATTTACTATTAACTACTACTATATTTACAACATTGACTTTTAGTCTGATAATTAGTAAATTCAACAACTTTTAAAGATTATAAGATGAACCAGAGAGCCTAGACAGGTGGCAATCGTTTTCAAAGCGGTTCGTATATATATCTGTACCGACTTTCAACGGGATTGACACAGCTTTTCAAATCTAAAAAGTCAAGCTAAATACCTTTTGCAGCTAAAATAAAACACTATTTTCAAACTACATTATTTCTTAACTGCAAATAAAACATTTAACAGCTGATACATCCTACGTGTTCGTACTTGCACAAGTAAAAGCTTATAATAACTCCCTAGCCAACTCTTATTATGCTTGGAGAAGGTAATAAAAACAAAGTATTCTCTCTGTTTGCACATTTGACTGAAGCGGTTGTAAAAGTCCTTGATAGAAAGCTAAGAGTTACGGTGAAGTGGCCCAGAACAAATTGAACGACGATGGCTATGGCAACCCTGACCAACTTTTAATTAAATTAGAAATTACTCTAATTAAAAATGTAATGGCCGCTTTCAATGATTCCGTTTCAATATTCCAGAGTTAAATGTCCACTGCGACCGATTTATTGGACGGGAGTTGAGTCATTTTAATTCTAATTTCAGTTGTTCCAAAGGTTCCAGTTTATTCGAATATTTTATTACAATTCTTATTGGGAACGCGCTGTGATGAATTTTTCGCCTTCTGCGTTCTCTGCAATGTTGGGTTGAAATTAATGATCTGCAAATATTTATTACAAGTCTGAGTGCTTTGTAAGTAGGTAAAAAGCCCTTATAAATATTTTTTATTTACTTTCGTGTTTTGATGAAAAACCTTAATTACAAAGGAATCAGAAAACTAAAAAAACCTTCCATTTCAGCCATGTAACGAGTAGGTACGTTCTTTCTCTCATTTGTTTTTCGAAACCGTGTCCAAGTCCAAACCTCATTTCTTCATGTCTCATCATCATTAACGGTGCATTCTAATTTTGAAAACTTGTTTTTTTTTACTTCTCCCGGCGACTGGCACAAATATATGTCATTCTGGCAACGCGACCGAGGAACTAGGATACGCCGGGGTTGCCGCGTCCTTTCAGCCAGTATTCATGGCGGCCGCTATTCACGGGGCCTCGGGCCACCTCATTTAGGACACATTTTTACTCGTTACGTATTTCTATATATATTTATTTTATTTTGCTGATTACCTAGCGAAATGTTTTGCTACAGCAGAACTTCGTTGAGTAATGGCTTGTTGTGAATTAACGACATTTCTTCATTCCTTTTTGTAATGTCTGAATAATTCAATGTCTAAGTAGTTCCAAAGAAAGATGGAGGGAGTTCGGATCAATGGCTAAGTTCGAGACCATTAATGTTGAATTTGAATTGTAGAAGTTTAGTTGCCGAGTCCCAATTGAACTGATTTCAATAAAACGGCACTTAATTTGAATAACGCCTCTGCGAAGTAATTAGTTTTAATTACGATGTCATAATCATTATCGTATAACTAGTGCAAATTGCCCAGAATATTATTGCATTTGCATCGCGTCTATAATGGTGAGTTTATGCTGCGTGTGTTCCGATTAAGAATTCTCACGTAATTCGTTTTAATTGCTGTCTTTTTAAATCGAAATGCTTTATTAGTTACACTTTCAAGTTAATCTTGCACTTTATTGCAGGTAGCACCCCAATTGCGTCACACTTTCCTATCACAATCCAAAGGATTTTTTAAAGAAAATCGTATCCCGTTTTTCATGGGCTACGAAAAAAGTTGCATTAATTACCCTACAGGTCATAGTTGTAGTTGTCAGCCTGGAGACTGGAGACAGCACTTCGCTTGGAATTGGAGATGGTTCCACATGATACCAGTCGAATCAGTCAGGAAATATAATCTCCATCGAAATAAGTACTAACTTACTTGGCACTTTGACTTTTAATTAACATCACTCTTCCCTATGGCAATGTAAATTAAAACGCGGGCTTTCATCGCAGGCTTTTCGGCAGTGACGAAGGCTTGGCGCTTGGCACTTGTTATTTCTCGTCTGTACCTTATGCCAAGCCATTGCCAAGCCTTAGGCGTCTGTCCTACTGCCGGCGGTTAGCGAGAAGCGAGTAGAACTTAACATCAACATTATCGTTCTCCTTCCTTTTTTTTCCTGTCCTGCTCTGTCCCACGCCTGGGCGAAGGCCTTCCTCCACTCCTTCCACTTCTCGCGAATCCGCGCGTCCTCCTTCCAGTTCAGACTGAACTTATCCTTATCCTAATTTATTTGGAGTCGGCGCTGCACGTCTTCTTCTTCCATGCTCATCTCATGAGTGACCTTTCTAGTCTTATCTTTCACACAGTGCATCCCTCGTTTCACCTTTGTTTGGTATTCCCCTACTCTTGAAGCCATCCACAATATGAGTAGAATTTGCAACTGATAACGAGTTATATGTCTGAGAGAGTGCTGAGTGAGTGAGTGTATGTTTGAGAGAGGGCAGTGTGTGTGGACAGGCAGCTATTAACTATTACTATCTTTTGAACATTTCTTCTGCGAGAAAATAGTAGATAGTAGGTCGCTTCCCCGTCGGCTGCGGGGCAGATACCTTATATATTTCGACGCCGGAAAAATAAGTGAAGAGCATTTAATATTGACACTTAATTAATCCGCACTGCGACACTAAGATTTCCTCGTCTTACTGCCTGTTTTATTTGACTAGAAAAGCTACTTTGAGGCATAGAACATAGATTTAAAGTCAAGTGTTTAAAGTCGACTTTTGCAAAGCACTTAATGTGGCGATGTCTGTTTTAAAACTACAAAGTACGTTTGGCTGGATTTTGAGGTAATTCTCGTAAAATCGAACTTTTAACTCAAACTGTCAGGATGTTTGATAAATATCTTTTGTTTCGCCACACCCAAGTCAAAGCTTTTAGTACTTATTAAGCCAACTTCGGAAATATTCCATAAGTAATATTGATCAGTCAGTCGGTAAATCGTTTTCAGATTTATTGTTATTTTTTTTTAAAAGCCAAGCTATGCAAATTGAGGGTTACGGTTGCACCAGGTGTTACCCAACAAACATTTGACAAGTCGCCACAACGTGCCGATTTCTACATTTGGTTCCATAAGCTGGTCGTAAATACGTCGCCATCACGTTGGCTTCACCGAGAATAGGCCCATTTTATACGAATCAGTGTCTTAAAAGAGTAACATAACCGTCGTATAAACCACTTTTTGGTCAGATAGTGGTTGTGTAGTAGTCGCAAAACCCACGTTTTCGTCGAGTAATGGTGTTTATTACCGCTGCTTTGCGGCATTTTGTTGCAAATAGGTAGCGTAGTATTATTTTTAAACAGGATTTTGCGATAAAGTGGTGAGATAAACGCCGTAAATTATTATGCCTGCATGACTTCAATATTTTATTTGTGTCACATCCATCCATATTATCTGATGTGCTATTTTGTTGAAACTCATTGGGCCCATTCAATCTATTGGGAAATTAATTCTATCGGGTAATATGAGCTAATTATGACAATTTAATTAACGCGCCATGCAAATTTTTTAAATTAAGTGATTTAATCAAGTATATTTTTAGTAAACGTGCTAACAGTCACCTCTATACGGCTTAGAGTTAAAGATACAACCATATTACAACATCAAAACGACGAATTATTCTGTGCACATACTTTTTGTTCAATATTGTCAGCCATATTAACTGAAATAGGGTTCCTTTGTAGTGTTTAAAAAACAATTTCACCTACTTTTCCTGGTTTGAAGACTGTTTATTTTTTATATTCAATTATATTAAAAACTACTGTCAAAAGCTGTTTTTTTTTTAAGTTGAAGTGATTGAAGTTTCTTTACGTACCTAATTAAAATGGTGATTTATTTATAGGTGGCTTCGAATCTAATAAAAATGATTTGTGATATAATGGAAATCGATAAGTTTTTAACCAAATCTGATTTCATCACACTTGCACGTTGGTGTTTGAGATGGCCCTGGATATCTACTCACTTTATACGTTCAGATCGGTGTTTTGGTTGCGGATTTATGATAACAAACAACAAAAACAAACCTGCACATTTTGTAGTGTCAGAGGAAAATATTAAACATATGATAAATTATGATTTTCTCTGGTGCCCACGCTGCACCTTTTTTGTCATATACGATCATTATTCGGAGGATGAATGTGAATATTGCAATTAGAACAGATTATTTTCAAAACAACTGATCATCTATACCTACTTATATATACATATTTCAAAAAGGAGTGTTTGTGAATTTCTATGTAATTGAGATCAATCCTAACTAACTATGCTGACTATGCATTACCTACTAATTTTATTTTAAAAACACTCGTATTACATATTCTTAATAGCTTTAATCCAAAGACAATGTAAACTAAGTAAAATAATTTCTTTGTTACTACTATGTTTATTTTGAATGATAAAACTGTGATTGTAAAGATACGTTTATTAATAATAAATAAGACAAAAATCTTGGATTTTTTTTAAATTTTATTTACAACTTTACTTCAAAGTATGAATAAGTGGTACAAAATAAATATTTGAGCCACATTCTGCAGTGACTAACTTGCACTTTATGTCAGTTATATTAAATGTAACTTCTAATCTTCATCGAAATCAATTCTTTTGTATTCATAAAATCTTGTACGGAACCAACTCCAGTTTGTACATTATTGTCGTTACGTGTAGAAATATTCGTTTTATCACAACATGACGAGAGAAACGCAGTATAGTTCTTTTTCACTTTCCTTTTAAAAGCACCACTTTTTTTTACATTTGCCCAGGTTTTTTTATTCATTTTGAGTAAAAGAAGCGAAACTTGATGGTTATTTTTTTGCAGTTTGTAAGCACTATAATAGAACACTCAGTAATTTAACGGTAGTATAAAAGTTATAAAATTGGCTTAAAACCGTATAAGGGTGCAATTTATCACTCTTAAATGGTCGTCAGTTAAAGGTGGTTCTCGCGATTCTAATACGAGTAATGGTGGGATAAAAGTCATATAGAGGTCACTAAGATCACGACACTGGTTTTACCACTAAATGACGCCGTTTCTACATAAAACTGTATAATAGTCATAAAAATAGTCGTATAGAAGTTAATACGATTTCTATATGACTGTAATATACGACTAAAAGTAATATAAGAAAAAGATGCTCTAAGTCGTATTACACGCTAAATTACTTCAATGCGATGTTTACAACACTTTGAGTCGCATATTTTTTATTTATACGACTGAAATGTTTGTTGGGTAAAGTGAGGATAACGACAGACAAACATAGACCAACGTACAAAATATGTATGAAATAGAAAAAAATATATAGGTTATACATAGGTTATAGGTTATACATAGGTTATAGGTTATACATAGGTTATAGGTTAAACATAGGTTATAGGTTATACATAGGTTATAGGTAAATTTACATAGGTTATAGGTTTACTTAACCCGTGGAACCTGCTACAGGTACAATTCTGCCTAACCTTTCTGGCAAAACAGGTGTGATATTATAATGAGTTAAGTAATGTGTTTGTACCTGATGTAGTAAGGAAAGCCCACTGGTCTGAAAGATTCGTTTTATCTCAAACGGAGTACCCTGCCTTCATCACGCGCAATTTATATGTTCTGAATATATCTCTCGGATGTCACATATTTTTCGCACATATTTACTTGAGCTTTTTATATTGCACGTAGGATATACGGAGACAAATTGTAGGATATTACGTCCAAATTATATGTCTTCGGGTATAGTATCTAACCATCCGATCCGTACATTGCTCCTATAAAGGTTTTTTTATTTTGTTTTATTTCAAAATGGGCCTGCTCTTGACCTCGATCTCGCCTGATAGAAAGCGATAGATAGTTTTGCAGAACCTACTTACACGTACTTTGTGTTGAAGTAACTACAAGGAGTTTTTTTAGCCACTTTTGCTGTCCTTAAAGTGTTAGTTTTAAGACATATTTTCATAAAAATAAAATAATAATAATGTGTGTGTGTCTGTGTGTGTAGTTGTGTCCTTTGTTCAAATAATTTGTGAAACTATTTCTAGGATAAACATATCCTAGTGGTTGCACTATCTATGATGAAGATGTAATAACGTAATTGACATAAAGCGTGCTATTAAATTTTAACTTTCAGCGCTGAACCGACGGTTGCAAATCGAACAACGCGAAATCAAATCAAATCTTTTACGTCATTTAAAATTTTCACAGTTACGAGTACTATGTAAAAGCTTAAAGTAGTGAGCTAAAATAATTCAGTCCCGCATTATTTAATCTGTGGTAAGCTGGCAAGTCAAGCGCACGGGACGCTGGGCGCGTTCGTATCAGGGGCGCGATAACCCGAGCTCACTGTTATTCCACCTCTCCTTTATTTTTATCATTGAGGATGATTAGGGAGACACGACCATGTCACTAACACGCCACTTTTTACAATTTGTAACAAAAGGGAACAATGTAGGTCCTATACTTCAGACTTTCTTTTGCTTCGATGATGTAATTGAACGCAATCTTGATAAAAACGAAAAATTATGTTTTTTTTGCCACTTTTGGGATTAGGCACACCTCACAAACCGACTCTGTTACCTTCTATGACGAAATCATAACGATGTTTTATTGGTGCAAGCGTACCTTTTACTTCCATTACACTTGGTTTTTTTACCTTCGAATTTAAACCCTTCTTAACGACATTTAACTCATCACCAAAGTGTCACCTGCTATAGCCGCGACCTGCGGATATTCTACATTATATCCGCTAAGTTGCAGCGCGGATATTCTCCTATAATATCCGCAGTTGCACGCAGCTGCTGCCACACTATGATACATGGCGGTCCCGTGTGCTAGCGGGCGCTCGCTTGTCATAGACCGATATTACCAGAATTCGATTTCCTTTATGAAAATATCATTGAAATATTCACCGAAAGAATAAACCGATATAATAAGCTTCACTTTACCTTAATTTCGCATCTTTAAAAAAGGAATCAAAAGTAAAAAAAAAAACTAAATCAGTCTCTCGAGTGAATAGTTCACTTGAGGCCTCTGATATCAAGCTTTAATAAATGCGAGAGTTACGATGGGTGAGGACTGTGAGGAGCTTACGCAATGTAAACTCATTTTAATTTAGACGTAATTAGAAATAAGGTTCTAAGCCTTTGGCTTCCCATTTTATTATTTAAGGGGATGAAATATAAGCAGCACTGTAGTTTCCGGCCGTGGGTTGCTAAGCGATGTCTTTCCGCTCAAAATTCCCCAGCTTCAATCAAGTCATATTACGCAGTTTTTGCTTTAAAGGTTTCTAAATTTAGTAACGACGTGGAATGTTGAAAAGAGGTCATCAGCTGCTCGCGTCGACAAAAAATGCAAAAAATGTAGAGGGTGAGCGGTACCCTTATTAGGATATTAGAAGAAAAAGTTTATGGAGTATCATTTTAAACTGTAATTTTGATGTTTTGGACGAAAATACGGTCAAGAATGTAACAGTAAATTAGTATAACAAGACTGCAAGGTGGTCGTTCTTGTTTTTGGAAGCAGGTGTTATATATAAACTTACCACATTTTTACAAAAGTCGTTGAGAATTTTTTTTTTTGTATGCAAAAGTTGGCTTACTTTAGAAAACAAGAAACTTTCCTAATAAAGTCAGAATTGTTCAGCAGATAGGAGTACATACCTTTCAGCCAGATTCCAGTGAAGCACAATAAAAGTTACGCAAGCATTCGTAATGTGGTTTCATTTAGAGATTCTCAGCATACGAGTAATCTAATGTAACATGTTAGCGTTGCTCTAAAAGTAGGTTGGAGACAAAGGAATATTGCGGTGCTTCGGTATAAAATATGCAGAGCCCTTAAAAGTTGGCGCGATAAGAGAGTGTTGTCGCTTGAAACGTGGAGACGACAACGAGGCAATACGTCAACAATTTGCGAATGTACTGTGTACAGTCGAAAACACCAGTGCTTTGTGTTATGGTGGTGCAAGAGAATAATTCACCTAAATGACTAAATACCTAATAAAATCCCGTTGAATTTTCAACTCTGAGCTACAAGCAAAGAGTTGTAAAATTGTAAATCCATCGGTACCTACCTGTACCTATCAGAAGTAAATCATCGGGGTTGTTTTTCTTTGGTTTTTCTAGATGTGCTCATAACCATCCTAACCTCTTTGTAATCTATGATAGGGTCGTCTATCACGCAATGGCATGCATGAGCTAACTTTAGCAAAATGAGCGCAGATGAATCTGTTGAATTAACATTATATTTAGCTCAATTAAACACACATTACCAAATCATATTTATTCACTACAAAACCAATATATGTATAAACGCGTTCATGATTCACAGCAAAATTGCTTCCATCAGCCTATTGAATTTACGAAAGTCAAACAAACAAACTAGTGTATTTAAGCGTAGGCCGTTTGCAAACTATTTGAATTAATATTGCATACATCCGAACAATAGCAATATGTTGGGAAAGTTTTGATGCCCGTCATAACTATATTAGCTCGGGTCGGTTCTAACTAAACCAACTAATATGGCCCGAATACGTCACTTAGTTCGCAACTTACCGTGCAACTAAAGTATGAACGCTTGGAGATTAGATTAAGAGCTAGACTGCTGTTTGTCGCATTGTTTTGATTAAGTGACGTTCTGGGAAACTTATGAACTTAGTAACAACTGTGTTTTCACTGTTTCAAGTCAATTTTGGACAACATTTGTAGTTTCAA
This sequence comes from Noctua comes, assembly GCA_963082995.1. Taxonomy (NCBI): domain Eukaryota; kingdom Metazoa; phylum Arthropoda; class Insecta; order Lepidoptera; family Noctuidae; genus Noctua; species Noctua comes. Next base: position 3,973,024 of record OY720267.1, read on the forward strand.
ATCAGCAACGACCAGAGAGTAAATAGTCCTTCTTGCTCGATTTTCGAACGAGAAGAGACCTTAAGCGCCATATTACAGAATGTCACCCACGATTCGATCATTACTTCAAACAAGCTTGAAGCCATTTGATTGGTTGAGACTAATTTTCAGCTCTCGGGGTATCTCTCGTACTACCTAACTAAAACTTCTAATATAGCCCAAATACGTCACTTTGTTTGCAAGTTACCGTGCAATTTATGTATGAAGATGAACGCTTAGAGATTGGATTAAGAGCTAGACTACTGGTTGTCGCATTGTTTTGACTAAGTGATGTGGTTCTAGGAAACTTAGTATTGAACTTAGCAACCGCCACGTGGGTTTTCAATGTTTTAAGTTAATCTTGTACGACATATTTCATATCTGAAATCAGCAACACAGACAAAATAGTGATTATTTTTCGTATGTGAGGAAGCATTTTGTTTGCTTTGGCTACAAGCTTGGAAACAGAACGAAAGGGATATCGCACCCAAACTGTTACCATGTTTTCAGTAGGTACACACGGCGACATATCAAACTATACATTTCCAGTATAACATGGCCTGTCTTAGTATAGATTTCCCGTACAATGAGAGATCCACATAAACTGGTTTTGTATAGCTTGATTGGTCGAATATTAGAATTAGATAGAATTTTATAATTCTTTTGTATTTTGTTTATTTGAGCAAAGTACATAAAATATAAAAGAATTATAAAATTCTATCGATTCGTTTTCTAAAAAATCTCAACCATTTATGCAAAGGTGGGTCAGCTAACTGCTATCACTCACTGTACATGATTCTAGTCTCACCACCGAAATTTTTGTAGTTTATTTTTAACTTTTGTGCCTTTGGTATGGAACAGCTGTTTTGTTTTTCAACTCTGGACGTCTAGACTAGAGGAGATGCTAGCGCATGAATTCAATCCTTGGTAAATGTGTCACACAGTGTATTTTAAGGGATAATTAGAATTGAAGCTACACCGTACTACATAGGTAGGTTGACCGCACAGAGCAATCTATTGTGCGGTGTGGCAACCTCGCCGCGGTCAAGTCCTTGATGAGAAGCGGCCATTAAGGAGCCATCACTCAAGCTTTATTACTTCTTCATGACCCAATAAAATGTACTTTAGCACTGTCAGCACTGAGATGGTTTTACTTTGATACATAGTTTTAATTTGTGCTTGTTACCATCTGGCACCGGCAAAATATTCTCGCCGACAATTATCGACGCTCTGTGCATGGCACGCGACGGTATTGGTCCGTGACGGAACGGTCTATAGACAGACCGCTTTAATGAGTCCTCCGCCTTGGCACATTAAGCGTCCGCAAAGTCCTAACAATATCCCACAGGTTATTTGCTTTAAAATAACAATCAAAAACGTATGTATTACAATACTAATTGAACCAATACGTGATCAACCTTCAAAATATTCCATTTAAATTGATAACTTCGCGAGGACCCGTAAAAGCGGTCGGTCTATAATGTGCATAGTAGCATGCTTTTCAATACAAAGTATATTTTATTGCTAACACGTTCTTGGTATGATACGATGTAGTGAGCACACTCCTTTTGAAAAACAAAAAGTTTTTCAAGGCTATGGAATGCAAGCTAGGCAAGTCGTTAAACGTTATTCAGCCAAGGCATTTGCCTAGCAGCTAGTTATTTGATTAAATGGCTGAATATCATTCAGGCCACCAGCTGAACGACGTCGTTTAGTAAAAGGCTAGGCTGTTTATTAAAAGGCTAAGTAAGCTAAGTGGCTGTGACATAGGCACTATATTTATTTGGTTCACCAATCGTATGTACGTAAGTAAGCTACTACAATGTGTCAAATTTCTTTAATAGATTTTCAACTTCATCGCTGAAGTATTAGGTTTAAAGTTGATTGGGAAAATTTTACAGTTTCGGGTAGCTTGATGTGCTGGCGTCTGTACATATTTATGTATAAATGCGGAATGAGGATGGATGGATGTATGGATGGACGGATGTTTGTTAGTCTTTCACGAAAAAACTGCTGAACGGATTTGGATGAAATTTAGCACGCAGATGGTTTACACCTGTATTAACAAATAGGTTACTTTTAATCCCTATAGTGAGTGAGTGGGACAATTGCCGATCACCACGCGGGTGAAGCCGCGGGAATAAGCCAGTATTTAATACTTATTTACTAAAAGCATCACCTTTGTACTATTTTTTGTTCCTTACTTCTTTTCTGTGTTTAGTGTGTACATAAATGGTTAAATCTTATATATAAAATTCTCGTGTCACAATGTTAGTTACCATACTCCTCCGAAACGGCTTGACCGATTTTTATGAAATTCTATATGCATATTCAGTAGGTCTGAGAATCGGCTACTATCTATTTTTCATACCCCTAGGGTAGGTAGGGTAGGTGGTAGGGTAGGGTAGCTAGGTAAGGTAGGTAGCTAGGGTAGGTTAAAAAAGGTGGATTGCAACGCATGCCGGGCACAGCTAGTTAATAAACAAAACAATTGAAATATCACAGAGAACCGTAAGCATAACAAAAAATACAAATCACATGCAAAGTTATGTTTATTTTGTGAAAAATATACGAAAACAACGTTTGTACACCTACACGTGTAGTACATGAATAACAAAACTTTTTAAATTAATTCGTAAAAGAAATATAGTATAAAGTAAACAAAGCTTAATTCAAAATTGTGCTTTGAACAGCGAATAATATAAAGAAATACTTACTTTCATGTTGTTTATTTATTTAAACTTCATGTACAAGAGTGGTACATAGGCGGATTTAATGCCACAAGGCATTCTCTACCAGTCAACCTTTGAGTTAAATAGGACAACATTGTGATACAATACAAATACATTGTATACAGGGTACAAAATCATATCTAAAAAATCACTACTTATTTTCGAAACATAGACTTGTCGGATTGTCAGGATTTATTCCGTTAGGCTCGTACATCATGTGGGCAGAAGGTGGGTTTCGTGCTATGAAAATACACTGCGATACGCTATTTCTATTAAACTAACAAATTACTTGAAATTACAATTTAACACAATAACACGAGGCACAATGAATCGGGTACAGTTCCGGGACGACTCAACTCCGCTACGATCAGACACTCAAATATCGTCCTCGCCTCGAGCTGTAAGTTAAAAAAAAAAGTCGTACTTGCGATTAATTTTGTTCGTACCAATGACCGGATCCAACAGACTTATACAAATTAAATAAGAAATATTTTAACGAATACCAAAATAAAAAGGAGAAACCTAATAATAATTACTATGACTAGACTTCTAATTCAGAGCTATTTAGTCTGACTTAAAAAGTGGTGACAGATTTTTTTTTTAAAAGTGAATTTGCGAAATGTGGGTGTCCTATTACGAACACCTTTCGGGATTACAGGCGTGATGTTATAGTTCACTTTTACAACATTTAGGAGTTTACTTACTGTTTGACTTATAACATAAAGAGAGGGTACTTCATTCACTAGTTTTAGACTACACTATACTAGCCAATCAAAATTGAACTTAGAAGATAAAAAGCTAAAGTTAAAAATTGAGTAAGTGGCAAAGGCAATGAAAAGATTAGGTGGTATTCAAGTACACAAGGTGTTTGGTAATTGGTTGCATTCCTTGAAATGGGTGATAGTAGACCTAATTTGCAACATTGTTGACCCCGATAACGATAGACGATCCTGACGGGCGTAGATTTCTCCAAATCAGCAGTTTATGTTCAGTGGAGAAGTGGAAAAAAACTTTCAACGTTCGCTTTCTCCAAAACAGGGTTGTTTTCGAGAACCGATCGAATCGTTTGGACCCCAAGTTATCGAGGTCAAAATTGTTACAAATTAGGTCTAGTATCATCCATTTCCAGGAATGCACCCAATTACCAATCACCCTGTACACTTATGTGATAATAACACATGGTACATTTAACCTATCCGACAAATAAATAGGTACACTAGGTAGGTACATAGGTGTGACGTAGCTAGTACAACTTTCCTTCTATTAAGTATTCTACGCAGCCAGTCCAAGTAAAAGGTCCTAACAAACAATTGTTGGAAGCTCCACTTTGTAAACTTTGCAAAATTCATCAAATTGAAGTAGCTAGGAAGTATCTACAATCGTTTCGTTTTCGTGTCCGTTTAATTATCTTCTTCAAAACTCAATTTATTAAAGATAACTTTGTAGTCGGCCAGCGAACTGGCCAGGGTGTACAGGGTGTTTGGAGGGCGGACAGACACAATTTTTGGAGGATAGCGGGACTCATTTATCCTAGTTATCACCCAAAGAACCTATCTCATAAGTGTTCCGGTAATTGAGATATTAACATCATATAGAAATATATGAAAAAAAAAATGTACGAAATGACAAATAAATGAATCAATGATGATGATGTGGGTGTAATGTATGAAATGTATGAATATATGATTTATGTATGTTGGATCATTTAGATGTTTAGATTATTTAGGTCTTTTGGTTTTTTATAAGTTTTTTTTTTGTCTTTTTTTTATTATTATTTTCTTTATTACGCGAAATCTCACGGGATCTCCGAATGATATTTTTTTATAATTTTTGGTGTCATATAATACAATGTACCTACATGTCTTCTAGAAAATTATGCATGCACTTCCAAAATGTTAAAATTAAGTTAAGGTTAAAAATTAAGTTTCCTGTGTTTGCGACCCATCCTCAAAAAACAGTGTGGCTCTTTCCAGCAAACATCCTGTATAGCGTAGAGAGTATCTGGAAATTGTGCACGATAACACTTTTCAGCCACTTTTATGATAAAATATCTGTACTCAGCAGTTTTGTCGGACAGTGACGACGGTCTGGGGATTCTCCGTAGATTGTATTCAACCTTTTTTCAGTACATATTTGATACTGTATTTGGCAGAAATTGGCTTAACAAATCATATGTAGTTAGTAATATTCGGTTTTGATATGATGCTGGGTGTCCCGGCTGAGAATAAGCGGACCCTACTCATCCTTTGTGGTTATGAATGGCGACTGAGAGTTTGTCAGGACTCAGGAGGGTACCCTCAGGGCCTAGGCAAGTGGCTATCGCTTTCAAAACGTTTCATTTATCTTCAACGACTTCCAACAGGCAACCAATGTGGAGAATTCCATGTGTGGCCAAATGTTTAAATACTTTGGACAAAGAAAGAAGGTTACTTTTAAATGTCCGGTTTAAATCAAATCAAATCTTTTTATTTGTGATACATGGATAACATGCAGTTGTTCATTACATAATTGTACAATAATAATGTTCATTCCATGATCAGCCACTTGGGCATACAAATTATTACTATTAATACTAACGGGATATTTACCATGTTTACTGTTTGTTATGAGTTCTCGATATTTCGGCGCTGTTGCAAGCACCATGATCACGGATGAAATGAAGTTATTGCGGGTGTGTGTTTATGAGCAGACTAAACGGTCTACCCTCTTTCTAGTGCAAAAAACGAACAAGAAAGAGGGTATAACTTCAGTTTATCCGTGATCATGGTGCTTGCAACAGCGCCGAAATATCGGGAACTCATAACAAACAGTAAACATGGTAAATATCCCGTTAGTATTAATAGTAATGTTAGTGACCATGACAGTTTAAAATCTTATATACAAATTATTAAACAAAATATTGAAAAAATGAGTATAAAATTTCAATTATTTGATATAAATTAAATTTTTGTTCAAATATAAATTATATATAACTACTTTTGGTCATGCATGACAGACACAAGACAAAACAACAATTATTGTCAGGACTTTCCATATTCAAAAAGGAATGACCATGGCCGTCAAACTTTGCGAATTACAAACATGATAATGTACATACATGTGTAATAGGTGACCCTGGATGTATTCTACATCCTTTAATATTCCATTCAGTACGTTACAGCTCCTTGCTTTAATATCGAGCATCCGGTCCGACTCATCTTTATAATGACCGTCTCAATTGGATGTTTTTCAATACGTTTGAATACCGTTTATTTGTGTAAGACGTATGTATGGATGAAGATTTATATTTTTATTTAAAACATAGTAGTCGTCATAAGCATATGTATCACGGAGCACCAACGAAATAATTAATTCGTTAGATGTCTCCTTACCGTACCTTAATAGTAGGAATATCGTCGTACTTTGGACTAAATTGTGAAGAGTGAGCTTATATTTCCTGAATAGAACGACAAATATAATTTAAGTAGGAAGCGCCAAGGTAGCCCGTGAAATTCAAATTGTCTTAGGTTTTTTGCAATTTGCAAAATCAAATCAAAATAATTTATTTGCGTAAATAAGGTACAGAAGGTTGGTAAAATGTACAGACTTGTCTTCTTATTCTGCCTTTCATTTCGGCGTGCGAATATAAAATAAGGTCACATATTATTTTATTTAAATTAATTATTGCAGGTCAGTGTCAGGCTGATGATTCGAGACCGTAACACGTATGCATTTGCAGAACTATAATCATTAAAATCATCAATGCAACCCTCTAAGTTCCTTTAATCCTATTGAATGACTTTTTCAGAAAATAGTCATTCAACGGGAACAAACTGCAAAAAACGTAAGAAAATTTAAAATTCCCGGGCTACCTTAGCGCATCCTCTTTATTGTACGGGTGAGCGAGACAGAATTATTCAAATTTCGTTGTCAACGTAACCGAAGTTGATGTTCACCCTTTCTAACGATTTCAATCTTTGACACCAACAGTGTGTAGCCATTCTATGAACCCGCTATGGCAAAAACTTTAGTACTTAGGATACCAAGTGAAACGGATCTCACTTCCGAGGAAATTTCGGCTGAACTATAAAACTACTGATAGGTTAGATCAAGTTCTATAAACATTGATAGTTAAGCGTGAAAGTTTCAGCTTTCAGAGATGAATGCCCTGCATACCTTCCATTCAAACTCGTTGAACTGCGAAGGCTGCTTACCTAAGTTATACACCTAACACAATAACTTAGATAGACCTTAGATATCGCTATCAGCGATATGACCGCCATTATGGCCCATATATGTAGATCTAATAATATTGCAAAAGAGCTCTTTAACAATTTAGCAGTACATTAAGTCATGCTCTCGTTTGTTAACCCCGAAGCAAAAAAGGAGGTGTTATAAGTTTGCCGCTATGTGTGTGTCTGTTTGTGGCACCGTAGCTCTTAAACGGGTGAACCGATTTGGATGCGGTTTTTTTTATTTGAAAGCAGGTTTTGTAGTGGCGTTTCCTAGACATGTTTTATCAAAATCGGTTCAGTCGTTTCAAGTTCATCAGCTCTTTTGTTAGCTGCGGTAGGGATCTTCTATCAAAACATCAGAAATATCGCAGATGAACATTATCACAACGCTTTTGCATCTATGTTCATTAGTAAATTAACAAACACGGTGTCCGGAACAACGCAGTAACTCCATTATTTTCATGTGCATCACCAGACGTAATCCAGTTTGAACCGGAGCGAACTCGCTTTTATGCGGTTATATCCGCATTTAACTAGTTATACACGCACCGGTAACATCCAGCGCGTTCAGGCAAATGTGACTCGATTTTGTTTGAACACCAAGTTGATCTTAGATGGAGAGGGGTTTGGTCAACTAACGTTTTGAATGGAATTAGTTATGTTTCTATTTTAATCAAAGCAAAATCCAAATGCATTTAAATATACTTACCTGTCATAGACGGGACAACGTGACCAGAATAGTAATTTACTTGCAAATTCCTGGTTGAGGTCGGTACAAAGGTAACATGACAAACCAATTATGGTACAATATCACACCTGTAATCCCTGAAGGGTTAGGCAGAGGTGTACCTAATAGTACAAACATATTTCGTCAGAGATGTTAAAGTCTCAACCTGGCATAGATCCAGACTCCGTGGCTGCCACCGAGGAATTCCTGATGGGAAAACCCAATAACACTTTGCCCGACCCGGGAATCGAACCCACGACCTTTTGCTCAGAAGTCGTGCTTGCGACCACTAGACCTACGAGGCAGCCAAATTATGGCATTTTGCTTTTAGGTGTGACTAAGACCTGGGATCCCAATTTTTTTAGGACTTCTCTCCTGATAGCCTCTCTGCGATACGGTATCCTTAATATCTTTGGCTGCTGCCTGTTTTAAGGTCCTTAATAGCAGTGGAATAACAACTTTTATATTTATCTTTCACGAGCGACATTTCCTTCGTTTTGTTTCTCTCTAGAACAAAAGATTAAAAATTTAAATACTTCAGCTCCATTTACAATTAAAATTCAAACAAAACATTGCGGCGCCATGTTTCAGAGTAACCAGAAAATCTCGGCGTAAATTCGTTCTTATTTTTTTATTTCACAAATTAGGAAGGTGCCTTAACAAAGTATATTTGGGCGAGACCCTGGCCTGACTTCAATTACCACGAGTACTGCTGAATTTTTAAAGCAAATTGTCTTAAAAAGGTAGGATGCGCACTTTGTGAGGCTGGAGACAAAAGCGGGAAGTTATGTACCGTGATATTTATTCAACGACGCTCTCCGATGCTGGGCAAACTTTTAAACTTTACAATTTACAGGGAAAAATTCTTTTAAGGCTCATTTATAGTGTAGGAGGGCTGCTGTCTCTTTGTACTCGAGATAAATGTTGATACCCAGCCGTTCTTGAAGTTTACGTTTCACTTTTTATGACTTCTTATCAGGGACCTCGTTCTGAAGTTGGCCGTAATTTGTATTTTAGCTGGCATGGTAAGTGATGGCGTCGTTTTTTCTTCCGTAATAACAAGGGATATAAGAATAAATTTACATAAAAACAATTGACGACTTCGGTTGAGAATTGGTGACGGATTACCCAACACTGTCAGAGAAAGAAAATTGAACGATAGTACACGACAGTGGCGAAGGGTCCATACAACTCGATTCCTACCGACTTCCCTTTGAAAATTGGCACAGTCAGTATTTTAAAGACAAATAATAAAATCACAGTAAAGAAATCTACTCCGGCTTACCTCTTACAAAAATTGACCCTTCGCTACTGGTACACGATTTATTCATAAAGTCGAAATTTTCAGATGTCACGATGATACACAAACAAAGACAGATTAGTGATGTGATATTAACTTTCAGTAGTCTAAGGTAGGACCAAGAAATACCTAAAACAAAATGTTAGATCACAACGAAGCGATAAAGAAGCAACATTAAAATACCTACCCTTCTTTTACAAACAAAGTATTGATGCTCCACTTTACTACATTCCGTTTCCAATGAAACATGCAATTGTCTCGGAGAAATTGACTTAATGAACAGATATAAAGCCAACAAGTTGTAAAGTGAAATTGTAATGACCTGGAACTTTGGGTCCAGCTGGACTGAGAGCCAACTTGTAGAGTTTAATGGCTTTTGTCGACGTATAGATGTGTGTAGCTTTGGAAACTTGCCAAATGGACAAGATGGAAAACTTAATCAATCAAAGTAGAACCAAATTATCATGATATGTAGAATCATCAAAAGTCCCATGTAATAAGTAGGAGCCTATTGCCATCAACCGTGCAAAGATTCAGGCTCCATGGCCGCTACTGGGAAATTTCTGATGGGGAAACCCAGTAACACTTTGCCTCACCCGGGAATCGAAGCCAGGACTTCTTGCTCAGAAGTCGCGCTTGTGACCACTTCGTACGACACATTCGTACTTTAATATTATAAATTAAATGCTAAAGTAACTCTGCCGCTTACATTTTCACCCCTTAATGGATGAACGAAAAAAAAGAAAAAAAATGGCACTTGGAAACACAATCTACCTACTGTACCTAGGTGAGGAAATAAATAAACTTTTTACTCCAGTAGTATGTTCCCGTAGGAGAGTAGGATAGTTATGAATTTCCGACATCAAAACGGGCGAAGCCGTGGACAAAAACAAGTATGAAATAATAGGTGAAAATGGCCACACAGCACAAAAACAACTAATACACATAAACCAAGCTGACAAGAAGCAGATCTCAAGTCCGCAACACATGCCTGATACATTCGGCTTTATGAAGTGGGACTACGAGTATGTACTTTCCTAATGTGTTGACACACTTTAGGTTAGTACATATTCATATTGTTATTATATTACAACAACATTAGCAACATTACTACAATAAATTACTTAGCCTAAAAACTGCTAGGTCTAGAAGCTTAAAATTTTACACTCATAGGGTTTCTTTTTATTTTTTTTCTCCCTTCCCCTCCGCCTAGTGTCAGACTTGTACTGACTAAAACCTACCCATGATCCTTCTTAGTTTCTTAAGTAACGAAAAAGATGACTAAAGAAGAGTTTTTTTTATTCTGCCCCTAAAGATGTCAAATTTTGTAAGGAATCCGTCATTTTTGCCGATAACAAATTCCCATCGGACACGGCTTGTTATCGAAGAAAAATATTCAATTACTTAAGCCGCTCCTTAAAAGTTACTAACAAAAAGGTCAGCGAACGACTTCCTTATCCCCCATCCCATAAAAACAAAGATCGTCACAGCGATCGATATTCCGCCTTCCAATTGACGTCTAACAAGCATCGTAAACAAAAACCAGTAGACAGACGATGAGGTATAAATTCACACAAAGAAACAGCTTGCTATGCAATAAGTCCGCACCTGATTTACGAGAAATATACGGTTCGTTTACGGACGTTGGAGGAAAGATCCCATAAAGGATCCCTAACAATGATAAGCCGTTTGTCAGCAACTGGGAAAGACTTGGTCATCCTATCTTGTGGAAGTCGTAAAGGTAGCAACGATGTCAAGAGCGAAAGCCTTTACATTACAATGAACATCGTCAGAGAATATTTCTATAACTACCATGTATCAAAACTTTGGCGATGTCAGTTGTTATCTTAGTGAATTTCATTTCATTTATTTCATAACCAATTTTTACATTGTATCTAAATTTTACAAACACCCACAACACGGCGCTTAAGGTTTACAATTACACTTATTTCGTCAAAAATAAAATTTAGTTCAATAATACCTACAATTCAAATTAGGTACCTTGGCAGTTGCACCGCTACCAATGCAAAAAATAAAAACACGTCAAAAAAAAACATGAATATAAAAATGAATCATGTCATGACAATAAAAAAATGTTAGTAAAAATAATATTCATAGCAACATGAGGACTTAGACAGGTGGCTACCTAATTGCCGTGAGCATACCAAACCGGAACACGGACTACGGTTTGCCACCAACACATCTCGTAATGTTTCTTCCTAGCATGTCGATGGTAATCTCAATTGAGTCGGTCAAGAACTCGACTAGCTACTCCAATAGCGTCCATCACTTCCTATAATGAACAAACAGCAAGACACGCAAGACACGATATTAAGTGCCCCATCGTTTGAGGAACAGCACCACATGTAAAGCAGAGTCATCATCATCAATGTATCTCACCTGAGCAGGTATCCCTTTGATATTCCACCGGATAATAACGAAGTATTAAAATAACGACGTTTCAAAGAACCCGCGATATCGGAAATGATATTCATTGGATGTGGACGCTAAAGTTGAAATTTTTCATTCCACTGCAAGAATATTCAGACGGATTGGATTTGAATTCGCAAAATTGGATCATCGGCTTGGTTTAATCAATGAATAAAGACTAAACTTGATATAAGCTGTTATTGGTTTCAATACAAGGCATGAATAATGATTTCGAGTTATGATAAAACTATATTGGTAAGTGGAAACGTTCCCAAACATGTCTATTATGTATAGTTTTGCACATAATATTTATTTCTTTTATTTTATACTATTCGGGCAACTTACAGCTAATATAAACAATGTTCTTAAACAATAAGAATTCGAAGGCCTTTTACAAATTTCCACAGATAAACACTTTAAACAAAAATGACAACAAAATAAAACTAGGTACAAAATACTATAACATAAATTAAACAAAATAAAGCGAGCTATTAATAAAAATTGCAAACAAAAAAAAAAAAAACAAAATTCAGGGGCGAACAATTACGACACAACAACACAATACACACATACAACAATTACAACACACACAACATTATTACAATTATGTGTATATCTTACAAAGAGGTATTTACGGCTTTACCAATTCCCCGATGAATCTCTTTATTGTCCCATAATGTAACCCGTATCATTCTAGGTACATTTTCCATGAAGATCGCAGTCTGTAGATACAAATAATTAATTTATCTCAAATATTTATTAAATAGCTTTGCAAAATTGTTAAATGGTTTAATTAATCTGGGATCGTATTAACAAGTCGATAGAGCTCATCATTCTGAATCTGATGAGATGTAACATGACTAATCGTCGTCAAAATATCCCTTATGTCAATTGAAATAACGATCGAAATTGAAACCCAACAATGCTTGCCATAAGAAATAATAAGTGAAAGCTACGCAAGTGCTACGAGTGCTACGACGTAGCCCTTTGTTACTACGATTTAGATTTTAGATTTACGGAAAAACTTATTCAGATTACAATTTATTTGGCTATCAGCCAATTAATACAATCAAATGCAAATTCAATAAGAGTTGCATATACTCCAATTATGTAACACTTTTCCCGTATTTGAAAAAATAATATCACGCCTGTAATCCCCGTAGGGTAAGACAGAGGTGTACCTAATAGTTCACTCACATTTTGCAAGTTATATTAAAGTCCCATGTAATGGGGGGCGAGCCTGTTACCATCAATGGGGCACACATCCAGACTTCGTGGCTTCTACTGAGAAATTCCTGATGCAAAAACCCAATACCACTTTTGCTCAACCCGGGAATCGAACCCAGGACCTGATGCTCAGCAGTCGCGCTTGCGACTACTCGACCAACGAGGCACTTTATATTTGATATACCCAATTTAATATTCTGTACAATTAAGTACTATCGCCCATAACCACATACTACAGCTTCAACGAAAATTAAAATAATTTAAATGCAATGAAACACGAAATCCTCAGGAGATTTAAAACAAACAGCATTAACATAAAGCTGAGCTGCATTCAGTCGAGTAATGAACGGTTTTAAATTAACGTTCATTTGCTTGACCCTTAGGTTTAACAGGATATTTCAATTACGAGTAAGCTCCAATATTTCATTTGTCGGTTCCCATGCGGGTTGCGAGCGACTTTAAATAATATGGAGACTGTTATCGCTATAAATTCATTCTGGGTTCACATGTACCACAAAGCCCCGCGGTCGAAACGTTATTAAAATCAAATCGCTGCGAGTACCACTGATTTAAAAATGTATTCATTTTGAGTTCTTTATAATTGAATAGCCGCCTATGTACCTACTGTTTTGTTGTTACGCGAGATAAATTGAAAGTTTGCAAGATTGATATAAAGGGTGTAAATAGACTCTTAACGAAGCCAAAAGGCACTTGTTGTCCCCGTTTTGCGATCATTTTTGTGTTCTAGACCATACCTAGGAACCTTCTAGTTACGGAGATATTGGGGGTGAAAGTTCCAACTTTTTCACAAGGTTTTTTTTAAAATACATATTTTAATGTTAGATTTTTACTTTAAACAACTTTACAACCCCCGTACTATTTAATCCATCCATCAGCACAGCGCTTTGAGTGCGTTCCATCGCGTCCTACCGTAAAACCTGATTTTTGACCCCAAAAAAAATGTCGTTTGCCAGCAACAATTTTTGCGTAAAGTTACTAAGTTTGATGTACAGAATGCTTGGTTGACGGCTTCGTGAAGGATCTGTTTGCACCCTGTATAACACACGCAGCACAATCAGACTACACCTGTTTATCTCTACCTTCGAAATCTTACCCAAAGCCCTAAGACTACTATCTAGTTAACTAACTGGCCAATAATGTTGCAAGCTACTCATTTCAACTCAACTTTTGGTAACTATGCTACCTACTTACCAAACCATATTTGTTTCTATCACCGCATGCATTGCATGGACACTAGACTATTTCACTAACATTTTGGCTTTTAGCATCATAAACCACTCAACGGCTGACCAATTCTAAATATCATCGATCGAAACGTTGTGTCCTACCTAGTAACCATTTATTAACAAAATCATGAATTAATAATTTATCCTGGTGCACGGTTTTATGACCTAATATACTCCTAGCAGGCAATCGTGGTATAGTATAGGTAACATCGTCATAATACCGCACAGGTGGACACTGCCGGTCGCCCGTTCGATATAATCCATAGTTACTCATTTATTAATCACCTATGATACAGTTACCTTAGCTATGAAGATCCAAGGACCCTGGTTTTGTACCATGGGATACATACAAGACGTTGATGTTATGTTACCTAAATACAAGTTGAAATTAGTGGAATTACCAACGTAAAGTAGGTTGGCATTCGGTGGTATGGAACAAATTGAGTTAGATTTATATTTTTTATGAGCTACGGCCAAATAATAGTAACTAAAGTCTGTTTTTTTAATCTCGGAGACTAAATTGACAAGTACAAATGGCCAACTGACATAGATTTCAATAGCATTTAAGTCAGTTTTGACATTTTCACTTGTCAATTTAGCCTCCGAGATTAAAAAACAGACTATATGCGGTATTTCTATGATTAAGATCATTCAATGATTTATAGAACAATCATGCTTTTATTCAAAAGCAACATTTTAAGACACATTCTTAAAGCAAATGCTATATTAATATCTATTTATAATATCAACATAGGAAGGGTTAAATCCCCACATGCTACCCTCTCGCTAGACAATCGATCTATAACTTTGGCAGCCGTAAATTGATGCATCACTATAACTACGAGTTTAATTCAGTTAGCAAAAGATATTATTTACCGATACAATAACATTTTATAAAACTATGTTGTCCATATGAAACCGGTCGGTCATCATAAGTCTGTAAAGAGGAATATCAATCTAGAACAAGCAACTTTATGGATAGATGCATTGTGTGTAGTCCGTGAACATTCAACTATGAACAGTAACACATCATCCATATAAACAGAATCAACATAATGCCTTGTTATTTAATAACAAGCAATTTTCCCAGTTTTCTCGCTTATCATAAACTTTTAAAACCATGATTTAACTTCAAAAACATTGGTAAGCACTTTACCTCGATACTCAATTTTCATTAATGCAATAAGTTACTGTCTAAGAGGATTTGAGAGTAGCCATTTTCTACATCTACCACACGCTCGCTGAGAATATCTTACACTCCAGTTAATCGTGTACGGATATGGATGTGACAGTGTGCCGTCGACATGTTTGTTTACACTTCAAGGGTTTGTTTTGTCTGCATTTCTGCAAGTTGTTTTAGTTACTTAGTAGGGGCTAACATAGGCTGAGTTATTTACACAGCGGATCTCTTTCTAGACTCGTAGAGGTTATGGATGTCGATATTTTGTATAAAAAAAGAAGTATGATTGACGGAACTCATAATTCATGTAACACAGTTGCCGATCGTCTTTTTTATGCAAAGTGTAAATTTTACTTTACGGGCTTCATTATGTTTCAATTTTATTTCGTCTCCGTCAGTAATAACTGTAACTTCGTAACTGTTGACCTTTCTGCTAGGAATAAGTTCTCGAATATTAAATTTTCTTTCAGTGAGCCAAGTTTACTGGCTTATTCATATTATTATCGGTACGTGGGCCGCCTTATTCAGCACGTACATAGTATTGCCATGTTGCCATCACTAATCTACCTGCCAAGCGTAGTGATTACGGTGGCAATTAGTAGACTGGCAGCTCTGGCAAACTGTCACTGTGGTAATTATAGAACTAATTTCATGCGCTTTTTGCTAGTATATGGCATAAATCAACTTTAATATTTAATCAATTGTAACAGTAGGTAGTTTATTTTTGTTGATTAATTAATATTATTGTCTATTTATATTTGATTACCGTATTGTTTTCATAGTTTTTGAGGTGGTGTCTTTAATTTCTTTTTTTTTTTTGCTCTTCAAACCCTGTCTCGTGGGGCCTTGTTGTTCTGTTTCTTGTTTTGTTAAACTTCTACACAACCAGATCTTTATTTATTCGGGTCTGATCAAAAAAATTATTTGCATGATGGCTTTTTTTTTTGCAAAAATAATTTTGTACGTGGAAGTCTAAGTTTCTTCTCTTCCATCGAGACCTACCTACATCTAGAGTACAGACCTAACAAAAAACCAGTTATTTAAAATAAAACTGCCCGAGAATCTTACTTAGCAAAGTAGCAAAGTGCGGAGTTTGTAAAAAAATAGAATGAAAAAATTCCTCGACTTGTTTGAAACTCTCATATTTTAACTAGGCTGCTGAATTCAAACAATCTGATGGAGATTTAATAAATTGTTTGCCTTTAAAAGGCTACTTAGTGGCCTAGTTATAAATTTTGAAGTAGTAGTAGTGTTCATTATTATACACAGAGAAGAATAAGTATTATATGTATAGAAATGAATTTTATACAGAGTGGAAGGGAAAAGGGAAAATGTATGGAACAGCTGTTTTTTTTACTGATGAAAAATTTCTATGTATTTTTTCAGATTTACGTACTGAATACGTGTTAACCGTTTTAGCGTCGCTTTCCACCCTGTATATTTATTTAAACTTATTGCACACGTAAAGAAACAACTGTACACAGGCCGACTGTATGCCTGAAGCATTTTAAACTAAACATGGCAGGCAACATGAAAGATAGTCATCATCTGCCTAGCCTTTTCCCAACTATGTTGGGGTCGGCTTCCAGTCTAACCGGATGCAGCTGACTACCAGTATTTTACATGGAGCGACTGCCTATCTCACCTCCACAACTCATTAGTACTGGGTAATACGATACTCCTTGACAAGACTGGCTGTCAGACTAAAAGATAGTAATAACTATAAAGATTATTATTATCAAAATCTGAAACGCTTCAAAATTCTAAAATGTTCATGTTCGCTGGTCCTTTCAGGAATATCTAATTTATCACATCAATGAAAACTTTCACGTGTAACTAAAACAAAAGCCACATTTCGCGTTGAATCGTCACTAACGATAAGGAAGCGTACCTCTCCGGCACTTATCGGCACGCGTTCCGGACCGGAGGACGTTATCACGCCGGACCCTAATTAAAAGTAGGAAATTAAAGGGTTTCGGCACTAAAACCTTTTCCCTAATACCTCAAGATTCGACGTTAGAAGTAACGATCTATAAAACAGAATGGACGGACACAAAGCTGCACTTTATTCCTCTACTCTAAATCAGATGGATTGCTCAGCGAATCTGCGAACATTCCATTTAGCTACAAAAGAAACTATTAATTCAACTCTCCAGAGAGTGCTGTATAGATTCCGTTGTTTCAATACCTTTTCGGATTATTAGCCGACCTTTTAGAATTCACAGAATTAGATCTACGTTTAAAAAGAACGGGAAAGCCGGTGGGAACAATAAAACAAACGTTAGGCAAAGGTGTTCCTAATAATACACCCACATTTCGCTTCGCCAGTTATGTTTAAAGTCCCATGTAATAGGGGGCGAGCTTATTGCCATCAACCGAGTATAAACCCAGTGTGATAAAATCCTGATGAAATAACCTACTAACACTTTGCTCGACCTTGAAATCGAACCCAGGACCTCATCGTCAGCAATCGCGCTTGCGACCGGGATTATTTATAACAATAATACAAAACAATATCAAGCCCACAAAAATAATAACAGACGCACCATATGCAGCATCCTCGGCTAACAATCCGGCTAATGCGCGCGCAGACATTTGCAATAAAAACCCCATTGCGGACACAATACACGTAAAAATACACTCCACATATTTCACCGTTTTCGCACAACGATTATTGTGTCTATTCTAAATGAGTACAACTATCTACACATAAACTTTATGTCTTTGGTATAAGGTTGGAATTGTAATGGTAACTATATTTTCGCACAGCATGAGTTCTTCTTCCTATTGAGTTGATTCGCGGTTACGCACGACCACTGTGTGACGACATGTGGCGCAAAGGGTTAACTTAAGGGTTAAAACACTGTTGTTTTCTTTATGGGTTAGCTAAACAAAGGGCAAAGGGTAACAAGTTCGCGCCCGCCGCCCGCTGCGCCGTTGTTCTTTTTTTGGCTAAAAATGGATTATTGTCGGAAAAATGGTTGACGTCTTTATTTAGAGTACTTTCGTTTATCATATTGTTGAATTATGGTGACATTAATCCTTTTAATAGCTGATTTTTTTATTACTTAATTGTTTCTTTGAGCTCGATTGCCAAAGAGTGTTATATAAATTGTCGGGTTAGAAAATCTGAAAACCTCTATTTTGAAATTCATCTGTTTGACGAAACTCTTGAATAGTACGTTAAATCGTACTCCAAACCGTATAATGCACTCACTTGTTTCGCCGCACATTAAGTTCGACAAACGCTTTATACATTTACATTTCCTCTGACAATAGATACTAAACTGATCCTTATGCGAGCACAGTAGGGTAAAATTTGCAACAATCATTTTGATTGGTGAAATTGTCAGATTATACAGTGTAGGATGACAAGTGGCACTTGGGGACAATTGAATTTTTAGTAACAGTTCGCGATACCCTCTCGAAATTTATTTTTTAACAAATGTCGCGGTAGATTATCCGAATACAAAATGATAGCGGTTTAATATCGCGGGGTGCCCCAGAAGGCCATATTGGGGCACTTTAAAAACTCATCCGTAAATTAAATGTAATTGTTCGCTTGTTAACCGCTCCGAAGGGGACTCAATGTACTTTTTTATATTTTTTTTCTTATTACTTTTTCATTTGTACTTTGTTACTCATGATTTGGAATAGATTTGTAAATGTAAAGAAGATTTATGTTAAATTGGTAATAATAGTGAAAATGAAATAAAACAAGCCGTACATTCTGCCCAGATAGGTACTTTGTACTTACGTACCTAATGATTTTCTTTCAGAAAAATCTTACCTTAATCAATCAATCGCAGATAACAGCAAAATAGCTCAAACTCAAAGGAAATACCCAACTGAAAATCAATTTATCGTTATAATGTAATATTGTACAAAACTTTTTTTAACAAAGATGTTTCTGTGCTAATCGCCTCGTAAAAATACACTTCAATTTAAATCATTTATAAAAATATTAAAGCATTCAACGTAAACAAATAATTAGATTTCAACTCACGAAGATAACATTTTATTACTAACTTTATTACTCTTTGGGTCAATAAATTGATGGTCGCAGACAAGTTAATTAAATCAGGGCCTTTATTACGGACATTGTAAAAACCGGTCGTTAACCGAAATATAAAGATATGCAGTTTTATCATTAACGAAGATGCTGTAATTAGGAGACGCTGATTACTTCGCCACGTGTTTGTCGCCGAGGTGTTCGTCTTCTGCATTATAAATGAGCCCTAACTGCGCCATTCGACTGAAACATTACTGAAACAAAGGAAACTTGCAACACATTTTATTTATCATTTCCATTAGCGAAATGAAAATGAAAACATTAATAATAAAAATGAATGCGGCAAAACTGCAGTACAAAAAAAACAGAATATTTTTTTATGAAAAGTACACATTCGGTAAGCTAATAAGCCTATTGTCCTTCAGTGATAAGCAAATATGTCCTAAACTGACAAAAGGCAAAAAAACTCTGGGTCCGGTCGCAACATAAGGTGTGAATGTTCACCAATTTACTGGCCATTGACAATACGTATAAAAGACGGCCCCTATAAACCGCGTGTCCCATTTGGCCCACTTGACCCCCTCGGGAGCATAAATTATGCATAATCATCAGCATATCGAGTGCGTTCACTGAATTATGTGGACTTATGCCCGCCATGTAACTGTGTGGTTTACTAAACGCTCTCTCTATACTTCGTACTTGTTGAGAAAAATCTTACTTTTTACTTATCCTACTAATATTATAAATGCGAAAATTTGTGAGGATGGATGGATGTTTGTTACTCTTTCACGCTAAACCTACTGAACGGATTTGGATGAAATTTGGCACATAGATAGTTTATAACCTGGATTAACACCTATGATACTTTTTATCTCGGTAGTATGATCCCGTGGGACAGTTACCGATATTCACGCGGGTGAGGCCGCGGGCAACAGCTAGTAAGTACTAAATTACAAAATGTAACAAGCCGTTAAAAATCACGTCTTTTGTAGCTCTTATATTTAATTTAAACGTCAACCTTGGGAAGGAAAGGACGTAGGAAGAATAGGAAGACGTTAACTATTTAAGTGGTTTATTTAACAACTATTTGTCGCCATTTTTTTTGCGCTACAGTTAGAGAAATATTAGTTATTTTTCTGAAAGTAACATAAATGCCACGATTTAACAAAATGCTAAAAAAAAACCGAACCGCTTTATAAATCCATGAACTGCATTTTATTTGATTCTATCACGATTACTTAGATTAACAAACCGTTAGATAAATAAATACTTACTAAGTACAAATTAGAGCTCTCTAAATCGTTTTATCGTCGAAAAATCTCTAATTTTCCCCCAAAATCTTTTTTACGCATATATTCACGAACAAAAAAGCTGGATAAAAAGACGTAATCGTGTTGCAAGGGCATTAGAATCGACGTTAGAATTTGTTTACCGATAGATACTATCTGCCCCAGCACCCAGGTGCATATTTTGCATACATTCTGTGAGCCCCGAATTATTAAATGTTTGTAAGCTCTTTAATGAAAGTTTTAACCATCGTTAGAACAATTTTGAGTAACGCGGTATTTGTAGGGTTAAATTTAAATATGAATATAAAATCTAGAGTAACCTTTTTCAAGTAAGGTTTGATGTCAACACAATTATATTTATTTGAATAAAACAATATTATATACACTTATAAATTAAAATAACTTAAAGTAACTAACTTAACAATAAATTAAAAAAACTGGCCAAGTGCGAGTCGGCCTCGCGCTTGAAGGGTTCCGTACCATCGTAGTATGTAAATTAAAGGGGGCTCCCCCCTTTAATTTTTTAATTTATTATTTGTTGCTATAGCGGCAACAGCAATACACATTCTGTGAATTTCAACTGTCTACCTGTTACGGATCATGCGATACAGCCCGCTGACAGACGGACGTCCGGACGGACAGCGGAGGTTTAGTAATAGGGTCCCGCTGGTTATCCTTCGGGTACGGACCGTACAGAACCCTAAAAAAGCCGTCAAAAAACTCCTCAACGCTGTAAACGGGTAATGTCCCCAAGAGACTGGCGGCGTTGCCACGTTGTATGGCAACGCTCGGCCTCTCGTCAAGGTAAAAACCAGCCCTTGGGTCACGGGAAGTGTCAACTACATAGGTTGGATTCCAGTTCACCTTTTTGCTGTTAATTGATCCTGCTTTTAGTGCAAAAACAGGAAACTAGATCGCAATCCCAAAGCGATCGTAATTCTACATAGTAGTACTTAATTCTTTGTTAATGATATTCTTTTCTTAACTAGGTTTAAGGCTTTTCAGCGGTAGATGACTTAGGTTTATCGCCATTTTTAATAGGATATGAAACCCTCAATACTAAAATGTTAATGAAAGAATAAAAAGGCTTCTAATTTCCTGGGTTCTGAAAAACAACCGGTGGGCGGCGCCGCACTTCTCATTTTAATTAAAAACCGCTAAATTGTTCAGCCTCGGCTTCTTTTCATTCGATAATGAGTCAACGTGGCGGATAATGAAGTATACACACTGTTGGATACTTTATGTATTGATACGGACTGTACTCTAGCTAGATTGATGGTCAGACATGATTTTGGATTTAAATTAAGAGCTTTTGTATTTGTAGTACCTCTTATTAGTCACGGATCCCCGGATGAAAATCAATCTCTCATCAAGGTCACCTCTGTTGGGACGCCGGATTACATCCGACTGGAATATGCTTTTTAACAATCAATTTCATTGGCTTTTACTTTGGCAAGAGGCTAAGTGGTGCCATGCGATGTGGCAACGCCGCCAGTCTCTTGGGCACATTACCAGCTGACAGCGTTGAGGAGGAGTTTTTTGATGCCCTTTTACAGTTTGTTGTGAGTTTATTTATTTTAGATTATTTAATAGTTTTTAATTAATAATGTATTTAGTTAGTTTAATCAATAATTAATAAACATATGTTTATTACAAGAAGATTAAATTACGCTAAACTAGCTTATGCCCGTTGCTTCCCGCGTGGAGGTTGGTAATTTCCCACAGGATCGTACTACCAGGATAAAAAGTATCCTATGTGTTAATTCAGGTTATAATCTATCTGTGTGCAAAATTTCATTCAAATGCGGTCCGAGGTTTTTGGTTGAAAGAGTAACAAACATCCAGCCATCCATACATCCTCACAAATTTTCGCATTTGTAATATCAGTAGGATATGAATTACATCATCAAAGTCCCAAAAGAAAATTTCGACTTTTTAACCTTTTACACTACTGGAACATAGCTTCCGAGGAAAAAACAGCTGTTCCATTCATTGTGACCGTGTAGGTTTCGCAATGTCGTATGCAACTGTTCATTTTTTTTCGTCTAGAGCCTTGTACTGCTTTGTAAAAGATTCTCATGATGTACCTTACACCCTTTTATACTCTGTTTTTAAAGTACATAGCCTCTCTTTTTCCTACTGCCTGAGTACATGGTAAGCACTTAAATTCGGGTCAGTAGCAAGTAGGACATCGCGTTGATGTGGTCACTGTACTGCTCCACAGTGTAGCACAACTTTGAAGTGGTGCGCGCCTGACAATAGCCATTGAGTTCCCGACAGATAGCAAGATAATAGTATATAGATGGACACTGTTTGTTAACCGACCCATGTCACTTAAAGGAGGTGTTGAGTTTACTGGTAACTGGCTGACTTTTAGGGTGATTTAATGTCTTTTGCTCTGAAGGAGCTCGTGGCTAAATAATAACAGCCGCTCGGGTGGATCTTTAGGTTAAGCCGTGCTTGCCTAGGTTGGTCTGTGGTTGGGTGACCGTCCATTACATACCGAGTTTCTTCCGTGCCTCGGAAAGCACGTTAAGCCGTTGGTCCCGGCTGTCATTTGTAGATCTTTGACAGTCGTTAGGCAGTCAGTGGCCCAAAAAGTCTGACAACCAGTCTTACCAAGATATATCGTATTACCCAGTACTAAATGGGTTGTGGAGGTCAGATAGGCAATCGCTCCATGTAAAATACTGGTATTCAGCTGCATCCGGTTAGACTGGAAGCCGACCCCAATATAGTTGGGAAAAGGCTAGGCAGATGATGGTGTGCTGCTCTTTTATGTTTTCTCAAGTGACTAGTATAACCGTTTTTGGGCCAAAAACTTCGAGCATAAAGCGGACATGTCAGTACGGACTGAACACCATTGACGATATTGTGGCTTATATTATAAAAATACAACCATTCCAAACATTTTGGCCGTGTAGGTATTGAGTCGGGCGGTTATTCTGGCCCTTAAAGTCAACACGTCTTTTATCTTATCTATTTCAGACCTTCCTCTTTTTCCAAAGCCACCAAACTTAAAAAAACTAACAAACTCTTTGACCGAAATGCTAGGATTCATTGATAACCATGTTTAAGTTTATCTTTCTTCGTGCTTTTTTTTTGGTTAGTTTACCGACAGCATAACAGCTGGTAATGTATAAATAAGAGTACTACAGAGGCATTCTATCCTTAATTCCGCGTGAAGTTAATAAACATAATATGCTTAGGTACTTACTTTCAGTATGTGCTTGCTTGCTTATCTACGTGTGTGTGTAATATGACGTCGTTTATGGCTAAAAAGCCCACTTCTGTGAAGGCACTTAGTTACGTTTACATCCACACTTATGCGTTAAGTGCAGTCGGCTCTGCAGTAGCAGACTGCCAATTGTGCCTTTTAGTTCGTTTTTTAGCGGAATACTGACACCTACTGAGTCAACACAGGACGAGAATACACTCTCATATTATATGGAGTTTCACTAATTAGTAAAACTTGTATTTAATTATATAGCAAAATTCCGCAGACGTTATGTATTTTGATATCTAACCTTATCTAAACCTATCTTTTTTTCTTTGGGTCTAGGATAATAGAATATTTAAGTGATATTATATCGGTTAATAATCAGTTCTTGTTTCAAAACTCACAAACGTTTGTGAGGTTTGATATAAAAACTGATTGGGTATGGATAATAATATCTTAACACGATATAACAAAAAAAAACTTATATTTATAATTCAAGTAACTTTACTATCTTTGCAGTCAGAATTTCGTGTGTAATTCAAGAAATCTTTACACACTTTGAGTTATATATTCATAAAATAAAATGAGTTCACAATCGTATACTCCCGATTCTGGGGCTCATTTCCCGTTCCATTAAAGTTGGAAACTTTTAAACTGATACGAAAGTCGGCACAAGATATCGCGACCGTTAAAGTTTGAAATCGGACATTATCATCAGATACTGCATACGCTTCGACGTCTCCGTACAAGGTAGTGGCACGGCCAAGTTCGCTTTGTGAATAGTTAGTGTATAAAATGTTATTAAAGATATTATGGTATTACGTTGCTTGAAAATTATGCATCACCATTAAGTATCACCTAAGAAAGAATGTTCGTTTTATAAATATTATAAAACAATGTAACTTTTCGTGTTCATCAGTGTGTGTGTCCCACTCAGATCTTCCAAACGACACAATGAATGTTGATGCAGTTTTCACCATCCTTTAGAGCATTTATTATTGAAGGTTTATTTAACAAAATACATTTTTTTTAAATACATTCATTTATTAAACATAGTATCGATGTCTTGTCAATGTCGTAAAATTGTGCGAGCCCCTTCTTCGGGTCGCCGGACAATTATAAGTAACTATTAAATAAGTAATATCAAATAAACCAAAGCAAAGTATAACACAGTTACCAAATAATTTAAGGATCGTAGTTTAGGAATATATATTAATAATAGATATAGTACGTATAATAAAATACAACCTTTACAGGTAGAAACTTCATAATCATTGTTATAGCGACGACAAAAACGTCCCAGAGAAACGTGACGTATTACGAGGGAAACTAACTTACGCTCTTTATTGCTCTTATTACTATGAATATGACTTGACACCTCGTCGATCACGGCCGTAAAGGCGCGGCTACAAAGCAGCCCTCAGGACTAAGGGACCTGCCCCACTGCCAGCGATAAGCGAGAAGAGCTAGCAAATAAAATCAAAGTATATCTCTTACTGGCACGGTAGCTAAAATGTTTCGTACGTTTTTGAGCGAGAAAATAGCAGGGATGTAGCGACCAGTCGGGAAAGCCGACTATACTTAAATCAAGAGAAATATACATGTATAGCTAATATTCACATTAACAATTACCATGATGTGAATTAGCTCTACATGAAATGGAGACGCCCCCTGAACTCTACCGACAGCAATGATCGGCTTGGCCGATTAGTCGGTCTTTTTGCAACCGACAGTCAACCAGTCGGCTAGTCGGCTAGTCATACTCGGCCACCTTTAGAAATTAGTCGAAAGCTGGTCGCTTCCTCGTCTGTGGTGGGTCAGATGCTTAAGCTAGTCCAGTTCAACCCACGGCCTACGAATGAGTCGCACAGTCAACCTGGAGTCATCGTGCACATCCTTCGTAGTACATCTCAGCCGCGAGACACAAGCTCAAGCTACTTGCGTCTTTTGTCTTGCGACAGCAACTGCGCAGAATATAAATAAAAGAAAATGTTCAGATCATAATGCCACGCGCCTAACCGACACGACTACGTAATCGAAAAAACGAAGCGCGCGCCTGTCGCTTGACGCAAGTCGAATCGCTCAAAGCCAGGAACGGGGCCTTAGGCTGTCATCAGACGGACTGCATCGCAGCAACCGCGCGCAGTCAATATATTCAACTGTTTCGTTGGATATTTTTTCAACATTTGAATATTTCGATGTGATTTCGATTGCGCGCGGTTGCTTCGATGCATTCCGTCAGATGGCAGCCTAAGTGGACGGCCGACGTTACTCGTAGTATGCCGTGCTCACACTGCACAATTGTTGACCTCAATCGAACCCGGCTTTATTGGTCAACGCGACCGCAGCTTGATTGACCGAAAACTTTGGGTTTTAAAGCCCATGCACGACTTATGCCAGTCATTAAATTATTCGCTTGGAATCAGATTTTATAGCGTATTAGATTATGCAATTAAATAAGCATGTAACTATACATATAAAGTCACGTCTAGTTCCCATGAGGGTCGTCAGACAAAACAGAACGCGACCTGCGACGATCCTTATACCATACTCCTTTGTTAATTAAATAAATAATTGTGTGTTCGTATTTTTGTTAAAATCGAAGACAAGTGACACCCAACAACCCGCGCTGTGCCCATGTAGTTAACTTACATTGAGTTTGAGTCCCAGCAGTGGGAACGCTACAGGTGGTCAAAAGCTTTTCTCTACGCTCGATCCAAACGATTATTATTTAGGTACCCGAAAACCTTTATCCATACCATGACGATGTTATTTGCATTCCTGAAATCTATTGTATACATAATCCAGCAAATAGCGGTCTTTGGAGACGTTTACGAGATAACTGTAATAAAGGTGAGATACGGCTAATTCGCCGTAAGCCGTTTATAGGCGCGTTAACAATTTAATTAAACAAAAAAATTCATCGTATTTAGATCTGTAAGGAGAATTTGCTTAATATGACGAATACTAAACTAGTATAACTGATTAGTCAACACCATCCAGGTGGCTACCATGACATCTTAAACCAGTAGTAAGAGATGGCGCTAGACGACCTGTGTAGCTCTGTCTCTTTCTCACACTGGAATTACTCCTGCTTTAAGACCTTATAGTAACCCCCCAGTTTGTGAAATTCTTTCTCTCGGCGGCGCTAAGCCAATTATTGAAATTTTAAGGCAATCTTCTATGTGTCGCCTAGCACGATAAGAGGCTTCATGTAAGTTTATAATCTTGCAAATGTCATATTAATCATCTTCAGGGCCCAGTGAATCGAAGGGATACTCTGAGTGCGTAGCCAGATCTAATAATAACTAAAGGCCAAGAGACTTCGATCCTGACAGAAATATACCTACAACATAATTTGGTATTTTATGTAAAGAAAAACGTTACCTCATCGTTTGGGCAATATATTTACGTTTAGGATTCGTACTATTATAGGTAAATAAAAGGACACGACTGTGGTTCCGATCGTCATCATTTTAAAATGGGGAGTTCCAGGCATAGAGCAATCCAACTTATGACATAGGTGCTGAATATAGACTATAAATAAGACATCTCTCAGTTATCAACCAACGTGTGTCTCGGAAAGCTGTCTTTTGTAGATCGTTGACAGTTGTTACATATAGTCAGTGGCCCGAAAGTCTGATGTCTGACAACCAGCTAGTCCCCCTCCCCCCTCCCTAGTCGATACCCCTTGGGTTGGGAAGGTCAGTTAGGCAGTCGCTCCATGTAAAACTACCAGTGTTTTACCGGCTGCATCTGGTTCGACTGGAAGCCGTACCCAATATAGTTAGGAAAACGGTTGGGTAGTAGATGATATTTTTCTTTATCTAAATTGATAACCTTTTTCCTTCAAAATGTTCATGTGTATGTTTTGTTTGTTTTAGTGTGAGCGTGCCAGGCTACGCGGGTGGGTTGTCGGCGTCGCTGCCCGGCGGCGGCGGGGTGACCGGCGCGGCGTGGGAGCGATTGGGGGCGGAGCTGGTTCTGTCAGCGCTGGTGGCGGCCGCTCACTTCGCTGCTATGGAGCGCCGCTGGACCGGAGCTGCTCCGGCGCTTCTCGGCGCCGCCTACTGTGCCGCTAGCTTTGTCTCCGTTAGTATTCTTTACCTACAATTCCGTTAATATTCCAAAAATATGTGACATCACACTGGCAGCATAAATATCTGACACCACTTTGACATACAGGTAATTTATGCCCGGTTCCTATAAACAAGAAACGAGTCGTTTTGCTTACGGATAGTGGTATTTTCTACGAGACGTATGCCAAAACCATTCCTATAAAAAACGTTTCGTAAGTAAAGTTACCGATAGATCAGTACCTACGGATGGGAGGGTTACGAATAACGAACCGTTAAAGCGTAAGGTCGTTTTCTTCTATTTCAGTTTCAATGGTGTTATCGGCCCTTAAATGGTAGTGATTCAGCCAAGTTCTCACAGCACTATTTATTTAACCTGCAAGAAAATTCTACACCAAGTTAAACTATTTATTTCAATGAGCCCATTAAAAGACATTTTTTTGATCGTCAAATACAGAATTAGAATTGAATTTTATGCCCATTCGCAAAGGTTACATAAAGTACAAGCAAATAAAATGAACTTATTATTGCATAAAACCTTCAACAAATCTGGTATCAGGTACCAGGCGAGTAGCAAGACAAGATGTTGCATTGTCTGCCGTCTGCGCTATTATGTGGAATGTATTACAGCGAGCTACCTGCCTTTTGTGCACAGCATCCTTAAGGACAGCTGGTGGCGTGCCCATCTGTCGGCTCTCGGAACAAAGTGTGTACGTAAAAAAATAACTACCTACGCAATACCTTCGATGTGCCCATTGAAATATTATGTATGTGCAAAACGGACTATACGTAGTGTTTTTGTGCCGATCATATATATTCGGTATTTTTTCTTACAATTTTGAAGGCAATAGGAGCACCAAACCAGCGCCAGCCAGCGGCACATCGAGGCAACAATTCAGTTACGATGCTCTATAATTTTAAAACATACATACTATATTAGATTTTGTTACGAACTCTATCGAGAAACGCAAAGTTGACTTATTTGTTCAGGCCATTATGACTTTTAAAGAGGACTACAACAGGGTAGCCCGCGAAAATCAAGTTTTCCTAAGGTTTTTTTGCAATTTGCAGCTCAGTGTCAGGTTGTATGTTGATTAAAATATGATTCACGTCCGTAACAAATATGGCTTTACCAAGTTATAATCATTTATGAAACTAAAAACACTATTTTATGAAAAAATCGTTTAATGGGACTGATCTGCAAATTGCAAAATCGTGATTACCGCATCCTCTTTGACTTATCTGCTGCCAATTCTAATTCATTTCCGTTTAGGATTTCAACTTTATTTCGAAGTGTCATTGAAACTGTCAATTTAGGTTTTGTGTGTTTGACGCAGCCTACCCATAAGAAGTACTTATGCATTACGAGCAACCTCGATCAGCTCGCAAATGGTGCATTTGCAAATGCAATTGACCTGAATCTACATAAATCGCCCCGTATTGCAATAAATGCAATTACGTAATCTAGCACCGCCATCCACCAATCCATACTTGTACGTGGCGCTTTATGACCGGCTCCCTCTTACAGGAATAGAAAGAAAGACAACACATTATTTGCGTCTAAATATAGGCCTAACATGAAAATCACAAGAAGAATAATTACTAGGAAAATATGCACTACAACCACGCCAAACGGCTATCGCTCAGCATAATGCTGTGAAACCATGCGAGACGGTGACTAATGAAGTATTGATATCATTTAGTTTTCACAGATGCCTTCACTAAACCCCGCGCGGTCCCTGGGTCCATCGTTCGTGCTGTCCCGCTGGGAGAGCCACTGGGTGTGCTGGGTAGGCGGGCTAGGTGGCGGGGTGGCTTCAGCACTGCTGCACGAGTGGGGGGGGAGACGTTCGCGGGGAGGCTCGTCCCGCGCCTCGTCCCCGCGGGACCTGGATGAGCTGGACAAGCCGGCGTTCCCGTCGCACCACCATTACCGCCACGCGCCGACCTACTGCGCCGCCGCGCCGCGCCCCGACACCGCCGAGCCGCTGTACTCCGGCACCAAGTCGCTCTACTGCCGCTCGCCGCCGCCAGCTCGCCATGGCTTGCACAGGTAACTTATACCTCCTATTTATCTCCTTTTCCTACTTCTCTTCATCATTAAGGAGACAACGGTTCACCTCACGGTGGTCTAAAGGCATGACTCATGTTCCTGCTATATAACACTGGCATCCAG
Organism: Noctua comes; assembly: GCA_963082995.1. NCBI lineage: Eukaryota > Metazoa > Arthropoda > Insecta > Lepidoptera > Noctuidae > Noctua > Noctua comes. Next base: position 4,002,872 of record OY720267.1, read on the forward strand.
TACCTTCAGACCAAGACAAGCCAACGTTGACCTTATCCATCGCTTTCCATCAAGCAAGATTGAGGTCAACAGCAGAGCCATTTTAGTATTAAAATGTCTAACAAAGAAGATCCTGATAGAGAATGCCTTGTGGCATTAATTCCACCTGTGTATCCGCCACATGAAGTACAAATAGTAAACTAAATAAATAAAAGGCCTTCGTAGGATTTGATTTGTGTTCAAGTTTCCTAATCACTTGTAAAACTCACATTTGCAGATCTCAGTCGGTGTACAGTAAGGGCAGCTCCGCGACGAGTGGTGCGACCAGCGCGACGGCCCCGGTGACAGGGGCCGGGGGCCCGCTGGTGGCGGCCTCGTCGCTCGTGCTGCGGCCCCCTGCGCACGCGCACCATGCGCTCGCACACAACCAGAACGCGCACAATGCACAGCGGGACCCACCCTACGGCACGGCCAACGGAATCCGACCCGGACCTGCCGGTGAGTTCTAGCTTACAGGACCCACATTTGAAAACTTACTTGAGAATGGAACCCAGCAACAGCAATCGCACTCGCGGCCACTAAACCAGCCTATCATCTTACACACAATGCATCCATGATCCATCATGATTGTCTTTAGTCTCTCTTTTTCTTATGTAAGAACCACAACTAACATTCATGCTGATGCCTGTCACATACATGTTCTCATTCCTCCGCCTCACACACCTGGACTATGACAATGAGTGTTTAATTTGTGTGCGCAGGAGCAGCAGTGAACGAGCGTCGCGAGTCGGTGTACAGCGGAAGCGTGGGCGGCGCGAGTGTGGGCGGCGCGGCGGGCGGCGTGGGGGGCGCGCGGCGCGACGACGCGTACGGCACGTATGCGCGCGCGCCGCACTACCGCGCCGCGCACGTGGCGCACGCCGCACACGCCGCGCACGCCGCGCACCCCACGTCGCCGCACGCGCTGTCCGACCACTACTAGCGACGCGCCGAGCAGCACAACATTGCGCTGCTCTTCGACGTTTGAAACGCCGGCCCTAGTACTAACACTACCAACCGCGTTGACTGCGCCCGCTCCTCGCGCTGCCGCGCTGGTGCCAGTCGCGTGCCGCGTGGACAGATCCCTGAGTGTGACGAAACACTTCATGAGTGTTGAACAATAGTAGTTACGGATTTAAAATACAACAGTACTCTAAAATGACGTATTTGATCCATTTGTGTAAACGATAAACATAGCTCTGTTACATAGATTATATGTACTGTTCGGAGATGTAAGTTATGAAACAATAATTTGGGTGCGTGCTAAATGTACCTAAACCAATATCTAGAAATATATTGTTACATGAACTATTAAGAGGAGTAATTTAATTATAGTCTCTGTAATGTAATGATTCAAAATTACAACAAAAATCATTACGGTCTTTAAATACATACTGATACTTACTATATGCAAGTTTTTCGATAAAACTCTAAAAATCATTTAATGTGCTGTCTTGTATCAGGATTTAGAACATGTTACCAATTAAAAACTATGATGGTAGAAACGGTAATTTATTATGTAACTGTAAACAATTTGTAAGTAAGCAAGTACTTCATCGGAATGCCGCCAAAAAAAAAAATTGTTACTACCGAGCGTATCCATGACAACATTGAATACTTCATGGAGAAAATACCTAAATAAAATAAAAGTATTAAGTAACATAATTAAGTATTTTCTCAGACGAGCAGAAGTGATTGTAGCAGTATGTATGAGAAGGTAACACTCGTTTGGCTAAGCGGACCAAATCATTGCAAAATACGAGTTATTTACATAATCTTTCATTAAAAATAAAGGTATAAAGTGCCATATAAACTAAAATTTTACTTCCTTTTCCATATTGTTGTAAAATACATACCTACTACTATTAATTAAAATCTAGCTAATGTTAAAAGACTTAATAGCTTAGGTAAGTATCGTATTAATGTAAATATTACCATATAGAATTATAGATAGATAATTTTCAAATGATATTGCCAAAACGAAGTAACATATTATATCTGTTATTTATTAAACTATAACGGGTCCCAGTAATTGTAAAATAATTTTTACTAATACCTACGTATAGTAACAATAAGTTTCTAAAAAGGTATAGTTTTAAGATGTTTTTATTGGAATTTGGAAATGTACCACTAAACGCAAGTTTGGTGTGTACTTGGCTGACAATCAGGCGCCTATAATAGTGTGTTCTAGCGCGGCAGGGCAGAGCATTTTATCTTTATCCTATGTAAATTCGTATCAAGATACAGATACGTATACAATGTTACAAGATACAGATACAATGTAACAAGATACAGATACAATGTAATAAGATACAGATACAATGTAACCAGATACAGATCAAGCTACGTATAAATTTTCATTTAGTAAAGTTAAAATGCTCTTACCGGTCTGCGCTGGCCTCTACTGTGTGGAATTACAACACTCTGTCTTAGTCGTAAAATTGTTTTCTGAATAAAAAGCTAATAAATAATACAGTTATACATTAATATCTACAAGTAAATTCATTGATTATAATAATATTACTATATTGCGTAATGTAACCAGGTCTACAGAAATTTTGTAAATAATTTAAAATAAATTCACTTAAAGTTTTACGCTTCTCACTTATTTATTCATTCGTTCCCAATTTCATACCTATACCTGAAGCGGATAAAACAAACCACGATAACTCAGTTCAAAGCAATAACCAGGCAAGGCATTGGGCATTGCATTATAAAAATAAGAGAGGTAGCTGTTAGTCAAGATACTTGATTTCATTAAATTATCTTTCTCGGCTTTTACGAGGTTCTCGACATACGGGACCGTTATGTCAACAAAATTGCGCGCCGCACCATTATATACGAGGCTTATTGGCTACAGTAGTCCTGTCGTGATGATGTGTCGATTCAGTACACAGTGATTTTGCGACTTTACAGAAATGGTTCGGGCACATACCTAAAGTACGGCACTTCCGATACCACAATGCTGCATTTTAGAGCAAGATGCTGATGAATCCTGGCTAAAAGGTTGTCTATGCAAGTACTCTCCGTTTGATAGACGAGAACACCCGGAGATAATGTGACGGATTGATTCGCCCGAACGGTGAAATGCCCGACATAATGTCAACCGTGCCGTCCATCACAATAAATTTCCGGCATTATTCGTCATCATAACTTCATCCATAATTGCGCAGACAAAACCTTTTTTTTTTTTTTTTTAACGTGGTAAAATCATCAAATGAGTCCTCCCACCCAGGGCAGAGCGGGAGGGACTGTCAGACTTGTTTTGACTAAAATCCACGGTGTCCTTCAGTAGCCCTTTATGTTCCAGGGTCACGGTAATTCTATGAGTCCCGCGACCCCGGCAGGCTTTGGCCCTCTAGAGGGGGGCCCCGTCATTATGCTGACACTCTTTGAGGCGCGCGTGGAACACAACGCGCCGTCGACCCGGGCATGGTCCATGGTCGGACAGCGAGTCGCCCATTACTCGCCTCCCGCATGCCCGCGCCTACGGTGGCCGGAGATCGTCTGCCGACGTCCGGCGCCGTGGGCGTCTACCACTGCGGCTGGTGTGGAGGGAGGACGCTGTCCTCTCCCTCACGCGGCCCGCCCCCTCCTTCGCGAGCATGACTGCTTCGCAGAAGGAGGCGACCGCTTCCCACTCCGTCTCGCCCCGCAGTATGGCCTCGACCAATGCCGGGCGCGAGAGGTCTCCGCCTATCGCCGCCGTGAGGACACGGCGGTGCTCTGCCCAAGCGGGGCAGTCCTGCACCGTATGCTCCACCGTGTCCTCCGGGCGGTCCTCGCAGTGGTGACACCCAGGCGTTTCCTCCTTCCCCATATGACACAGGTACCTCCCGAAACTTCCGTGTCCGGTGAGGACCTGCGTCACGCGGTAGGTCAGGACGCCGTGACGCCTATCCAGCCACTCCTCAAAGAGGGGTCTTACCGCCGCGATTGCGGCGTGCCCGGACCTCGGTTGCGACAGTCGTTCCCTCCATACTGCCCTGAGATCGCGCCGGAGCTCTTCCCGCCGCGCCTCGACTTGTCGAGGTAGCAGGGATTCGCCCCGGCGCTGCGCCTCCACGCGCCGCTCATAGACGCGCTGGAGGGCAGTCGCCTCCAGATCCCAGGGCAGACAGACAAAACCTTTGGTTCCTCCGAAGAGATGGTTTTTTTTTAGCTTGGAGTTGAGTTTATTTCATTCATCGCTCATGTTTTTGTTTTTATTACATAGTGCAGACACATTGATGCATAGAATTAATCTTATTATTTTGTACAAAAGAAAAAAATCGTTTTTTTATTTCTTTTGATTTAAGTGGATCTAGCAGTAGTAAAAGTTACCAAAAGTAACAGTTAAGTCAATGTTAGAACTTATATGTTAACTAAACACTGTTTCAAGCTTTCACGGTTTACACATATACTGTCACTTACGGGATATCTTCCGTGATTGTTCATTCAACAATCACGGAAGATATCCCGTAAGTGACAGTATATATGTTAACTAGACTCCAGAATTAAGTCTCGACGATTTCAATCAATCGATTCCGATTTTATTTAAAATAATATTTATTGACATCTGACAACACTTCAACCAAGTTATCTGTGCAGGCGGGAAAATTCAGAAAAAAAAAATGCAACAGCGCCATCTTGAACTGCTCACATAAAGTGGTCGTACTGTTATTGAGATTCAGTTTAATAAACATTCCGTTCTTCTTAACTAGGAGAAAATAAATGTTCATAAAAACACATAAATATAAAAAATAAGACATATATTTTGTAAAGCATACAGGATTTTCATAACGCGATTTAAAGCGTGACGATTTCTACCAGTTTACACAAGGACAAGGGACTTCGGCCCAAAAAGGTTATGAAAGTAAGAATATAATATATTTAAATATAATATATAAACATTAACTTAATCCTAGGTACAGCTACATAAATCACTTAATTTAAAATAAAACCGAAAATGAAAATTTAAAAGAGAAGTTTAGGCCTCCGTTTGTTATTCTTCCGCTGTAAGAAGAGAGCAAAGGTTTCCTTCTAAAACATATGATAGCACATTACTGAGTCCAAAATTTCAGCCCTGTAGAGGAGGTTTAGATTCATTAGACAGTATTTTTTCCTCTGGCTGCAGTAACGTTACTAAAGCGTTATAAAAATTAAAAAAAAATGACTTGCCAGTGTGCAGTGGCCGCAATCCAAGTGGCCGGGGTCCTGTGAAAGGACCCTTCACGAAGCCGGCAACCAAGCATTCGGTACACCAAACTAAATAACTACGCAAAAATTATTGCTGGGAAACGACATATTTTTTGTGAAATGACGTAAGTATTACGGCAAAACTCAATGGAACGCACTCAAATCATTGTGCCGATGGAAGCATTGAATAAAAAACATATTAAAGCTATAACTTTAGAAACTGGTATTTAAAAATTTAACACTCTTGTAAAAGTTAAAACTTGGACCCCCACTATCTCCGTAACTAGAAGGATCCCAGGTATGGTCCAGAACAATGATCGCAATGACGGGCAGAACAAATGCCATTCGGTTTCGTTAAGGGTTTTTTACACTCTTTTTAAACGAAATGCAGGCGAGGAAGATATTGTCTGGCAAGTCTATTGAGGAATGTAGGTCCTTATTCAGTATTAATGCCCAACTCCCGTAAAACGGAAAGGACGGGATTCCTGTAGTTAGCGAAAGCCGCCTCCATTTTCTGTGGACAAAACATTCATTGTAACTCGGTAGTTTTAAGACTATTACGGGAATGTTGCTGTACAAAAAATATAGCGATGGATAGAGAGAGAGATATATAATATAGGGATGGATATATAGAGCCTACTATATTTTTTTTTTCATAATTTGGCTTCCGGTATATGTAGCGGTTCATAGAAGACACCTACTCTCCAAATTTCAACTGTGTTGTGCCAACAGTCTCGGAGTAAAATGGCTGTGACATACGGACGGACAGACGGACAGGACGAATCTAAAAGGGTGCGGTTTCTGCCATTTGGCAACGGAACCCTAAAAAGGAGGAGGAGGGTAAGTTTTGTTATGATCTACAAGCCATGCACGAGGAGACATCAAACAAACCTGCTTAAGATCATTAAAATATGCGTCGTCTCCGTAGCTGGAACTTCGACGTCTACTGTTGAACTCACTTATCGCGAGTCTCTTAGAGTTCTCATGGTACCCCGGCAGTAACGCTAGAAGCTTGACGAAGAACGGCACCACCAGAATAGACAACACTGACGGTCGCGTGTGCTTATCCATCTTCATCGTGTAAATCAAGAAGGCTTGCTCCACTGCCTGCTCGTTATTGAACTTGTTAATTGACTCCAGGTCGTAAAAACGGATTCCAAGATTCTGTAAAATAAATGGTACTTAGTTATGTGGTGTGGGCGTACTAATATTCGTGAAAGAGTTGAGCAGAACGCGTTTATGCTATTACTGACAGTATTCTTTTCGGTTTCAGATACATAATTGGTATGAAAGAATCTGACATAAACGTCGATACTACTTACCTTTACCACCGCTGCCTGGTAATCATCAGCTGCACTCTCTGATCTGTTAGCCAGAAACTGTTTGACAGCCACCTCGACACCTTCCTTATGTAAATCTTTGAGCGCTCGCGGGTGGAAGCAGCACATCTGCGAGCCCCACGCCGACATTATGTAGTTGTTGTAAGTGAACTCCGCCGCCTGCATTGCGATCCTGTTGCTGCTTACATTCGCCTTTTCAAAATCTGCAAAGCAAATGCTGATTTCCTGGAAAACAAACCAGTCATGCTTATAGTCTCGGAAAGAGACATTAAAAGGCCAACGTACGCTTAAATACTTATAAGAACTGCGACGTATCAGTATCGTCACGGCATATCGGTTCGCCGTCAACTAAGCGTCCACCCAACGTAAGCAGGTAACCGAATTGGCTAAGCATCAATACTCATTACTCAATACTTTTATTGCATCGTAGGGTGGACGCTTCGGCGCGCTGTACAAACGACAGAGTAACATACTTGAAGTAGTTTTTGGACGAAGGGGTCGTCTTCTTGTTCCGTGGAGTGGTTCCGCTGTTTGTCAAAGAATGCTTTAGCTTGGTCAATTGCTTGATGATTTTGTTCTTCTAGTTTGACGGAGCTGACGCCTGTGTGATCCATTTTAAGCTTCATGCTCGTCACGTAGAAGTCACGTGCCTCTAACACGGCGTTCTTGTTGTTTTGATCATTGATAGCGCACAAGTGATCGTACTGCTGCTCTAAACTCTGCAATATTAATATTTCATTGCTCAAAATCTTATCACCTAAATGCTCAGCTTTTTACTTGGGATATACAAAAACCTGTTGCTACTAACAGACGTAAAATAACTATAGCAATAATCGACGACATCGCCTCCTCCGCAAGAGTTTAGGTATACGGGGTGGAAGGGACACCGACGCGAAAACGGTTACCACGTATTCAGTACATCAACAAGTCTCACCTGCGCTAAAGCCATTCCCTGGTCGTCTTCCTCCTCTTCAGGGACATCTCTCGCTGCGTCGAAAAGCGTGAGCGCATCCTGGAGAGCCTCAGCGTGAAGCTTTCCAAGGTCACGTGGGTGTAGGCAGAGACGTGCATGTTCTCCACACACATTGCTCACGGCAGCGTCGTAAGCCCGCCTAGCGGAAGACATGGTTTCTCGAACCATCGCGTCGTTGTTCATCACGTATAGTGACAGACTTGCGTCCAGCTCCTGCAAATTTTAAACGTAACTATGCGAGTCAGTTCTGCATTTTCGGTTATCCTTATTAAAATGTATGATTTTAAAAATTCAAATATTCGCACAACGCCTAATTCATCATAAAGTAAATCAAAGTAGCAAGTTGAGTAGCTCTTTGTCTGGAATGTTTTGTGATGACAGAATTCGTTCAGTCAGCAAATTTAATAAAAATCATTCTCCCCATGAGTGCCACAAATGCGGTTAAGTTTAGGCAGTTATCGTCTAAGTACCTTGATAAGTTCTTTGAGCTGAGCGTCAGCGTCTTGCTGCGAGCCCAGCTTCTTCTTCTGCTCATAGCAGCGCTTTGCGTCGGCGCGCGAGGCGAAGTGCGCGGTGGTCATCCTGCTGGCGGACAAGCTCCGCCCGCCTCTCACGCGCTCCTCCATGCGCGCCGCGTACACCGAGCGCGCCGCGCGCGTCGCCGCTAGCAGGCATGCGTCTGCTGTCGCCTGTCAAACGAGTGCTATGATATATGCCGAGTAAGACCACTACATACATTGATACAGATAGTTGTAAATGTATAACCATCGTGATTATTACGCGTAGGACAACTTTGTGCAGAAAGTCAAAAATGGTAAAGGCTTTTATTCCGATAGCAGCTTGCTGCAGCATGACAGTTAATCACAAAAAAAGTTATTAATAATTATTAAGAGGAATGTGAACTTGACAAGGAATGTGAAACAAAAAGAAATAGAAAGAAGTACACGGAGAGTTCACTGTATACAGGAACGTATTTGATACCATTGATTACAACATTTTTCAGAGTAAGATACTAGGCATGGGTATTCATAGGTCATTACGGCATTTATGTAAGTCCTATTTGAAGAATCGGAACCAAATGGTTGTTGTCCAACGTTTTAAATCACTGACAAATTTTAAGCCGTTAGGAGTATCACAGGGCTCGCAGATGGGGTCCTCATTGTTCTTAATCTTCAACAATCATTTAGCAAGTCAATTGAATGTAGATTTATTATGTTTGTACGCCGATGACCTGAAATTGCTCGAAACGGTAAACTGTGTTGAGTTGAGAGCTAAAACAACTGCAGATTGTATAAGTTATTAGCCTAAAGCAAGCAATATCTTGCTATCTTTCCAAGTACCTTAAAAATGGTTTCCGCCTCGGGCACATCATCACTGTTGAAGGTATCGACGTACTTCTGGAAGTAGTCGAACAAGTCTTGAACCCGGACTCGCTCACCGTTGATAAGCTTCGGAGTGAGGTGCTCTGGAGCGAAGAGTGAGGGTACTAGTTCCAGGAGTGCTAATCTGAACCTCTCTGTCAGGTCTGCAATAAAATAATACGTAGTTTCTTGTACTGATTGGCGATTTCTTTAAGATGTTGGTTAATGTTACATCGACTGAAAATGCTGAAACGATACTGACCACGAAGGCATCCAGCAAAGCTTTGATCTCCAACGGCGAGGCCGGGGTGTGGCATCAGGAAGCACTTAATCTGGTCGAAACACGAGCGAATGTGCTCACGAACCTCGCGTAACTCTGACTTTTGGTTCGGATTCGTCTGGTAACATAATTAATATTACAATACAATGGTTTAAAAAGATACCTGAGATACTATAACAAGAGAGATATGACAAAGAACCCGGATGAAACGCCCTAGGCCCTACTAGGATACACCAACCTTGTTAGTTCTTCTGAATGGTCAGGTAGTAATCTCAACCGGCTTATCTGAATGACCAGATGTATGAACATGGACGAAGCAAAAGGAGATGACGATGTAAGGATCGTAATAGATAGAGTAGTTTCTACACCCACGGAAAAAAACGTATAAGGTTATGGATGAATAATAAATAATTTGTAATATTACCTGGAGTCTCTTGTTAAGTAGCTCTTCGCCGCCGTTAAAGCCGTGTGCATAGTCGAAGTGGTTCATCCAGTCCCTAACCAAGAACAAGAGCGTCTGGAACGCCTTGCCCTGCGCATCGCTCGCCAGCCTGCCATACTCCGTGAACAGCTGCCAAACACCAAACAAAATGTTTACTACAGGGTCATCATAATTTTTCATCGTTTTCAGAGATTTTTCACAAACACGGTTCAATATTGAGACTGGGAATTACTAGAACTATCATCCACTTCATTTCTTGTGAGGATTATATTAAATCTAAATCAATCAAGGTTCTAACCTGTAAGTGTTGTAGATCGTCTTCCCGTATGTTGCCGGACAAGTTGTAGATCTGCACGGACGAGATGAGGGTCGACAGTGCGAAGATGGTGGAATTCTGTCCGATGGTGCTCTCCGAGTCGAAGGTGCCCTGTGTGTCCATCAGCAGCACGGCCACCTGCAACCCCATAGCTAAGTACTTAACGCGACAACTAACAGAAGCATAGTGAGACATCAAGCGTGAGCGAACGAATGAACAGAATATACTGTACTACGTAAATACGATCAAGTGTACTAAGTGTGTAAAGTACAGGTGGGCCAGCTGATAATTTGATGTCGGGGTGATTTTAGCTTGAAAGATGTATTCGAGTCACCCACCTTTTCACCGGTGCTCATGGTGGTGATAATGGGCTCCGACCACAGGTGGATGCCGGTAGTATGACGCTCGGCTCCGCCTCTCCAATAGAATCCTTTTAATGGCTCGTCCTCTTTGCCTAGCCATTCGCCACTCAGCTGACTTGAACGCTAACAAATGAAACTCTTTAGTATAGTTTTTTTAATAGTTTATTGGCCTGATCCTGACCACAAGCACGCCAGATGAAGGAATGAGGTCTTAAATGAAACTACCGTGCCCAGAACATGCATTTTCACTCTTGGTTTGAAAGCTGACGGGTTATAAAATAAAAGGAACATAGAGGTAGAGAGTTCCATACATTTACTGCGCGCGTAATAAATGTGGGAGAAAAAAGCTGAGTGCGAGCTCGAGTCAGAATACCAACCAAGTGCGGATCACACCCTGCGTGTCCAGTCTGGTAATTCGGTGGTGAAAAGGCGTTGTTGGACCTGGTCGTGAAGCTCCTGTGCACGCTCTCTGAGTTTGAATTGATTGGATTTAAATTTGTTTTTTTTTTTGCAAGACGATGTGGTGACAATACTCACAGGTGCGTTGAGGTATCTGAGGAAATAGTCGAGTATGAAGGACTTCCCGCCGCGATAGGCGCCGGCTACGCTGAGCACGACGGCGGGCAGCTCGCGCACTTCGGGGCGCAGAAGCAGGCGCCGCAACGCCACCTCGTCCAGCTCGTAGCGCTGCGTGCCCGGACCCCCATCGCCCAGCCGCACCACCTGCACGCCTGCGCCTCCCTCGCCCAGCCGCACCACCTGCACGCCTGCACCCCCCTCGCCCAGCCACCCCACCTGCACGCCCGCGCCCCCCTCGCCCGACCGCACCACCTTCACGCCCAAACTCCCGGCGCCGTGCCGCATCACCTGCACGCCCGCGCACTCCGCGCCTGCCACATCCGCCGCACCCACCTGTCTCTCTGCGCCGCCGCTCATTTCGCCTGACACTGCACGTATATACCAAAACTCCCTTAAATGACAACAAAGGTCACAGTGATCCATTCAATCCAGTAATCACATAGGGGGCGTCCATTAATTACGTGAGGCAATTTTGGTAATTTTTCGACCCGCACGACATTTCACCAAGGGCTCCCCTTGGTGAAATGTCGTGAGATTTGACTTGAACCCCTCACTCCACCCCCTCTAATCTCATGTGAGATTTATCAAAATGCGTAGTTAGTGTAAAATTGTAAATACATTAATCTGTGCTTGTTTGCGTTATTTTCATTAATTATTTATTTTTAAATATTGTTGTGTAGGATTTAGCTATATTTTAGTGGAGAAACATGTTTACCTAATTAGTTACATTAGCTTGTCGATCGCAATCTAAATTGAGTCATCCCAGACGCCCAGTACCTACTTGGCAACGAGTTTGGCGCCTACAGTAGCGTCCTAATAATGAGCAAACAATAGGACATACAGGTAGAGTTGCCAACTTTTATTAGAAGAAATAGAGTATATCTGATTTCAAAGGAGGTAAATAAAGAGTACGGACTTCCAAAAAAGAGTATAATTTATTTTAAATTTTTAAAAAGGTATTTTTTTGTACTTTTTGCAGCACATAAAAATTTTTCGTGGTTTTTAAAAGAATTGTATGACTCCAAACATTCTAACTCTAAATTTATATAGATCAAGAGCTCATTTTTAATAAATTTCAATGAAGCTCTGTTTCTCTTTTCCCGCCATTTCACATTCATGACCGAAAAGACTCTCTCAGTAAATGCTGAATTGGCGGGAACAAAGAGTATATACTTAGCTAATATTTTTTTTAAAACAAACAAATTCGTCAGGACATTTTTTACGTTACGGTTGGCAACCCTACATACAGGACATGGTATTAAATGCCCATCACCAAGATTTGTAACGAATCACGGTGCCGCAACAATCCGCAACAAGCGCAAGCAATTCAAAATAATTATCTTAGAGGTTTAAAACATGACTAATTAGTAGTCATATTTCATTTATTTATGTAGACACAAATACTTAACAAGACATTATATTAAGATAGAAGAGCACAAAGGTACTGCTTATTTCATGAGAAATCTCTTCCAGCAGAATGCTTGCGTGCGTCCATGAATGTGCGGTGTCTTGTGTGGGTTAAGAGTTCAGAGATTGTGATGCCAGTACCTTTCAGAGACTTTTTGCTCTCCCAAATCAAGTGACGGTGCTCAGTGCTGTAAAGTCTCACCAGGATAGGTCTAGCTTTGCCTTGTGAAGATCCCAATCGGTGACAGACATGAACACTTTCCTTTTCGACCTCAGACAAGCTCATTTGGTTGGTCAACACTTTGTGAACCACATCATGTAACTTTTCATTTGGTAGCTCGGCAACCCCATGAAACAATAAAACCTTTCTTCTCATCATTGTTTCATGTCTGTCATGTAGCCGAGTGCAATTAGACAAAAAATACTCAAAAGGTGGAACGAAGTTTATAGTGGTCCGATTTTCATGGGACTTTTTTTATTGAGTTCCTAGAGGTACAGAGAAGAAAGATAAAAAAAGTTTAATATTAAATAGGGCGCAGAGACCCAAGCTTGCAACTGATTCTAAATAGAAATTATGAGAAATGGTTACGTTACAATTACGATAATTTTTGTGAGTTTACCAGCGGCCCCATTTCACCTTCATCAGCAATAATCAACATTTATCGTGTACCTCCGAATATTTTTTTTATTTTGTATTCTTTGTGGATAGCTGATATAATAAGGATATTTCCAGGATAAAATTTACGTTGACCGCCATAGAAACATTTTGAGAAAAATGGCTTTCTTTAACTTTTACATAGACGATTTCCTGATATTTGCGAATGAATTTTTAGTCACTTCACTCGTAAAAATGGATTTCTTGAACATTTTTACGTCCCTATCTGTGAAAAAGTATCAGTTACCAGTGACAAAAGAAATCGTTGTGTTAAAACTCGGCATTTTAGAAATAATTGAAAAAATAGAAAATTTTAATAAAAAACCTGGAAATATGCATTTCGTCGACAACAATGAACAAGGAAACCGACCAAATTGGCGTTTGATGGATGCACACAGGTCCCCCTATTACGTTACACTATAAATTCGGCAAATTTCAATGATTCATAAACGAAAAAAAGTATTCAAAAGGAAATTAAAAAAAAAAAAAAGTTGCGAGCGGTGAATTTTTTTTTAACTTTCTTCTCCACACCTCTAGGAACTCAATAATAAAGCCCCATGAAAATCCAAGCACTGTAAACTTCGTTCCACCTTATAGTCTAATTGTACTCGACTATAGCCAAGAGAAAGCATTTTAATTTGTGATTTAAATTTTGAGAGTAAAACTTTTATATGGAAGGATCCATATAAAAGTTTTAAATTCAGCGAACTCACGTGATAGTACTATAATATTAGGTGCTGGCTCAGATCCTGATGATGTATTTCTGAGCTTGTTCTCATACTTCGCCATTCGCGAGTTGAACAGCTGCTCCAGATCTTCCAAAGTTATTGCCATTTTAGTGTCCATATGATTGGATAGTAGAAAAGTAAGTAGAAACAAGAATGTGACATCAGAAATACTTGGAAATAGTATATAGTGAGAGTTGGGTGGTTAATAACAACGAAATATAATTATAACATTAAAAATTAAATTTAAAATATATTAAATCAATTAAAACTTGGAGTAACCAAAATATGTGTGTTAACCCTGTGTCTACCCACACAGGAGTTTTCCACATCAATTATTATAATAATATTAAATAAAATTGATTGATAAGGTGATATATTGAAAAAAAATTGGTTTTTCTATTTCGTATAACTTGTTAAATATGTGGAATAGGGATTCAACATTTTGGTATATGTTTTTTGACTCTTTGGTCTAGTATCACGTAAAAGGAATACACGATTCAATGAATTTTTCTTGATACAAAAAAAATGTAAAGTTATATCCATTTTTTTACTTTTTTCGATATCATGGCGTAACACTTAAGAATTATTCAATGGGATTTACTTTAAAAGATAGAGAATTATTATATCAAAGTTTACTCAATGTAGTTTTAAATTTAATTCATTTTTTTTGTTATAAAAGGAGTAAATTCGTTTTGGCACGTACGTCGTTTTATTCCGAGCGCACGCACAATATGGCCATCTCTTTTTTTGCGTTTCAAAAGTAATTGCATCACTTTCACTCGCTTACTAGATCAGTCGCCCGGTGCGCTTCATCGACGTCAAACCTATGACATTTTTTTGTAGATCGGTGCTATCGGATTTTCGTGATTTTAATAATTGTTTATATAGTAAAAGTTAGTAGATTGTGTTAATTAGTGTTAAATAGGTATATAAAGACTATTCTTGTGATTGAACAGTACCTATAACGTATCGTTTTTCTATTTGTGACTAGTTTTTAATGTGAAAAAATATGAAACCAAAACTAAATAAAGTACAACGTTTAGAAAACAGAGCATCTGAGGGTGAGGGCTCATAAAATGAGAGAGAGTAAAAAGTAAGTATATAGTTATGTACAATCATTATTAGTTTCTATTTATATAATTGTTTATAAAATGAAAAAGGCTAAAATGTACTTATATTTAATTTTAGGTTAGAAATATATCAACAATACATTGATGTATACAATACGTCAAGTACTATTATGGCGTGTGACAGACTAAGAGCACAAAAAGGAATGGAGTCGCATTTGAATTGCGAAAAGAGGTGAGTTTTTAATCGATTTTTTTTTGGATCTTTATTGAGGTATAACTTGAAGGAAATGTGAGTTCTCTTATTTCATTTACTATGTACTATGTACTTTCCAGTATAGAGCTTGGCATAATTAGCATTTTTCCAAGATGACTTATACTTTTTGTTTCAGGAGTCCAAAACTACCGACATTACGACAGAGTTGTTGATGTAAATTACTTTTTTAATGAATTACTTAAAATATCGAGTCACCAATCAATGTTTCAATGCGGCTTTACAACCATTAAATTAGAATCAGAAAAAGTTTCTGGCCTTGCAATATCTGAGTTCACATTTTCTTGTACATTATGTAAAACAAAGTTTAAAGTACAGAACTCAAAATAAAATGGTGGTCGCCGGGATGGTGGCAGCTGGTTGTGGTAACGCTCAACTGAAACAGTTTTCGGCTGCTGTCGATTTACCATCCATGTCGGAATACAAATACAAAATCTTGCAAGATGAAATATAAGACGAATGGGAAGTGACGGCATGGGAAGAAATGAGGAAAGCGAGGAAACGGGAGAAAGAAGCGGCAGTGAAAGAAGGAAAAGCTACTAAAGATGACATACCAATAATAGATGTAATCTTAGATGGTTGCTGGGCTAAACGTTCATACAGAACTAATTATTCTGCACTATCTGGCGCTGCGAATATTATAGGTAGTCGATTTCGTCAAGTTCTTTTCATGGCAGTCAAAAACAAATACTGTTGTATTTGTGCTAGAGCGGTAAAACGAAATGAGGTAGTAAAACACCATGAGTGTTTTAAAAATTATAGCGGATCTTCAACAGCTATGGAATCCACTATTATCGCCGAAGGATGTAAACAGTCCATAGAAATGCATGGCGTTATCTATGGAAGATACATAGCTGATGGAGACAGTATCTCTTATGCAAAAATAAATGACACTCGACCATATCCATATATAGATTCCTAATAAATCATTTGATTGGTGTCACCGGTGCCAAATCTCTAACCAAGATATTTCACATATGTAATTTAATTGACATTACTAGGAACAAATATTTGCAAATTATAAGCAAGTACATGTAAATATATGTATGTACTATACATACATAGATTACTTATTATCCCAGAAGTAAGATTCCGTGACCAATTCCCGAACTCCACGCGGGTGAAGCTGCGGGCAGAAGCTAGTAATACATGTAAATAGACGAGTTTTTTAAAGTAGGTTAAATATAGAAAAATTTAAACAATATATTAATTATTTAATAAAAAATATTCATAGTAAATAAACATTTGTTATATGCCTTCATTACCTAATGAATTTTTATTACATGGTGTACTTAATAATAAAAAAATGGTTGACAATTAAATATTTGTATTATTTTTCTACTCCATACCTCCTATGTGCTAATATTTCAAATAATCCAAGAAGTGTGTACTCGGTTTTCCCGAATGCCACCGCGTACACTGCATTCGCCGCTCCCCGCGCGGGGGGCTAAGCCACGCCCATCGAGCTACGATTTATTTTCGAGGTAGCGCCTCCTTCGCCAACTTATGCATCGGCCGCTGACCCGGTGTCAGGGAATAACCCGGTACATACCAAATATCGAAACCGACACACAGAGTCATACATCAGCGACGATAACACTGTCCTATTTGTTAATAAAGTTCAATATTGCAAGGTTAACCATTGGTTAACCCCCTCCAAGCATGACGAATACTTGATAGTGAATCTATAGTATTACCTATTTGTCTAGTATTTTAACTACATTCGGAAGTTCTTTTCTTTCTTTCTACTTTCAAGGTGCGGTCAATATCTGTCAAAATTCGTTGTGGGGGTCAAGTCCACAATGTTTCCTTACCGATTTGACCGAGACTTGAACAAGAGAACAAGACGTTTGCATTGTTTTGCAAGAAATTCCAATATTAGTTAAAGCGTATCATGATTATTTTGGGCGCGTGGTGATAGTCGGAAACTCGGAACTAATGCCGCCATCTTGTTTTTAACCGACATCAAAAATTCGGTTGTTTTTTTTTATTTTTTTACCATATCGTCGTCATTGTACAATGTAAAAGTGATTCATGACAAGAATTTGTATACTGCAATCAAAAAAGGTAAAATATTAAACTTTTTGCAAAACAAACTGACTTTGTTTGTTTCATTGGCTTTTTTGCCACCGACTTCAAAGGTAAAGTTATTTCAGACTTTTTAGTGTTTTTTGGAAGTCTCTTTTTTGCAAAAAGTTTTTAATTTCAATACAATTTCCACAGATAATTTCACACATTATTATGCCAGCGGCGCCCTCCTGACAACCATGGCGCTCTATACCTACAATATTTAACCTACTATAACTTAAGTCAATAAACAATCAACAACAGCTATGAGTAAGTTAAATTATAGATTTTGCGGTTTTTGACTCTATAAGAATCAAAATATGACGTATTCACTTATTAGCACATTTAAACGTAGGTAAGTATCTACTTGTTTAGAGAAGAATAAACCGCAATGTAGATAAACTATTTACGCAACGGAAAAGTTCCTTTGTTTATGGCCATGACCAAAAGTAGGAATAGATGTTTCATGTAGAAGAGGTTATATTGGCAATGCTAACGCAGCTATGGACAAACTGTAATGAAGTCTGCCAGCGACTCGTAAACACTGAAATATAGCACGAGTGTTGTATTTATTTTGGTTCACTAATGTCCACCAAAACTCCTGTCACAAATCAGTTTACAAACAACGTTTCATAGTCAGCGGGTAAAAGGTGGATCACTTTTTTTTAAGGCTTATCTCAAAATCTATGAGTCAGATTGGTTTAAAATTTATTTTGATGTATTGTTTATTTAACAGCTTTCAGAATATTACTAAATTATTGCCCTCCAATAATGGCGAACAGAGTCAAAAAGGCTTTTTTTAAAGAGCGGAACTGACCCACTGTGTACGTACACCAGGTGGCGAACAATTTATCACCCCCTGGTTAACAATGGGTCTAGCGGTTTGCATAGGTCATTAAAGACATTTAAACATGAAATTAAATAATTATAAGAAAATAAAAACAAATTCGGAATTATGTAGTATCTTAAAACTTAAAAAAGAAAATGATTTTTCTCGGCTATATGGTTTCTTGTGCTTACTGCATCAGATTCTTACTATGAGAACTTATTTTTCTTATAATTTTACTAGCTGACCAGCGCAACTTCGTCGGGGGAGTTGCGGCGGTTGCTCTGTCGAGAGAGCGAGAATGCGCGCGCGGTACTTGATCATTATGTTGCTGCGGAATAGGAGCCCCTCTGCGCGGGGCTCCTATTTTCGTTTGCAGGGTTTAAAGTAACCTATCACGAAGGAAATACTGTCTGTAATCGCATAACCCATATTGTGTGAGGACTATGTACTAGAAAGCTATCATTCACTGGAAACCTACGTCTTTTCATAACTTGAATGTGCCCTGGCGGTCGAGAGCATGTCATGCTCACTCAAATGTCTCGCTGATGGTGGCGCGAGTGTCGGAACATTATGATCCGTTCAAAATGGTTGAGTTGAATGGTGGTTATCCATGCGTCATATTCGTGAACGGGCGCTGTCAGTTGTGACTCATGGCCGTGGTCATCTCTTAGTTGCCACGGCTTATTTTGAATTAATTATTTTATTTTTGTATTGTCTTTTTTGTTTTGACTATGGAGACTCTTAACGTGCACATCTTGCTTCCATGGAGTTTCTTGCCCCGTTCTTCTCCATAGAGATCTACGCTTTGGAGTGGGCAACTACAGTACTTTCACAATTATATGCCTTGTGACTGGGACTGTAGCTTCATTTTATTGATGTCTTTGTCTCGACAATCCAAAGGTGCCTGCAACTGGCCTACTTGAAATAAATGCTTTGATTTTGATTTTTGTTGAACTATGATCCACCGTTCCCTTCGTGCTACCTTACCGAACCTAACCTGTCCGAGTCGGGGTGCCCCAAGTCCTGTGATCGCTTCGCTCGCTCTTGCACCCTAAGTTTTAGTTATTTTATTAATTAAAAATACCCTTTTGGCTTTTTAATGAGTTTAAATCTTAGGAAATTGTATACAACATGTAAAACAGTTTTAAGTGAATTATTTGCCAAACTTGTTTTTGTAAAATGATGAAGTGACCAATCGCGTTCGAGTATTTGCCAATCGTTACTTGTCAAATGAAAATTTCTAAATTAATTTTCGGTGAAATAGTCTTTTCAGCTTAAATTAATTTACAAATAATTTGCACCGGACACCGTTTATCTTATCTACTATCTACAGGTAATTAGGTATCTAAAGATACATACGCACTTGGTAAGATTACGATGATTGTATTACCATTTAATTGCATTGCTTTCATAACTATTACACCAAGTTCGATCCCGTGGGATAATTACCGACCTCTAAGCGGGTGAAGCTCGTCATTAATTAATTGAAAAACTCAATCTCTATCGTAAAACAAATGAAGAAAACAAGGCTCATCAAACAAACACAAATTCAAGCACCCACGGTTTCCGATAAACATCACAAATAATAAATACACAATTATTAAAAAAATCACGTTTACGATAATGTGATAATGTATGTACATAAATGTATAGATGTACCTATACATTTGTATTTATTTTGTTATGTGTAAGTAGCCATTGTCATTTGTTTGATTAATGGATAACATATGGACTGTAAATCAAAAAGTGAACAGTGTGCTTTATTTAGGTTTTTATTTTAGGAAGGCATTCATTTAGATGTATGACACAGTATGAGCTTAGTGAATGTCACAATTACTACATCGATGACGATGTGCTAGGTACACATTTCATAGGTATATTCATTTTTTTAAACAGGCATACCTAACTTAAACTTCGGTACTCACCTGATTTATAAAAAAAGCCGAAATAATACGTAAATCACTTAGCTGAAACACTGACTGATTGTGATGGCAGACTTGCAAATACAAGGCATATCAAGACTGGATAGCAGAGTGCCCGAGTGGTAGCGTTGGAAATCGCAGCCTGTCTTGTATGGAAACATAAAATGTGGGAGGTAACTTTTCAATACGCAAGCTATTTTCAATCTTACTAGGTAAAATATAGAGTCTATATTTTACTGTGTACGCTTGTCTCTTATAGCGTTTAGCACCGCGAATTCAATGAAAATATAAATAGAACAGTGAGATAGCGGGCATTTTGCAGTGAGTGAATGTTACCAATAATTGTTTTCTTACCATTGCGGTAAGATTATTGTAAATGTCTTAACAATACAAAAACTGACATTATAAATAGTACCAAAAAATAACCGACTTCCAAAAAAACACTAAAATAGTCTAACTAGTCTAGTCGTAGCGTACCTACCACACAAATTCTTGGCCTGAATTAATTTTTGTCATCAGCATATCCCAAGACGAATAAAAAACTTTCCCCAAAAAAACCGACTTTCAAGAAAAAAAAACACTAAAATAACTTTACTTTGGGAATTCGGTGACTTTGTTTGTTTCATTGACTTTTTTGCTAACGACTTCCGAAAGTAAAGTTATTCTAGACTTTTTAGTGTTTTTTTGGAAGTCGGTTTTATTTTGTAAAAAGTTTTTTAGTTTACCCTTTTAGTTGTTGTATACCACACAAATTCTTGTCATGAATTAATTTTTACATTGTAACTAGAAGTTATTAATGGATCATCATGTCATCAAAAAGCCCAAGATGAAGAAAATACGTATTAAAGAAAAAAAAAAACAAATTACTGAATCGACTTTGATGATATTCTATGGGAGCAATCGGAAAGAATATATCTTTTCACATGAAAAAATACTTTTTCAAATTGTTCATAAGTATGACGGAGTTATGAGATAGCAAACAAAAACATAAAAAAATACAACCAAATTGAGAACCTCCTTCTTTTTTTGAAGTCGGTTAAAAAAGTAAAAAAAAGAAACATAAAAGTGTGAGAGAGTGAACAAAAAGTTATTTAAAATTCAAAATGGTAGCAATTAACATTTGTGTATGGCAACATTTTTTTATTGCAAGTATTGTCGTCGGGTATTCCCCCAACATCCACACAAAGGCGGAAGTCAAAACTCACGATTGGATAATTATAATTTTTTATCTAGATTAATATGATAGTGAACAAAGTCTGGGATTCAACATTTTACAACATACATAACTTCCGTTTGTTTGGCACTTCTTGTTTTAACCAGAACAAAAATTTTACTCGAACGTAACTCGGAGAAAATATTTTGATATTTTTGTTTTGATGTTTGTATTCCACTTGATTAATTTCTAGTTGGGATGAAGACCAGTTTCGGAGAACAGACTTGATCGGTGACGCATGAGCTGCGGTTTCATGTCCTCGTCAATTTTCTTACGATTTTGCACGTTATGACACTAGAAATAAAGCATATTATTCAATATTATCAGAAAATCCTTTACGCTGAGAGTGCTGAGACAGACAACGTTCAGAACTCCGGTACCACGAAATATTAACGACAGCACATATTTTCATTTAGGAAGATATTCCGAACAAAATTAAAAGATCACTACTGTTGCATGTCTTGTCCCCTGGGTATCGTATTACCCAGTGCTAACTGGGTTGTGAAGGTCAATTAAGCATTTGCTCCATGTAAAATACTAGTTCTCAGCTACATCCGGTTAGACTGGAAGCCGACCCCAACGTAGTTGGGAAAAGGCTAGGCAGTAGGCATATTAGTTAAAGGGCAATGATCGCTAATGCTATGCTTAACGCTAACGTGTATAGTAAAAGTTATACTTAAGCACAACTTACCTTTAGTCTTTCGTAACGCTTCGACTATTTATGAAACACCGCAATAAACCAGCAATAAAACAGCAAACCTCTGACTTTTCAGCAGATCCACTTCTGTAAGTGAACGTTCTCAAAAAAAAAAAAAAACGAATGTAAAAAAGAAGATTGAGAACAAGGAGAGAAGAGGTAGAAAGTCAGAAAGTCAGGTTCTCAAAGTCAGAAGTTTTCATTCGTTTGACATGTACCTATTTCACACAAGCCCGTGTACCCGTTGGCTTTCCTCATCTCCAATTATGACTCTCTTCTATTAAAGCCTTTATTCCCTTTATTTATTTATTATTATTATTTAATTCTAAACGGGACGGACGAGACGGGACGAAAGTCCAGACGTGCTGCAGGTCATCACCCATACCTTATCGATGTTCCACACAGAAGCGGTTTGTTACATCTTTTATTATGCGCACAGCCAAGGAGTGGAATTCCCTGCCTGCGTCGGTGTTCCCGAGTTCATATGACCCCAATCTATTTAAGTCGCGAGTTAATAGGCTTCTTTTGGGTTAGCTCTTTTCATCCTCTACCTCATCTCTGTCCTCAGGACTAGATTAAGGCCAAGAGTAGGGCCATTTTTTTTTTTTTTTAAACTCAAATTTACAGTTTTTAAAAGAGCTTCCTCCACTTTCGTTATTTAATTAAGGAACTCTTGGCAATGAAAGAATTGTCATGTTTCAAGACCTTGACCTCTAGATAAGCAAGACTCATGTCAATCCATACAAATAAATAAAAGTCCGTCTGCCTATTTGTTCCGGATAATCTTAGCTAGCTGATGTAATAAGGAGTAAGTTAGGCTACTTTTGTTGTGGAAAAACATTTCAAACCCTTGAAATTGTTAACAAAATTCGATTCAAATAGGGAAATAATATTTTTATGATAATTTCACGCGGACGAAGGTCGCGGGCAACAGCTAGTCAAGTATAAAATATATTAGTAGATTGTTTCTATCTTTTCAAATGGGTTGTTGGGCAATCGTGTATTTTTCAGTTAAGTCACAGAGAATACATAATAGTACAAGTGTTTTAGTCTGTGTAAAAATGAAGATAGGATAGGTATAGTGTATAAGATAGGTTCGACTATCTTACCCGATTATTATATGAATGAATATCTAAATGTATATCTTGCGAAAGACCTCTTTCGGGAAAGAACATATTTTTGTAAATAGTCTTGCTATATTAACAAAACAGTGTTTCAAACAAAGAAAATACTTTTTTATGACTTTAAAATTAAGTCCTTGTTTGTTAACAATAATTGTTTTATTCTACTGACTAACTTAATACCTACCATACGTATTTTATGTCCTTATCATATTTACATTATATTATGTACCTACTACCTATTTGTAAGCGCATAATATTTATCCGAGTCCTTTTGATGACATCACCGTAGTACAACGAATATTTAACTAAATGAAAATAACAATTCATTCTTAAAACAACGTTTTCAATGTCTGTTTTCACAAACACCAAACGACACCTTAATTTAGTGCCGAAATATTATTCTGTTCTGAACCGACCGTCAAAATTCCAACATTGCTTTACTTAGGCATTAGGAAGTACAACTGCAGTTCCTTAGTGAATGCCTAAGCTTATGCCTATTCCTGGCATTTTCAAAAACAATATTTCTAAGCAGCTGCAAACAATCTTTACTAAATAAAACATACCTAATAAAGCTGGCTTTTTTTGAACTCATCTCCGGAATTACAGGTAGATTGTTTTTTTTTTCCTTATCTGCAATCGCAGATGTGGTAAGTGACTTTGACAGTTGGAGTATTCTCTCCAGCGAGAATATCTGCTTGGCTGTACCATGTATTTATGAATGTTACGCTATCTGTTGCCTTACTTTACCATACTTTTTAGAGATGGGTAACTAGCCGAAATTTCAATAGCTTAGCTAGCCGGTTATTTGTGGTTGAATAGCCAGCTAGCTAGCCAGCTATTTGGCTACTTGGCTATTGAACAATAACGACTAGCGCTCGCTAGCGGCGCAGCGGCGTAGCTAGGTGGACTAGGGAATTGAATGAATAACGATCAACTTTCCTGCGATTCGAGTTCGATCCTCGCCGCGGCAACAAGTCTAAATGTGAATAATAAGGTAGGTAATGTCTTGATTTCGTTATTCATTTACTTTTTATTTTATTTTATAATCTTTTGAAAAGAAATGACTTCCCCTCGTAGGTCGTACGTATTATTATTGTAAGAAAAAAGCATGAAGGAGAGTTCATTTGATTTCAAAGTCATTAAAATAAAAAGGCAAAAAATCTAATATCATATAATTATCAAATGTTTATTTCTTTAGTTTTCCTTTACATCTGACGGTAAGTAACTACTACCTTTCTATGTTTCGTAAATTCGTATACCTACTAAACGAACGAAATTACTAAGTATAATGACCTCTCTTTCTCTAATCTATTTTGTAACTATTGTAAGAAAGAGATATGCGATGCGAATGAAGTTGGCACTCGCGTCTCACACAACTCAGCGCAGTAGCGTGCACACAGTTAAGTCAGCTATCGGCTACTCGGCTACTCCGGCTAGCCGGCTACCGAAAACCGGGACGGCTGCAAAACGAAGTAGTTATATTATACTCTGAGGCTACTATCCGCTATGCCGTATTCTAGCTAGCTAGCCAGTAGCCAATAGCTAGTTATAGTTTTGACGGATATCGTAACCGTGGCTATTTTGTTAGTAGCCGTTATTTAGCTAGTTATGGCTATAGCTACCCATCACTAATACTTTTGACAGATGTTCAGCAAATGAATCAGCTTCTTCTTGAGGTGTTCTTGCCCAACCTTGGTTCCTTCAGAGGTGGTTCAGCTACCTGGGGTCTAGTATATTGTTTTGTGAACCACCAAAGAATGGTTGAAGCTGAAAGAGTGAGCGATTCAAGCTGGGCTTCTCGAGTTTTGTCATGCCAGATTTGGAGCAGTTCATTTAGCTTACTAGCGACCCTATGGAACATTTTGCATTTGATAACCCAGTTTTACACTGCGACCCAAAAGGAGCCGAGCAAAAAGAAAAAAAAACCAAAAAAAAACGCTAAGCGAAAACAAAGTTAAAGCGCGGGCCGCTACTCGACCCGGTGCGTGGGGCGGGCGAAACCGATGCATAATCGTATAGAAAATATTTGTAGCTATATTATTTGCGTCATTATTCGCCATATTGCTTTTTCATTTGTGTTTCAATAAAACACGATCTCATTCGACACTTTGCTCACTGGTTTGAACAACGTCACAATAAACTACAGGGGAAGGCCCGATATCATACCTAAATATACATATATCTGTGTTGCCATACATTTATTTTAATTTCTACCATTTGGTAGAAATTTAAAGTATGAGTTTTTGTAGAATAATAGCTCATACTTGCGTTTATATAAAATAATGTATATTTTGATAATATACGTTCATTACTAGCTTAGTCCATTTTTTCAAATACAGTGATTTGATTTTGTTTTCCAAGGAAGTCATATGGTTCAGGAAAATATTTAACCTGAGAAAATTATTTGATAAAAAAATAGATCGCAGGTTACTTGAAATATATATGTTTTTTTTGTGTAAACTTTACAGAAAAGATCTTTTTTTCCGTTTCAATCCACCGATAGTTCTACTCGTCCTGTCTGTCGAGTTAGGCTAGCTAGTTTAATTTAACCTTAAAGTTTAAGTGCGTGTGTGCAAACTGGAAACACAACATACAATTCACAGACTCTCATAGTCAAGGAACATAATACTCTAGGAGAAGAATGTCAACTACGTACAAATAAAATGGCACGGTTTTGGCGCCTCCTGGTGGGTGCCCCCGAAAACTTGCGAAAGCGGGAAATTCAAAATCGGATTTCTTTGAGATATTTATTTTAGTCCTGGCCACAAAAACAGAACTGGGAAACTGTGAAAATGTTAGTGTGCAATTTCACTGATCACAATTTTCCAGCTCCACTTTGTGGTCAAGCAGCCTTATTGTTTAAATTAACTTATACGGTGAATAGGAAACAAATCTTGCCAGTAGAAAACTATGAATTTTGACAAAAATCACAAGTTTGTGGTTTATTTGTAAAAGTCAAAGCTTCTCACTAGTATTTTTATAATAAAACAGTAGTTTGTCTTATAAGTCAGAAGTACTTTATTAACATTACACAATAGTTATTGCATTAATAATAACATCAACATGCACCCGTGCCGGTAGCCATTTTTCTTGTGAAGTGGTGTGGGGATGCCAGGTACAATTAACAAAAACTTACTAACCTAATTTTGTAAAATAAATAAATTTTGAAAATAAATAGCCTCTGGCCGATCCAATGCAGTAAATTAAATTAATTATTTATTTATTGGCTTGATTGGTAACCCTTTTGTTTTTTTATAGTTCCAACCTACGCTAAACCAGCGTCTTTCTATTATATTCTGCATTAATTACATTTATATTTATTCAATTTTAATAATATTAACATTGAATAAATTATCCGAAATATTATATTGGGTAATTTGTTGATTAATAATTTAAACAAGAATGTCGCTAAAACTACCAAATGGTAGCTTTTTAATATTTTCCTTGAAAACGTCATTATTAGAGACCGAAGTTTTTAGGTCTCGTATAATAAAAGAGAACCTGGCAACACAGTTCTAGCCCCCGTAGGCATTCCAAGGTTTACCCAATGAGTCGACCCGGCCTGCTCATAGTCCGATAGGACGGCAGCGGAATTTCGACACGAGAGCTGGAGAGTTCAAACGCAGGACCAGCAGCGTCGCGTGGTTTCCAACGCCCGGGGGTGCCACTCTACGGAACAAACTTTTAAATTCCGGGTAAAACCATAGAAGTAACACTTGGATACAATACAACATAAAATAATAATTATCTTTCCAAGATAGAAAGAAAACATGTTTCTGGCAACATTACTCACTGCAAAATGCCCGCTATCATTATTTGTTCTATTTATACAATCAGAAGTTTACAATACTGAATGCCATATGACTCATACGTTAAAAATATAAAAAAGACTTTCTGTATTAGTAGATACGGTTGAAAATGAGTAGTCAATGATGAACGCACATGACTGTTTTACCAACACGCACTACAAAATCCGCGGTTTTTGCTAAGGAGTTGTCGGAGTGACTCAATCAATGGTTGTCTGTCTGTTCGTATCTTCTTTACTTCGCGATCAGAATTCAGTTGCTATTCATCTGGACAGTGCCCTGGTGGTTGACTAGAAAATTTGAAATCCTCGCTTAAAAACAGTGATTTTATATCTTATTCTCATTTAACTCATTGGGTGAGTTATTTCGAAGTTTGTTTATTTGAATAAAGCCCGTGTTTGAACAGGTGCGTTCACAACGAAATTACTTTTTGTGGAGAAACGTTTGCAAGAAGTGTTAGTGTGGGGAATAATACCTAGGTGCACAATTTATGGTGGGCAACAACGAATAAGTACTAAAAAGTAACAGTAAAAGTCGCAAAAGTTGCTTATAGTTATCATTTTGCAAAATGTTGCTCAACAAAAAGTAACCGGTGTGGATGCACAAAACGAAAAATGTTTCAGAGATTTGCATCATTCAAAATTACTTCAATGATGATGAAATTAGTTGACAGCCTTTAGGAGAATGTGAAATAGGGACAGAATTTTAGGCGGGCCATTATTTCATCATGATTTCTTTGAAGCCTAGATGCAAATATGGCAAATAAGTAGAGTTTTAGAGACTCTCAAATATTCTGTATATTTAACTACGTCTAACTTTCAAACCTGTGCGACAGCCTCTTTCTCAAATGCGATGTGCCTTGATGAGTACTGAGCATGGGGTCTTAGGTTCGACCCCATCCACAGATTGGCACGTATCATTGCGCGTTTTCCATTAGGAATACCTCTGTAGGACTCGTCCTCTGGCCCCTAATACACCGTACTTAAACATAATTGGCAAAATGTGGGTAGTAAAATGTGAAAAGTACCTAACTCAGTAGAGGAAGAACTCATTGTGTAGGTAAGTACTTATGTACCTACCTACCCCTCAGGGAAAACGGGCGAGATGCCATGTTATTCTATTTATTTTATTTTATTTTGTATGACATGTAGTTGGTGCATTTGCGAAGTGTTTTCTTTGTTCGATAAGCTTGTTCGCATTGAGGAAGGTTGGCTTAGCAATTCAACTGAAGTCTTATGTAATTTCATTAGAATCATTATGTGAAGTATTACATGAATATACATTTTCCGTACTTAAACGTTAGTGTTGTTGTAGATAAGATAAACACGTTATATTTCAGGACATGCTAACCGGTTTTAGTTTGAAAGTGATGCCTGATGTAAACATTTTGGAGGTGGTGCTACTCAATATTATTTATGAAATTATAAAAAATAAGGTTTTGACTAGATTTTATCTAAGTTTCCGTCCCGAGTCCCGTGCTGGGGACTCGTATTATCTACGTCGTTGCCGTAATGATTGATTGATTTGCCAGAGGAACGAATAAGTATTTATAGAATTATACATTGCAGTGTCAAGCGCGATGAGCGGCGATACGGTAGGTGTTACGGGCGTGCAGGTGTTGCGGGTGGGCGCGGGGGACGCAGGCACGCGGCGCTACGAACTGGATGAGGCGGCGCTGCGGCAACTGCTGCTGCACCCCGACGTGTGCGACCTGCCCGCCGTCGTGGTCAGCGTGGCCGGTGCCTACCGCGGCGGCAAATCCTTCATCCTCGACTTCTTCCTCAGATACCTCAACGCGCCTGTGAGTATTGTCAACAAATTGATTTGCAAAAAAAAAACAATCCTAAACTCGGAGAGAGCGCAGCAGCTCCATGACCTAATCCCACGATCGCATTTTCACTACCTATCGGACTACCAGATTCGACACACTGCAAGGTAATCTGCACTTGATTGGGATCCCAATCAAGTGCGGACTGCTCTTCCTATAACCCGACAGCCTTCAAACCAAGAGTGGACAGGCATTTTCTGGGCACGCTCTTACCATCGTAGACCTCATCCATCGCTTTCCATCAGCCGTTATCGAGGTTAAAAGTCATAAGTCAATATAAATATCTATACTAAATGATTTCATTTATTAGCGTTCCAGTCAGCTGAGTGGCGAATGGCTGGGCAAAGAGGACGAGACACTGAAAGGATTCCACTGGAGAGGCGGCGGCGAGCGGGATACCACCGGCATCCACCTGTGGCCGGAGCCCATCATCACCACCATGGACACCGGTGAGAAGGTGGGTGACACATTTAGTCCCTTGAAGTTGAAGTCATGCATGATAAGTTTATTCGTTGGCTCAACTTTACCGTGCACAGTAACCGAGCCTGCGACTTTCGGCCAATTTACATTTACCCTGTGTCAAGGGGTGCAAAGCGCATGCGAGTCGATCGCTCCTTTATCCATATAACGTAATATCATGCAGAAACATGCATTCCTTCATGAAGAAAATGTTCTCGTGGCACTACGCAACATTTTTGCATCTACGGGAAATGTATTATATTTTAAGTGCTTAAATTCTGCACATTAATTCACTAAAGTTTGGATGTCTCGCTGTACTTCTGCTTACTGTCAGTAGATACGACTGATTTGCATTAGCCTGCTGACCACTTATTCAGTCTTCAGTGGCAGGTACTTACTATGTGGTTGCAGGTGGCCGTGCTGCTGATGGACACACAGGGCACCTTCGACTCGGAGAGCACCATCGGTCAAAACTCCGCAATCTTCGCGCTATCGACTCTCATCTCGTCCGTGCAGCTCTACAATTTGTCGGGTAACATTAAGGAAGATGATCTACAACACTTACAGGTTAGAAGCTTAATGTAAAAACCACTCAAATCCGTGTTCATCAGTTATCTAAGCTAGACAGCAGTGCCACCACGAATCTTGGTGGTCATGTTACCTAATGTTTACTTTAGTCCCTAGAAATACTTGTTCCGACACAAAGTTTGTCAAATGTTGTGGCAAAGGCCGGACAACTGGGACACTTGTCTAATTTTATTTTTTGACGTAAAAAAGACAGTTGACTCTCAGTTTACTTTGATTTCATTACTTTTGAATTTACAACTATTGAAGGAATTTCAGGTACGAAAAACTGAGTATTCTGACTAAATAAACATTGTCTGTTGTTGGTGTCTGGCAGCTGTTCACGGAGTACGGAAGGCTGGCGAGCGATGAGCAGGACAAAGCGTTCCAGACGCTCTTGTTCTTGGTTAGGGACTGGATGAACCCCTATGAGCACCCACACGGCTTCGACGGCGGTGCCGCGCTGCTCGACAAGAGGCTTCAGGTAATACTACCTATTCAGTGAAGGTAAACTTTATTTAATATGGTATATGGTTGTTTGTACTGAGTAACCAAAACACACAATGCGACGCATAGCGTCGTCGAGCGGCCCGCAGCTTTCAGACAAATTTCATCTCCATAATTATAGCTTTAGAGGATATTTTTCAACAGTCTTCCCTTTAAGGTCACTTTCGTTCCTGATACGGAACTCTTATGCATTTCATACTTCTTACTTGACCTAGCGGTTCAGGTTGTGCGTTTTCTGTTAGTGAGTTAGTTAGTGATTTTAAGATTGTTAGTAGGTACTAAGTCAATGATTGTGTTTATGTTTTAATCAATTTTTATGTCACCAGTCCCATCCGAACCAGAATGCGGAACTGCGTGAGGTTCGTGAGCACATCAACTCAAGTTTCAATCAGATCAAGTGCTTCCTCATGCCGCATCCAGGCTTAAGTGTTTCCAAGTTAAGCTTTGCTGGATGCGTTCGTGGTGAGTTACTGTGCTATGATGAATAAGTATGTTTTGTGGAAACACTTCCGTAACGGAATATAACTGACGAAATGTGGGTATACAAAAGATGCCGCGACCTAAGTGATTCTATTACGTGTTCGTTTTTTATGTAGACTTGACAGAGGAGTTCAGATCAAAACTTCTGGAGCTGGTACCTTCTCTGTTCGATCCGGAGCACCTCACTCCGAAGCTCATCAATGGCGAGCGAGTCCGGACTCAAGACTTGTTTGACTACTTCCAGAAGTACGTCGATATCTTCAACAGCGATGATGTGCCCGAGGCAGTCACCATTTTTAAGGTACCTACTCGGATAACTAGAAAAGAGTTGCTTGCTTTAGCATAATAATCAATTCAGTTTGCAATTTGCTAGGTTTTGAACTCAGTTGTCAATTCATTTGCCAATCATTGATAATAATTAATACAAACGAGGGCCCCATATGCAAGCCCTGTGGTACTCCCGACCGCGACGGTTTAAAAATTGACTTAGATGTAAATCCTTGGACAACTAATACAATTATGTCCGATTGTTCAAATAAAATTCGCACAAACGCTGTAATGGCTTATGAATACCCATGCCCAGCAGTGGCGAAGGTTCCATAAAACTCGATTCCTACCGGCTTCCCTTTGAAAAATGGCACAGTCAGTATTCTATAGACAAATAATATAATGACATTAAAAATTATGTACTCCGGGTTACCTCTTACAAAAATTGACCCTTCGCTACTGATGCCCAGTGTGTCTTACGCAGAACAAAACTGTACCTAATCAACAAGATCAAACGCCTTACCAAATCCGATGAACTAACCGTTAATCTCCAGGCTTTCTCCTTTTTTATTTTCTTAGAAAGGAAACTAAGCAAATAAAAAAGGAGAATACTACTTTTAAATAATTATTAAAGTTTTTGTGATTAACTGTCATTCTGTAGCAAGCTGCTATCACACTAAAAGGCATTACCGAGATTGATTTTTTACAAAAAGTTCATCTAATCGTAATAATCACATGGTCGTTAAATCTAGTGGTCTGTCTGTGGTATAACACCCGGCGTGCAGTACATCATAGCATACGTTTGACAGGCGACAGCGGACGCGTGCCTGCTAGCGGCGACGCGCGCGGCGCGCTCGGTGTACGCGGCGCGCATGGAGGAGAGCGTGTGCGGCGAGCGGAGCTTGTCCGCCGGCAGGCTGGCCGCTGTGCACGCCGCCGCGCGCGCCGACGCCGAGCGCTGCTTTGCGCAGAAGAAGAAGCTGGGCTCGCAGCAAGACGCCGACACGAGGCTAGATGAACTTACCAAGGTATAACTTCGACGATAACTCAAGGTATCATGATTTGTTTTATACAGTTAGGTTGGATTTTTTTGCACCAACTTCTGCGAATGATGCACACTCATTAGGCGTCTTTATACCTAAATCAGAAACTCACAAAAAAAAAAGGTTAAACATGGGTTGTAGACGTCTAAAGTGTGTCGTCATCATTTAAACAAACATAACGCGCTATAAATGCGACGCTCACCTCTACCTTTAAGTTCAGTCATAGCAGAAATGCTTAACGCTCATAGCTATGTTCACTAATTGGCAGGAGCTGGACGGACGTCTGTCTCAATACATATTGGAAAACGAAAAGAAGGTTCGAGAAACGAAGTCTCTCGCCAGGAAGACTTACGACGCCGCCGTGAGCAGCGTGTGTGGGGATTTTGCTCGTATCTGCCTACACCCGCGAGAACTAAAGGACCTTCACGCCGAGGCCAGTCTAACGGCATTCTCGCTCTTCGACGCGGCGAGAGATGTGCCGGATGATGACGAGGATGACCAAAGAGAAGATTTAGAAAAGGTGAGGTCGTTTAGTTATACGCTCTGACTTGGTGAAAACTGGACTTATTAAAGCAGGGTTCCAGTTTTCAATTCTCGATTCAAATATGATTCTATTTGATTAAATCAGTCATGAAATAAAACAGAAGTTGTCCACATCACGTATAAACATTATTTTACCTGTTTTAAGCTATTATTTGTATTGCTCTATTGAGCACAGGGAATCCCCCATCCTTAGCATTACTGTTTTATTTGTCACATGTGAGCATAAATGATATGCTTCAGTGCCAACATTCAGGCAGTAATGCTATAAACACCCACAAAGTCTACATAAATAATGAGACACAGACATTCAGTAGTAGTTGAGTAACAACTAACAATAATAATGAACATCACGAATATTGCAGAGTTTGCAAGAGAAATACCAGTACTTAAGCGCCGTCAACGATCGGAACAACGAGAGCGCTGTGTTAGCGGCGAGAGACTCCTACGTGGCGAAGATGAAGAGCGAAATGGATCAGGCGGGCGTCAGCTCCGACAGGCTTAGCGCACAGCATCAAGAGGCACAACGTAAAGCAGAGGCACGTCTGGAGGAGCAGAGGAACCGCCCCTCGTGCCACGACGATGACCCCTTCGTGCAGCAACTGCTTGAAGTAGGTTCCCCTGTAGCTGTAGCTCCGCCAGTACGCATTGAACATGTGCTTAAAGCCGCTGAGCGCTCCGTACGTAAAGAGGTCCGGAGGTTTGGACGCAAGCTGGGATTCTAACATCCCCGGTATTTCAGAGATAAGTGATCTTATGGATCATAATTGTTATAGCCCATCCTAACTTTAACTTTCTACTTTTCCTATGTGTAAATTATTTCATCGATCTATTGAAGGCTGTTCCCAAAAAAGCGAAGTTAATAATCCGCTGATTTCTGACACAACTTAATCCTTTTGAACTGTTTTGTTCTATTTATACATGTTTTTAACATGCTTTTATTAGCTTCACGTGACATCAGCTGTAAAAAATCTTAGAAATCAAATTTGATCCACGGTATTCGATTGAGCTGAAAATGTGCATACATGTTTAGTTTGGGTGACAATGCATGGTTAGCTAAGTAAAGCAAACCAAAGATGGCGGACTATTTATTTTCATGATAAGAATGGGTATCAAATTAAAGGGTTTGCTGAGAAGAACGATATAAATAAAATGACGTCACTCTAAAGCGAGTTTTTAAAACTATAATAATACCATTGGTCAAGAAGTTTGATCATGTTTCCCACATTTGCAAAGACCTTGAATGGCTCCTGATCCATCTTAGCAAGAGCACTCGAATATTATGCCTCTTTTGCAATATCGTTCTTGCTTGCGTCCCTAAAAATTCTATACTTTCTCTTTCATCCTGCATACAGTGTGGAATAGACTAACATAATTATGTGATGTCAATAAATTGCTATCTAAAAGACG
Source organism: Noctua comes (assembly GCA_963082995.1). Taxonomy (NCBI): domain Eukaryota; kingdom Metazoa; phylum Arthropoda; class Insecta; order Lepidoptera; family Noctuidae; genus Noctua; species Noctua comes. The sequence continues at coordinate 4,036,608 of OY720267.1, forward strand.
CGATCTAAGTGATCGCGTCGCGTCACTTAATCACAACGCAACGAAGACGAATCCGTTCGCTCGTTGAGGCTTTTCGAGATAGCATTACCTATGGGGTTCCCGCACCCAGGTAAAATAAATAGCTTTTATTTATTTCAGGCTATTCCTTGTTATTAAGTTTCGGCGATTTTGTGTAAATCGTTCCTTTGTATATTTTTATAATTTCCGTCAGTATTTTCATAAATAAATGGTAACACTAATCTTTGCGTATTTTTTTTTAAATAGAAAATTTTAGTATCACCTGCTTTATATCTGAACTCGCTAAAATAAATGCAACTGAAACGTAACTGGTTTCACAGATCTTTTTCCAACAATTACAATCGATTTTACGAAAACTTACAAAACGATTAGGTAGGTTACACATACTCACACTTAGAAAACAAGCAGGTGCGTCGGACGCGGGCAGCTTCTCTACAATATTCAAGTCTTCAGTTCATATGTTCGTCAGCTATCGTCATCATCGCTCCCAAATTTGAGGAAAATATACGTTTTTCATCTTTGCTTTGATCTCAGTTCCCATTCTCGTTTGCTTTACTTCTTATAACTTTCAGGAAATCGAAAGTTGCTTTGAGGAATTCGAGAAGGCGAATAAAAACAGCAAGAAAATGGCCATGCAAGCGGCTGAGCACAAGTACAACAACTACATAACGTCGGCATGGGGCTCGCAGATGTGCTGCTTCCACCCGCGAGCGCTCAAAGACTTACATAATGAAGCTGTGGAGGAGACGCTTGCAGAATGCCTCGCAGAGAGAGATGGAGATGATGAGGACGACGAATACAAGGAAGAGGTGCATGAGGCAAGTCCTAACGCTCATTTTGTCTTCTTACATACTTTTAGTTTGATATTGAACGACAGGTTTAAATCGCACCCACTATCGCACTCTTTTGGATTATTCGAGTCCGCTCCACCAAATCCCACTAATGGGACAAATTGCTGGGACAGAGAGGAATAATCCCTGCTGGGAATGAGTTACTTACATTAACTGATCCAGTTATCATTAAGAGCTTAGGGATATCTCGACGATGTCGCTTTTCACTTTACAATAATTGGCTCAGTAAGTACCACGCGCCCTATCTACATTAACTAAGTAGATGCCTATTTACATTTCACAGGTGCTTGAAAAACGTTTCAAGGAACTGATTACGGTGAACGAGTACAACAACGAGCGAGCAGTGGAGCAAGCTGTCTGGTATTACTCGATGAGGATGGGCAAGATCAGAGAGCCCCAGCCATCGGGGAACATTATAACTCAGATCCTCAGTCTCTTTGCGAAGAAAGAGACTTGGAAGCCCAGCCAAAATGACCACGAACGTTGTAAGCGTGATGCGATAGATGTGTTCAAAAAAAGGCGGCGCGGCACTGAATACCCGGATGACAAATATTATATGGATCTCATCAAGGTATGTGATTTACATTAATTTTTTCGGGTTTGCGACTTTTTCAGGGAGAAAATTTAGCAAACGCAATAAAAAAACGCTCTAAAATGTGTGGACTTATCTTATAAAATACCAAATCTAGAACAATCCTGTCAAAACAGACATACTCAAAGAAAAGGATATTACTAAATGGAGACACATCTCTGAAAACTCCATATTATAATATCAAAAATACTTACCCACTTTTTTTTTTGTTACAGACGATCGACGCGGCGTTTAAAAACCAATAATAACGTGCATCACACACTTGTTGAATTTAAAGCGCAACATTTTTATTACTACAAACTACGCGCTTTGGACGTGGAGTTGCGGACACCAGCCCGTTATACAATACAATACAATACAATACAATAAAATACTACGAACTAGATTTTAAACTCTCGTGCATCGACCCTAGAGTTGAGAATCCAACAGCGAGTTAGAAAGCGCACTGTTGAATTACCAGCTACTAGGCGCTGAGTAAGTTGAGCCACAGGTTGAGCGTTGAAAATCCTTTCAGCGGTAATAAACGTCGCGTTTAAAAAGCGGTCGAGCGAACATGGGACGAAGGACTTTCAGTCACACCAAACGCACCCGAAATTGACCGCTTCGGACAGCACAAGCACTGACTGTATTTGAATTTAGAATGATGAGATAATCCAAAGTTCTGGAACCACAAACTAAAAAGTTCAACAAAAACTTTTTAGGCCCTTTTATACAACAAGATCACCCGAAAATCAACTTGTTCTGAACATTTTAATATTTGTTGTTTAACGATCACGAGCATAATATAAACGGTGGATTCTTTATAAGTACTATTAATAATTTTATAGAATAATTATTACATTTTACTTTTTAATTAATTTGTATTAATATAAATACCTGTACAGGTAAAAGCTGTTATTTTTAAAGTGCCTGAATTAAAAATGTATTATTGTATCTTTTTATGTATTATTTCATTTATTTGTCTGTCAAATAGCACATCCTTCTTACCTCCAAAGTACGCAAAGCGAAAAAATCTCTATATATAGATTTAAGTTTATAAAGGGTGTAAATAGACCCTTAACATAGCCGAAAGGCACTTGTTCTCCCCGTCTTTGCGATAATTTTTTTTTGTTCTAGACCATACCTGGGAACCTTCTAGTTACGGAGATATTGGGGGTCAAAGTTCCAACTTTTTCACAAGTTTTTGTTTAAATACATGTTTTTAATGCAGATTTTTACTTTACACTCCTCCACGACCCCCGTACTATTCAATCCATCCATCAGCACAATGTTTTGAGTGCTTTCCATCGAGTCCTACCGTAAAACGTGATTTTTCACCCCAAAAAAAAAGTCGTTTCCCAGCAATAATATTTGTTACTTTGTTTAATGTACAGAATGCTTGGTTGACGGCTATGGGAAGGGTCTGTTTACACGCTGTATGTAGAGGTAAATTATATCTCTAACTGGTTCCGTTGTTATAGAAATCAGCAAAACCCATAACAAACTTCGGGGACATTATAGAACTTTGAAATAGGAAAAATATTTTTCCTACTCAAGGTACGGAACCCCCGGTGTGCGAGTCTGTCCAATTTAATCTAGAACATCATTACTACGACATGATTCTGTACTTACATTTGGTAAAAACGCGAAACGAGGCGAAAATAAACCTGCATGCAACATGTAAAAAAAACACAATATGTTATTGTAATCAAAACGCATTTAATATTTAGAACATCATGCTAATTTAAAGTTTTTTTTTTACAAAACAAAATTTCTTCTAAACGGCAATAAAGCATATTTTTAATCCATTGCGACATCAAGTCTAATAAAAGTACAAATTCTTGTTTCTGGTTAGCTTAAGCCGAAATACCTACTTTCGTAATCGTAAAATAGTGTTCATATTATGTTCCATTTATTACTTATAAATGTTGCTGTATAACGTTTTATCCAAATTAACTAAGGCAGGGCAGGTTTTGTATGAAATGCGCATCATTAGTCGTCAAAATTTATCACAGACTGCCCAAACGTTGTCGAGGAAGTGTTTTATTAATGAGAAGATATTATATAAATACATATAACACACATAGCTCGTCAAATCAACTAAGTACGGTAATCTAAACTTCTCTGCATTTAAGGCTTATTGATGACTCATAAAACTACAATGTATTTATAAAAAAGTGCATGACAACGAACCTATATCGAGCAACATTTATAAACACTAAACACCAGGTAATATGTCCCGACACCTAAACGGAATAAAAATTGAGCTCTAATTTCGGTAAGTCCATAGAAAATTGTGGTATATATTATATCCTCCGCACCATCGCGTGTTTATTCATAATTTTTCTGACGCCGAAGGCGTACACAATAACAAAAATAATTCCCTTTGACAGCTGTCAGATACGGCTGACAACTAGTAAAGTCGTAAGTTGCGGCCGTTTCTACTACTGCTGTCGAGGAGACAAAGATACAGAAAAAATCTGAATCAGAATGAAAAAATCTGAATCGGAATGAAAAATCTGAATCGTCCGTGACTCAGTAGGTACAACATGTACCTACAGAGTCACGGATGTTTCAGATTTTTCAGTACACTTTAAGGGTGTTAACATAACTTGCTGATTTTCTTTGTTATCAGCATTGACATTTAGGAATTTACAAAGCTAGGAAATCACAGCAGTACTTCGACACTTCAAAAACACGAGTTAAAACACCTGTCCCAACGCCGACGAGGAAGCGTCTTTCTATCGAAGAATACCTCGCTCAAGAAAATTACAAACGATTTACAGCGGTTTCTGACTAGCATATTTTTGTGCACGTATAAACTCGTATCGACTTAGGCTGCGTTTCCACCAGAGGTGAGCGAGGATGCGTAGCGAGGCATGTGTGTGGAACTAACCAATCACATAGCTAGAATATCTCAAGCTGAGAAAAAGAAGCGATACTATTGTTTAGTTTCACACACATCCCTCGCTACGGATCCTCGCTCATCTCTGGTGGAAACTCACCATTACGCGTTTACACGCGCGCCTCATTGCGCACTTCAAAAACCCGAACACGCGTAGACACACTCGCTTTAACCCGCGTGTTTGCGCAAACCGGTGGTTCAGTCAGAAGCAGTATGTCAGTATCTCTCGCGGCTTGCGTTTATACGAGCTTATGAGTGCACCAACGCTCGTACGAGTTGCGCGTGTGGTTAAAGGCGCGTTTACACGCGCTTCCAAAAACGAGCTTATAAGCGCTGAAAATAGGGTAATGTGTAACGGCCCTTAGGTTCCATCTCCGAAAAAGAAATAGACATAAATGCATAGCTGATCGCTGACAATTCTCACAAACAAACAACTCGTTTTCAGTTTTGCTATCTCGCTTCTCGCCACGGTGTGACAGGCGCCCTAACAACCCTGCAGTCACTTTTACAATCGCTTTTCTGAAGCTTTATTAACAATTAACAGTCACTTGGTATTTTATGCGCGTGTACATTTTTATTAAAGTTTTATCATAATTATTACAATAGTTTTCAATGAAATTAATAATAATAGAGCGTTAATGAAATAAATTAGAACTAAACACGTTAAAGTCTAGGCGAAGCGTTTTAATCTACATTAGGTATATTACCTTGCTTGCTATTGAAGATTTATCTCGTATTTAAAAAACGCGGAGAAAAGTATAAAAAATGTAAATTACATTGCAACCTCATTTTTCCTTTGCCAAAACATAGTCACTAAAAATACTGAAACGTTCACAAGTTGTGCTTATAAATAATAATCGAGAGCGTTATTATAACATTTTATTATGAAATTCCTTACATATCAAAATTATCAAATGAGTTTCTAGTATTAAACCTCTAGGCTAGCCATCTCTCTCGACCCACGTTCTGTCACAGAACTTGATTGATGAGAAGATTAACAAACTCAGTCAAAATGCCGTGTTATTCAGAACTTAGAAGCATTTCACATGAATGAAAGTCAATTTGTTTGTTAATCAAGTTCTTTGAGTTACCATAGACGCGGGACATTCGATACCACCAGATAATGCTGATCATTTTCATTTAATCTGAAGTGAAACTAAAATTCATTAAAATGAGTCTGGTATAGTGTGCCGTTCAGCGCCAAACAAAATGAATATCCCACCTCCCAACGCTAATGCTAATTTCAGAGTCTTTTGAATATTACAGAAAATACCTATGAAATACTTTAGTGTGTGATAAATAAGAACACAATGAAAAGTGTAAATGACATTCATAAAAGCGTTGTATTGTTTTGCTGTCTTCTTTAAGTTATTGTTTTCTACAAGCCAGTTACGTTGTATTGCTTTAATACTCATTATCTTTAAGTAGATAATATAATATCCACTGAGCACCTACATACTTTGATGTCGATAATAGAAATTTGAAGTGAATAAGAGCCGTGTGCTCTTGAATTTTCGACATTAAGGCCTTAACCGATCGTTGCAATTTCAAATGTGCTCTCATGTTCCTTACGGCATAATAAAAATTTCTACGGTCTCGATGTCTAGATAATTCATAATTTTGGCTGTGAGTGATTTTCAAGTATTGTATTGTGATAAGCTCGATTGAGACGATACGTTAAATAATAATTAAACACGTTTATTTAAATAAACAAATACAATAAACTATGTACAATATAAATACGAAGTTGAAACTTGGTGCAATTTTCTTAATTCCATCACCTTTTAGTAAGATCTTAATCACTTCAGTTTTTATTAAGACATTAGTTTTTACCTCAAAAATCTCTGCTAGGATCGACAATACCTTCGAAAAACTAAATAAATCGTCAAGCGACAACCTTGATAGTATTTTGCAAAGTTATTTTCATATGGGCTTATAATCTCGCAAAAATTGACCCCAAGTCCTAAGAAGTCCTAAGAAATTGTATGACGCCCACCATCACCTTCACTTTAATCATGCTATTCACAACTATGCGTCCCCAGTTGCGAAACATTTACATACAACTTGTTGAAATCTGTCTCTTTTTCTGTCTCGGCTCTTGGTTGAAATCATGTGTATCATCAGACATGTTGTAGTATGAATGTTTCGCCAGTGATAACGTCCACATAAACAGATAGCTGTGCCGGCGTAAAAAGACGAGGCATCTTGTAAGCCTCCTTCTTCCCCAATCTCTCTCCACATATACCCCCTTTTTACTTACGGAGGCAGAGTACGACAGTCTTCAATCTGAGCCTAAACTAATGCTGACATAAACAAAAACAGACATTTTCGCATCCGGAGACCTAAGGGTGAGGCCATACGAGCGTATTTTTTGCAAAATGAGTTGTACAGGACTTTAATATGAAACCAAATGCAGCGTAAATTCCGCGACTCATTTTAGGCGATACATAGCTCAAAAAATTACGCTCGTTTGGCCTCAGCCTAAAATCGAATCAGATCGAGAAAATAAAATGAATTGCGACTTGTCACATTTGCTTTCATGTACTTATCTGACTTTCTTTCTATCATATTGGCTATCGATCTTATCACGCAGTTAACTTCTTTTCTACGGATTTAAGCGAACGCAGTAACACTGATCTACAAGATTGCTAAGTATTTGATGAAGCAACTTGGTAGACGCAATCAGAAATCAAGTTAATCACAACTTCAGCAAAACGAACATTAAACGTTTTATTCCAGTCTTTCCTCTGCCGATATATTATTAAATCATTGAAATGTCATAGGAACGTTTTGAAAGACTTATCTCTAATCACAAAGATTGAATAAGAGCCGCAACATTTACGTACTACGCAAGTACTTGAAGCACTGATACGAATAAAACTACTTCTTCTAGACTTGACTTGTAGATAAAACTTAACTTTAAATTATATTTGTGCCGTTTCAATAGTCGACAGTCTACTACAAGTCTTAAAAAAAGTAGAAGCGCCAGGGTCCGCGGAATTCACAGTTAGATATTGATTTGCAAAAATGAAAGAAACAGAATATCGGAATTTCGCTTGCTATCTTAGGCACTGTGCAGTCCCAAGGCGAAACATTCACAAAAACCGTATTGAAATCTCTATTTCTCTCTCTCTCCTCTTACTTGCAATCTTTTATCTCATCATCAGACAGTTTTAAGTAAATATTTCACCGGTGTTCCAAGTCGTAGTACATAAACGTAGCAGGCAAACATTAAAGTCACATGCCATTTCTAAAAGTTGCGCGTTCCTCAAAACAATTCTCTCATTTTTTATTAAATTTAAATAAAAAAATACATACGTAAAAATATTTGGATAGAATGTACCGATAGTGTGTCCGAGGTATCGGTACACGTGCGTGAAGCGGTGCGGGGTGAAGGGCGCGCGGGGTTCAGCACACACAGCCGCTCTCGTTGCCTTCCTGCTCCGAGCCCATGGGGGACTGCGTCTGAAGGTCCACCGCTGTACCACGAGTTAAGGATATCATCGACTCTCCATTTTAATTAAACCATTATTGTATTTCGAAGCTACGTGACAAAGAAGTCGCACGACATGAATTTTGTAGTTTTCGATGTCAATAGGACATTTTTCGTCTAGTAAAAACATATAGACCAAAAGCATAGAGCAGTTTAACATACATAGCTATAAGCTAGAGCAGTTTATAGCCTGCATATTTTTTCGCGACTATTCATTGAGCAGTGTTCTTCGCTGCAAATGTTCCTGTTACGGCTAATGCAATAATCACTAAAATAAATTAAAAATTTGGAGGTCTAGAATTCTTTTTACTGGCGATTCGATGCAACCAGCTTGGATACAGCATTCGCCGGCCGCTGCAGCGGCACCGCTCGCTGCGCTCGCTCGGCTCGCGCGCGTTTGGTCACAGTTCTAACCTTACCCATTAGGCCGGTGTGCCCTAGCAGTTATACATCTAAGTTTAACCAACTGCTACCGGCCGCATCAGGTATAGCTTGCTAGAACTGGGTGTAACCGTACTTCGGCTTTAAGCCGTAACATGTTACTTTTGAACTTCACCCAACAAACCTGGATAATCTTAAGTTAACCCGGGTAAACGTAGATTTACTTCGTCTTCTATTATTACCCGTAATATTACTACCGAATTTCAGATACCTAAGTCCTAGGTTGACACCCGGTTGACAACCGCTTTGCTTATGTAATCAAGAAAAATTCATGATTAGCAAAATGACTATCAATGTTTACTGTCCGTAAATTAAATCACTTTCACAGTTTGACAGTTTAAGCAATAGCCTTATTTCGAACATGAATCAGTGAAATCGAGACCAATTGACGAAGTATGCTGTAAACTGTTCAACAATTGATTTCCTTGACTGTACAATACGTCCAACGCTTTGATTCTTGTGTCTAATCTATTGGATTATGATTATGGAGTAAGGATCATCATGATACAAGCTTATACCAAGAATCAGATTCAAAAAACTTATAAAGAAGAACATTCAAGACTCCAAAGCGTTGAATTTTTCGCCGTTTATTTAAAATCTTGTGCGTTATGTTTATTATAATTATATTAAATTATATAATTATGTTTCAACTTTGAGGTGTTCTCTAGCGTATTTTGAAGAAGTATGTTTTTTGACACCTTACAACAAAAAAAAAAAAACAAAAAACTAACTCAAAAAAATTACTATTAAGATCTTATGTTAATTCCCAAGATATATTTCAAGTAATAAAAGCAAGTTTAGTGTTTTAAATATTTTATTCAAAATAAACCAGCGTGATATGGATATTTACAATTTCAAGACAAATATAACAGCCGTGGGATGCACTCACTATTTTACTTCTAAAAAAATACTGTTTGCTTATTCCGTTTTTGCCCGACTGCTCCAGAAGGATGGTAATGTGATAATGTGTGTGTATGTTATGCCTTGAAACTTATGTTTAGACAGTTGTAGACTCGCCCTCGTAGTTACCACTTTTGACAGCCATCCAGTAAGTAAATTGAAACGTTATTTAGTTCAAAAATATCTGTCACATACACAAATAGGTCTTGTTTTATGAAGTGCAAGTGACATTCGACCTTATATTGACTATACAACTTACAAATTAGTATATTTCGAATACTAATAACATAGAACTTTTACTGTTATACGAAATTAACCCTTAAAGTCACTTAGATTTAAACTTTAATGGAAAATATTGAGTGCACCCACGACTGTGACATGATGCGGTCGTTTCTACATGTAACATTGAGTATGGTCTAGGTTTAACAAGAATAATTCCACTGTATACGTGAAATAAATATGCTATGTATGCATTATAAAGACATAATTATGCCACATACGAAACCGCCTAAATAAACTTGCACTGTAACATCAACTTTCGGCGCAGAGCCGAGCGTTGATAATTAATTCAACAGTCCGTTCTTATTTAGGAATTGATTGTCACGGGACACTAAGAGAAAAATGTTGGAAAAAAATCTTGAGTATTTAACCCTTACAAATGATCCCAACTATGGTTAAAACATTATTTCACAATACACAGTCGAAATTTCAAGTCCTTTTTCAAACAGCTGCATCAATAAAATAGTACAAAAAAATATTGCACCTAAAATAAATTATAAAAATAATTTTATTATAATTAAGCATTAAAAGTTATCCTTTACGAGGCCAAACTTTATTAAAAATTATTGTATATATTGCTAATAAGTATTGATTATATCATTAACAAAGCACATTGGAATGATACATTTATAAAATAGTGTTAAACTTTATCTGTAGGTTTCTCGATCTCGACACATTTCATGAAAGCCAGCTGAAAATCTCACTAAAATCGTTTTAGATATAAGAATCATAAGTTTATGCACTTAAGCACTAAGTAAATAAATAATACTAATGTACAGAGGCCGCGGGACTCCACTTCTCTAATAAAAATAATAATAAACTGATCTATCTATCTGCATGAAAGAAGTCTAACAATTTTCAATCGTCTAACTTCTCTAAGGGCGACTTTCACAAATGTAACTTCACATCTAAACTGCGTTCAATAGTTGTCAGAATCATCATTGCTATAGAACATTGGCACTGACAGCTCATCAACGTTTAGATATAAATACTGATCGCGTTCAATTTATATACTATATCTTTCCGCTCAAAAATATTAGGAACCGTGTTTTTAAAGACAAAAGAAGATCGGAGTCTCGCCGTCACATGCTATGTACAAAATACAGAGCAGCTCTTATATCATAAAATTAAATAGAGACTTGTGAACGTAACATTAAAACCCTAGGCTTCGCCATCGTTTCTGTACTTATTATAAAATAATGTTGATTTCCGAGTTTGATTTTATCCCACATTCCCACTATTCAATTATTTGTTTAGTAAAATGAGTAAGGAACTTGTAATGTAGTATGGAACGCGAAGCGAAGGACTGACGAAAACTGTTGCTAGGTACCAAAAAAGTATCGACGTCGCCATCTTATTTTGTAACGAAAATAGTTATTATTCTTACTAAAACAGCGCCATACCGGCGGTATTTGGAACTAAAGAAATAGTAAAAACCAAGCGAGTGCTGGTTCTTCAGAAAGTTCAGTGAAGATTTTGAAACTGTTCTAGAAACACTTCAGTGACGTCACATGTAAAAAAACGTTACGTTCACAAACGCCTCATTCAGCAATCGTAATAAACACATTAATTCTCTCTCAGTAACAATATTCTTGTCAGTTCAGTTTCGCATAAGAAGTCCTGCTTACTACCCAAACTAATTCTCAAGCGTAAGGGTGACAATAGAGGGCGTGTATGCAGTCTCAGTCTCATACAGAACTTAAATATAAAATCTTGCTTAGAATATATCAACGGTAAAAATTTGAAAAGCTGTAATCATCGAGCGTGTTGTTTGATTTTCAGCTTTCGGCCCTAAGTCCAAACTTGAAAATTCAACAACATGCTCAATGTCCTTTCGAAAATTTCAAACTTCGAACGTCGATATTTATATAATTAGATTATCAAAGGGATAAAATAATGGGGGAATTTAATTTCCACTTTCTATGCTGTTTCTTGTTCTTTTGCTAATGAATTTTAAGGTAATAATGAATATTAGAACGCTAGATTGGACCTGCAATGCTATCAATCGCTATCACAAGCTAGTTTCAGCATTTCACATACTTTGTTCTAAAACGAAGCGCAGAGTGTGAGTAAATTAATTCCCACATAAGTACTCACTTTCCCAGTGCGGCTTATACATAGTGCTTTTGTGTAAATGCGTAGTCGAAGTAGCACAGCGCTGTCTTAAATAGACCTTTGATTCATAAATATCTCAGATTGACCAGTCGTCCTACATGTGAGTAGTTACGCGAGGGAAAACCATTCAAATTGCATGAAAAATAAAGACGCATTTCGTTTGCGACAGCGCAAGCTTGTTGCAACGGTCTGATATTTTCGCTTTAACTTACGTAAGACGATAGGACAACCTGTCCTCCAGAACACTAAACTGTAGCAATTCTTACAAAGGCGGGTTGCACCATCTTACTTCACAGGAACGGAAACGTTAAATATGGCACTAACGAGCGTCAATGCACAAGAATCTTTGCTACAACTGCTATCCTTCACTACTTAAACCGTCGCTAACGTGACACGATAACCGATGTTGGTGCAACCCGCCCTCTTCAATATGGCATTGTCAGATTTAGTTAACTATATGAACGAAGATCTATATAGAACAGTTGGTCATATAAATATTATGCCTTAATTCGTTATAATTTGAAAACTAGTTGAATGTACATTACAACCTAATATCACTGTAGACAAACACACAAAAGCACGCTAGCACGTATCAGATCGGTTCTACAGTTCTTTCATTGCGATTTTACCTCTGATTTAGGACATTGAGCTTTATTCTCGCTGTCATAAGGTTTATATTAGAGGTAAAACAACTGTGAGAGGGCTGTAACACTCCGTCCCTTACCCGGGCACGTCTACTGACTGCGGCGTATCCTATCCGACTTACTTTATCGCTGTTTTTAGAATTCGACAATAATAAAGGATTTAAAAATCTTTTTTCCGTTTAAAGTATTTGGGCTGTCTCAAACGTGGTAATGCTGTGTTCTCTGTTAGTTTACTTGATTAAAACAACTTGTAAGCCCTGCTGGGAACTTACTTTTCGTTTGCTCTCCAAGCCAGCATGTTTAATTAAAAAATCTACTTTGTTTCTTCATGATATTTCAAAAGGTTGACCTACATAAATAAAATCGTCTTATTTTCCTTCAAAGTATTCTGGAGTGCAAATGCAAATGGCTCTGTTAATTGTGCCATTACTACTCGACTTTATTATAGGAATCTAATATCTCTATAAAAATCAACTTACACTTCATTCACAGTTACTTTACCAATGACCCAATCAGTAACACAATTGCAACTTTATTGCTGCTAGAATAAAGGTCACTATAGTATTGCCATACTTGTCAACCAACTGAGATGTAAAGTTCGGGGAAAAAAAACTGTCCGAGTCTTTTTAATTTGACTTTGACAGCTACAACAATCACAAACGATTTAAAAATCGAAGCATGTTTGTCTATGGTCGAATGACGTAACAAAGGCCAGTATGAATCGAGCCTTGCGAACAGTAAGATGTCGGAGAATATACGCCGCGGCGCGTCTGTCGGTGCGTTGGTCGGGCGACAGTGTGGGCAGGTTGTCCGACCGGTCCCGCGAGGTCGGGCACTAGCACGCGCACCCGCTGTCTGGCTCCTTGTTGTCGCCGGGCGCTTGCCTCAGAATCACCTCGTGCACTGTACAATCACATTAAGGAAAATAAAATGGTACTAAGATATAGGGCGAAAGAAGCGAGGTGTCTGCAAACTGGAAAAATCTTACTGAAACTATTCATCTATACCAATATTATAAAAAGTGTGAGTTTCGATATAGGGGGTAATCTTTGGAACTACTAATCCAACTCCGAAAAATCAGTCACTAATGGGAAGCTACATTATCACCGAGGGTCATAGGCTATATTTAAAATGTTCTCGTGGGATAATTATCGACCATAATGCGAGCGAAAACGCGGGCAAAACCTAGTGTGAAGCAAACTGATATATTTAGTGATAATACAGATGTACCTAGATTGGAATATATACCGGATTAGCCCATAACATTACCTAAGCACCTATGTTGAAAACCCTTGAAAGATTATCTCGATTCGACCCCGCTACCTAGTCACTTCATTAAACCGTAGATACTCACAAATCATCACACTCATGCATTTCCATAGTTACGTATAGTCAAAACTCAATCGCTTTCCAATCATACAATATTACAGTGCCTCATAAATCATAAGTATTACCGATATCGATACATCATATCGAAATTGTTCTTTATCAACATAACTAGGTAATAATATCGAAGCAACCGATAAAACTGTACAATTAAATAATTGTTCTAGAATATACAGCGTGTACAAGTAAGGTGTGGTCATATTTCAGGCTATGATTCAGACCATCAAACTGAACAACTTTCTCCACGGCACCACCATCGAACACGCCAAAAAAAATCAGCTGTTCAGTACACTTCAATACCTACTCCACCAAAATTCATGGTAGTGTATGTATATGCTAAGATCCTAACATACTCCTTCCGCCTCATCACGTTCATACATCTTGCCATACACGCATGCCGGCCGATGCGAGTACGACGCATTAATTAACATATATAATCTCAAGACTTGCCAGCTATAACGCAGTTTACCAGTAAATTTCCCTATGAAGTTTACCGACACCTAGGTATACCTATTATATTCCATAAGACCATTGCTTAGTTTCAAAGCAATTTAATCAAATTACCAATGCCAAGATTTGAAACGGAAACAACGGACTTGTAGAACGAGAACAGGCTTAAACAGAAGAATACAACAAGTCGTTTCACTTAGAAACAATGCCAATGTGAAGTCAGTTCACATTAAGAAAGAAAGAAATATTAAAACAAAGATTTAAATTGATAGATTAGCCCGACCACGTCTACAAATGTCACGTGTCTGTTTCATTGACATTTAAATAGCATTGTCTCGCTCGCTCATAACGTTACTCGTACCTATCGGGGAGTGTGAGCTCACTCTTCTCAATATGGGCTATTCACGCGACCTAAGTTCGGTGTGGCCAATCTAACGTTGTAAATCTTTGGTTAAACACCGATATGTCCGGACCATGCATTCGACATGCGGTTTCTAAGCAAGAAAACTAATGTTTTTTGTCATTGAGGTACCCTAGAAAGCGGAAATAATAATAACATAGCAACAAAACATAAATATTAAGCAGGATATCGTTTGTGTTATAAATAATTAAAGCATGTACAGTCGGCAACGAAAATTAAATTAATTCCTCTCTGGAAAAATGTCATGACTTTAAACCTAATTAAATTAAGACCAAAGGACTCGCCAAACTAAATTTAAACACCAAAGTGTGAATTTAAAATTTTAAATCATCAACATACTTCTGTCCTTGATTTCCAATGGTAATAAAATGCTGTGGACAATTTTTCAGGTATTTTAAAAGTCTGGAAACAGCTGTTGCGTTGCAACTTATCTAAAAACTCATCACAGTGATTGTATGTTACAATTTCTGGTAATTAATTAGTCAACTAGAATTAAAGAACACTAATCTTGCCGACTATACATTGTAAGATATCAATAAGCATGGTTATAAAGCGATGTTAATTCGAATACATAAAAGTATATAATAATATAAAGGACTGTTCACAGGCACTGCACGAATGCACATGTGTATGAGAATAGGCCTGGCCACAAGGTACGTAATTTACAGATACTTAATACAGGCACAAAAAAAAACACAACGCTATTGTAAATGCCAAAGTTCGGAGCAAGCGTGGTCATAAAACGTGGGAGCGAGACGACACGTGTTTAGTAAAGTAACGCACGTTCTTACTCGTACGTTTCATGACCATGACTACCGCGAGTGTTGGCGTACAATATAGAATCGAGACATGTTCAGTAAGAACGAAAAATAAAAAGCTAAGTATCTGTAAAACAAGTAAAATGCGGCGTTATTAAGCGATGGTATAGACAAGTAGATGGGCACAGATACAGTCAAGAAAAATAATTATTATAAACAAATTCACTAACAACTTGAATAGTTCGTTTATTCAACTCACAACTGTCATTCTCTGACAGTTTGACACGGCAAGATGTGTCAAATTTCTAAACAATTATTTTCCCTGACGTGACGGTAAATAGACACGTATAATATTAGTAACGTTAAGTTTACTTACAACACAGACGTTAGACTGTTATAACCACCACCGTAACACACTCTTCGGGAACACGTCACTTCGTTTGTGGAACGTCTATTTAAACGCTGTGTGAAATCAGCTGAGCGTATTTAAATACTGAAACTGAATTCCAGAATAGGCCCTTCGTTTTGTTAGGAAAAAAAAACATAAGTTTAAAAGACAAAAGTCCCTTTAAAACTATTTTAGATTATTCGATTAGTTTTTTTCAGTTTCAATTTCGATAAAATTGTAGACTTCCGGAACAGAAACAATCTCGGTTAAAAAATAAGAATAGTTTATGTTTTGCCCTGCGTTGAATTACATAGTTTAACTTTTTTTAAACTATGCAATAGTTATTCCTATGTTCGTTTCTTCATTAAAAAATCGTATTATTACAATTTTTATAAATAAATTCGTATGTTAACAGCGGTATTGTCGAAAAGCAGTCGTGTCTGAATCGCTATTACACCGTACAAAATAATTCAGCAATAGCAGGACCTATTTAAAAGTTTTTTTTTTTTTGTAAACAGAAACGCAGCTGATTCCACACAATATAACAAAGAATCCATTTGAATAATCCGCGAATGTCCTGCCGTATCGAAACAAAAACATATTCTAGCAATTATAATATGGTTCGTGTACACACTAAGGGAGGACGCGCACTACGCAGCCACGACCACGTCTGGTCGTATGACCGGCCGTAATCTTGAACAAAACTGCACATGTAGCATGACCACCGTAGAAATTACAGATTTCTTTTGTTGATCTGTCATTTTGTAGATTCTTCCGTCGACAAAACCCGTTTCTACGGAGGTCATGCTAAGCGTGCTGGTTGGAAGCATGGTTTACGACCAAACTTCCTTCCTGTTCTCGACCAAAAGTCGCTTCTGCGGCCAAAAGTCGTGGTCATAGGTGTGCAGTGAGCGAGATCCCTAAATATATTACTTAAATATCCATATATACGTGCGTGTATGAACGAGCGTGGATTTCAGAGTGAGTTAAAAAACATTAGTTCTTCGTTTTTGGCCAAAGGTTGGCTCCATGTTGGGCAGTTGGGTTAACTTGGCAACTCGAATTGGTTTATAATGACTTTTTAACTTGAGTTTAGACTAACACAACGTTTTCAACAGTGGAGTGACCACACATATCGACGTGGGATCGGCTGGAGCTGATCTCGTAACACCTTATTTGTCGTGTCGTCGGAACCGAAACGAGGCGAAAAACATCTTATTGCAAGCTTTTATTTAACCTGTTAGTTACTATGTATTGGTCAAATCTTGCAACTGAATTTCAAACCAGTTCCCCCGACCGATTGACATGTAATTTTGCACACACCTTTGATTCTGGTGACAATACATTTTTATGACAGACATGACTTAATCCTGCAGCTAGGATCGTCTCCTCGCGAGAGAACTCCTCAACGGTTAGTAGCACGGACATGAAACTTTGTATACGCTTTTAATTTTAATGAATAAACTTAATCTTCTTCTGTTCATTTTTAATAAAAACTTGTTTTTTTTTTTTCAATTTTTATGAAGCTCATTCTGATCGGCTCAACTCAATTCCGTGTCGATAAGCGCGGTAAGTAGAAACTCTTTGGCGACGCTGTCCAACTTGACAGATATTATTATTTTTTCTATCACTATCGAGCTACCAAGTTAAAAACAACACGTATTAAAGAGACGGACCGCACACATAATAAACCACTTTCCAGCCCGATGCAAGTCCCAGATATACCGCACATGCAAACAAAT
The DNA here is from genome assembly GCA_963082995.1 of Noctua comes. Lineage (NCBI taxonomy): Eukaryota > Metazoa > Arthropoda > Insecta > Lepidoptera > Noctuidae > Noctua > Noctua comes. The sequence goes on from OY720267.1 coordinate 4,053,970, forward strand.
CACCAATGCATGCCGTATGGAATGATCGCTTTAACACACGGTCCGGTTTCTAGGTACAATCAGCGACAACAGCTGGTCACCAGCCTTTAAAAGACTTTCCGTCGTTCATTCAAAATTTTGTTCAGGAGCTGTGGGGGTTGTTAACCAGCGGCTGTCGCTGACTGTACCAGGGTCACGTTGGTTCGTCTTTGGCAAAGGATACTGTCTTCTGGTGGCTTGTTCTCGGCAGAATCCATGCCGGGCAGTGCGGCTGCAACCCGCCGGAACAACTGAAACGTTTTATGATTATGTCAGAATTATAAGGGAAACAAAAGGGAGTGAGTACAAATTATTACAGAACATAAATAACGACTTTAGTCAAGTGCGAAATGTATTTATTTTTCAAAGTTTATTTTTAAGCGGAAATTAAGAAATACTCAGTTCAGTACACAAACTCATGTAAACTTTTCTGTTATAATATTTATTTTTCTCAAGATTAAGGCTACACATTTTGGTGGTCTAAGCAAAAATAAATGTATAGATCAGTTGGCGCCAATCTAAAAGTTTATGATGAAGTAAAACAACTCCTTAAAAAGGATTCTCTTACAAATCTCCGAAAGGTCGCAATACCTAAAACCCTGCATATTTCAAAAACCTCACCTATAATTCTAATAAAGCAAGCCGACTCTAGTCTCCTTGGACCATCTGTTATCCTCCACAGACAAGGTAAAGGTCGCGTTATACGACCTCTATCGATCAGTGACGTCATCTATAGCCCTACAGCCAGACGTGACAAACACTCGTTAACGGTATATGTGTCCATTCTCACCTCAATGATTACATTGATTTTGGTAATGAGGTTTGACTTTTGCTTGTGTGATAATCGGGGTGAGGGTGCCAAGGTTATGGGCACATGATATTGTTGCCTAGGCTGTCTTCTTTTTTTTATTGTACACATTACATAGATATTGTTACAATACTGCAGCTTACTTTCAAAGGCGAGCTTAATTCTTAAGCCGCTCTATGTAAAATACTGGTATTCAGCTGCATCCGGTTAGACTGGAAGCTGACCCCAATATATTTGGGAAAAGGCTAGGCAGATGATGATGACTTTCAAAGGCGAGCTTCACTCAGCCTATGTTATTATTATCAACTTGTGTTGTGCCACTGCAGGGCAAGTCTCGTTTTTTTTTTACAATCAACTTGATCAGGGGCCAAGATCGAGAGTTGAGTTAACAAAGTTGTGAAAAGAGGTGAATTGTAAAATATTCACCGAGCTGCTACTGAGAAATTACCGATGGAAAATGACAATTTTACAACATTATTTTTATAGTTGATTATAGTTTGTTCAGAATAAGTAACTGAATCGATTCCAATCATTTTTAAACCATGTTATATTTTGTCCCAAAAATATTTAAAAAGGCTACAAGTTGGACACCGTGCGACACTAAGTACCTATCGCAATCATTTAGGTACCTACTGCCAAATTATTATTATCAACGAGCTTAAGAAGACGCTGGAGGAGCGCGCGTAGCAGTGCCGCGTGTTGACCACGTTTTTGAGCGGACAACCAGGTAACAGAACAAGCTTATAACTGTGTGATTTTTCATGATACAGTTCTGAAATTTTGTACATAGATTCTTTAAATAAAAATACTAGACACGTGTTTCAGGTTTCGCATATATACTAAAACTAATGTTGTATATTACCCAAACTGAAAATCGATCTGAAGACCACATGTGTAGCGGTAGCCCGGCCACTAGATCAACGTAGGAGTGTTATGAGAGATATTAGAAAAAATCGGACCCTTATTTAAATAAATTGAGTTTATGGCAGACAGCAGCAAACAAAAGAAAGAAATACTAGAGAGGAGCTGACTGCTGAGATGGCGAGTAATAGAGAAGTATGGAAGAAGAAGACATGCTGCGCCGACCACAAATAAATTGGGATAAGGATGGGATGATGATGAAGAGCAGGCACCAGGAATCATCTGGCCATTATTCAATTAGAAATAGAAAATATAAATTACCTGTTTAACATTATATCCCGCTTTAGCGCTAGTCTCAATGAACATGACGTTGAGCTCCTTCGCCTTCCGGTCACCGTCCTCGGTGGAGACCTGGCGCTTGTCCGACAAGTCGGTCTTGTTGCCCACCAACATGATGATGACGTCCGATCCGCGCTCCGTGCGCACGTCGTCGATCCATTTCGATGTCTGGTGGAATGAATTTGCGTCTGTGAAAGTTGTATAAGTAAGAGTTAAATGCGTGTTAAAACTTATCTCTTTGTCTGTCTGTCTGTTTGTTCCGGCTAATCTCCGAAACAGGTGGACCGATTTTGACGGGAGTTTTACTGGCAGATAGCTGATGTAATTTTAGAAAAACAATTAGGGTTCCGTGCAATAAAATTAAAACCCTGTAATGGTTAACAAAATCCGATTCAAATAGAGAAGAAAATTTTTATAATAATTTCACGCGGACGAGGTCGCGGGGCACAGCTAGTTCATTAATAAGAAACATCTACGTAAACAAAATTAGACATCAAACTAGTTGCTGCCTGCGACTTCGTTCGCATCGAAAAATCATAGCCGCGTAACTTTTCTTCAGAGAAGGAATTTCTCATATCGCATGATTATTTTCGGATATAACCTCCTACATCTAAACTTGCGTACTTACAATCAATGATCATGGGTTATTTCGATTTTGTTTTGATGATCGGGCGTATGTACCTAGTTGGATGAATTGGTGGTCGTAGCTTACCCTTTTTAGTTGTAGTATACCACACTAGTTCTTATTACGAAACAATTCTTTACATCGTCACTAGAAGTGATTGAGGAACCATCAAGTCGTTAACATAGGCCAAGAAGAAAAAAAACTATACTACTGAACCGATTTTGATGTGATTTCAATCAGAAAGGATATCCTTTCACATAAAAAAATAATTTTTCAAATCGGTTCATATATGACGGAGGTATGACTGTTATGAGGTAACAAACATTTTTTGTTTTTTAATACAACCGAATTGAGAACCTTCTTTTTTTGAAGTCGGTTAAAAAGAACAAAAGGGGGAAAGAAATTGTGGGTTTTTTTTCTTGACACTATTAAATACACCTATGGCTGTCAAAGACGAGCCATTTGGCTTGGCAAAACACCAACCAGTCATAAAAGTTAAGCATAATAAAATTTCATAATCCTTTAATGTTAATTCAAAAATGCAGAACCAACGCTACAACCACTCCATTCATTAGTTTCGACGCCATAAACGGATTGTCGTTCAAAACCAACGGCAATGGATTACTACATTTGCGCATAGCGACCATTTTTGTGTGGGTGTGCCAGCTTGCGCAGGCGAATTTGTAAGGCTTTCGGACTGGCTTACTACAAATTATATCTAATATCACTAGGTCGCTTTTCTATTATGACAATTGCCAAAACAAAAATGGGAAACATAGTTCAATTTGGAAACCCACTCTTGCACGTTTCTGCGTCTTGATAAAACATTAAGATTTAAGTACATGCGAGTGTAATGGTTAAATGTATTACACAAACATCCCTTCCAGCATAAACACTGAATGATGGCGAATCAGCAACAAAATACGTTGCCTAGCTTAGAAGTACAACGTGTTACAGAGACGGGCGAAAAAGGCAACTTTATTTTGAAGTATGTAAAGTGACAAAACAAAGATGGGAAACAGTGATTCATCAAGTTCATTGATGGCTACCTAAAAGTACACAGAAGTGCCAACATACAAAAAAAAAGTTTTTAATCGTAAGCCGGACATGGCTATTCACATCTACTATGTATGACTCACGAATTTATGATGATGTCATCGACCTATCTTTGCACTGTCACCTTTATTATTAACCTGTAAATTAATCAAGCCTTTTCCTTGCAATTATTGGTACCTATTTCGACTCTTGCGTGCTGTCACTTTGCCTCTTCAAATCAATATGCAAGATTCATAAATTAATGCAGCAAGCTAGGGCAAGCTTCTGCCTCTTGCACACACACAGAAACTTTGTTGCACACATACATAGTATTTTCTATAAGTACTTAAGACAACAGTATACTGTGTTACTGTCATGGCACTGAACTGTGTCCCACGCTCTGGCCTTATGGCTATGTTTATAGGCTAAAGAGTTCGCTCAACATCATTTCTTTTCGTTATCGTTTCCAACCAGTAGCTTTACGAGCAATTAGCTTGGTTTATCGCCTTATCTACAGACTCCCAGCAATCGTTAAATCTGTGTAATAATCTGCACAGTAACACACATTGTTTGTCCTATGCAAATATAGTTTAGAAAAATAAATAAAAACTATGCATTTTTGTGCAAATAATGTTTGATAGTTATAGATAATTCCGTAATAAATATTTTGTCGCGACCTTGTATACGTATAAATAAGACAATAAAACGGAATTTATCATTAATATTTATAGGCCGCGCTACGTCCGGAAGTCTGTCGGTAATTATAATAGCCTTGTGTTATGCATTACTATTAAAAAGTTGGTGTCATCACACGTCAGGCATTCTATGAAAGTTTTAAAGTCTCGTAGGCAACGTGAAACCGAAGAGCTGTGGCGGTATCGACCAAGACAAATTTTATACCTTGCGACGTTGTAACGTTTTAACTGAGGTACAATAATTCTAGCTGTTGCCAAGCACATATGGTACTCGTACATCTAGCAAAACTAGACGACAGACGTATTGATCAGTGAGTGAGTTAACAGGATTATTTGAAAATAAACTGAGTTATTTGGCAGTTTGCAAAGGAAAGATACCTACGTCTTTACGAACATGTTATGCAGGTCTCTAAAGTCTTGTCTTTTAGTAAAAGGCCGTACACCAAGTATCTTTTTATTAGGATTCCTAATTAAGATTAGAGAAAAGAAAGAGCTATAAGAGATAGCGCGGTAGAGTCGCATTAAGATGTCAGACGACTTTTCCATCACCCGGCTTCCCACTACCCAATCTCATAGCAGTAAAAACAACTTCTTTAAATCCTCAAACAAAACATCACAAAAACGTGATTCACTCTCTTAAAATTCAGCTACAATATTAAATCTATCAACAATAACCTTAATTACAGAAGTAGATACAACAATTATGAATATTCTGAAGTCAAACCTTGCACAATATGAAACTAAATTTGTGCCAATCGGTAGCTGTAAGCAGTAATTCTCAATCGATATTGGAGCGACTGAATATGCTTTAAACAGAACATACACGTAACAATGTATGTATAAACATTAGGATCGTTAGGTTTTCATGAGTCTTAGTGAAACTGATGCTGAAGAGATTGGCGAAGATTGTGTATGTAAGTGAATAAACTGGGACCAATGTGTGGAGTGATACGACAAATAATGTCTCGCTAACGTCGTATCTAAATTCAGTTCTGACGCGTTACAAAAAAGAACTGAAACGATTACTCGTCATGATGATTCTATACGAGTCAGGAACGCTGATTCAAAACAGGCTATTGTTACTGCAAGCGAAGGATTGCAGTAACTACATTTAAAGTAAGTACATTTAATTGGTCTAGAACCAGAAAACAAAAGAACATTAGACTAGACTCACATATATCATGTACTTAGACAACAGCCAGGCCCAAGGTTCGTAGTGGGGTGGAGCAAGCAAATATTTGTTACAGACGACAGACAACCCCCAAACCAAATATTAACCTTCACCCCACAGTATAAAGTCTATATTTGCTCACACACCACTCGCGAACAATTGACTTAATTAAAGATCTCAAATTGTTTTGTGACCGCTATGAAATCTGAATGATTGTGCTCCTCCACATCATTTGGCTAATAAGTAACGCGAAGAAAAGAGCAAAGAGCTTATTACATTTTCAAAGTAGGTGCTTACTCGTACAGTAACGAGTATGACTTTACGAGCGGAGACAGACATAAAAAAGATTAATAATAAAGTTGAATTACTTGATAGCGTTTTTGAAATGTCTCATAGGTATCTTGACAAATAAAATGATGAAGAGCATCTAGGTAAGCCCAAGATACTAAACCCGATATACGATCGCGCGTAAATTGTAACCTGAGGCGCTGACCATCGGGCCATTGGCCCACTTTCGGCCTTTCAGAAGCACGCTACGTGCAACACAGCTGTAATCGCGTCTTTACATTTCCCGGTTGCTCAAATTTATGAAACACGCTGAAAAAACTCTATACAAACTAAAGGACGCAATACGTCTAGAAAATCAAGGTGCTGTGGTTTGAAATGAACGCCAAATGTCAATGTCAGATGACATGGTCTTTGAGAGGGCTATCGTTTTCAGTCGCTCGCTTATACGTTTCACGCGTGTCATTTAAGACCACACACAGATGCTTCATGATTAATCATCTCAACCACACACAATAAAATAATATGTGGATCATTTAAAGGGCATTATTGGAACCGTTTAATCCGATCAACGTTACTCGTATCTCTTGTCGCTGTTGCACTGTTGTGTCGATGATCTGACACAAGTGTAGCAGAACATAGCAACAGCATCCACCATACTAATGAGACAAGGAAGGTCAAATCTCAGGAACTTGAAATTTCATGGTTTAAAGACCGTATCGTTCGCACGAACGCTTGATAACAAACATGACGAGTTCCTTCAACCAAAGAGGACCGTACAAAAATGCCAGAGAACCATTAACATAAAGGAGACACACCCTTTCTCACCGCATGACAACATATCTGTTACTTTGTGTGCCGCCAGTAAAGTATAATGGAGTTATTTTTTAGCCAGCTGCGAGCGAAGCCCGAGGGTTTAAGATATCGTTACCTCGGGATTCAATTCGCGTAACACAGTTGGACGCGGCCAATATTTTATGAACCTACTTCAACTTCTTCAAGAACAAACTTGTGTACCCAATTTCTTTTCGTATCTCCAAGTTCTTGTAAGCTAAATTGAGAAACCAGTTCTTAAATATCTCGTTTGGGTAATTGCATCGTCTAGTCTGAGAGTATTATTATGATAACGGAATCAATCGACTTTATTTAGGTCAAAGATTTGGCGAAAAAATTGATCGATGCTGGTATGAGTTTAACAACACAAAATACTAGCGTTTAACCCCGACTTAGCTCGCGTCAAAGTCGTGGAAAACACACACTGGATAACGCACTGGGACGCACAGAAGAAGTGTGGCAGAAAAAAGGGGAGGCCTATACCCAGCAGTTGGTGATTCCGGGCTGATATGATGATGAAGCTCGTGTATAAGGATGGGAGTTATCACGAAAACATATTACCAGGCTGAAAGGTATCAATATGCCCTAACCCAGGTCCCAGTATTCCCGAGTGCTTAGACAGGCAGAATTACTTTCACATCTATAATATTAGTACGGTATGGATCCCAAATTAATGATGCATATACATTGCTTATCAGCCTAAAGCTTTTCGGAATTGATAATACTCTCCGAACTTACTCGTAAGCAGTAAGTATTCTCGAAGTGGTCAGCACTTCGTCAGAAATGCACTACAGTACATCCACGGATCGATTGCGATTGCGAAGGCCGTCGACGGTAACCTAGCAAGAGTTCTCATGAAATATTAAATGATTCTTTTTCTGGGTGCAATATTGATCGGCTCCCACCTCGTAACAATAATTCAGTCATATATGAGACCATTTTAATTTTAGAGAATGCAACAATAGAGCGTCGTTTTGGTGTTTCTTTGATACACAGTAAGCTTAACTAGTGGAGACTACTGGCGAAGCTGCCTGCATAAAGATCAACGCACTGTATACGCATTACACGGGATCAGCTTCGTCTCATCTCGAGCCGTTAGGTATTCTTACTCCTCCATACTACAACGTGCAATTATAACCATTGTAACGAAATTGCCTTGGATTTCCCGATGTAATCATCTAGTAAGTGCTTGGAAATGTCCCGTTTCATCACTCAGAGGCTGTTTCAAAGATTCTTCACGAAACTGGCTCGATTTATATGAGCGCCTTTCATTTCTAACATACATCAATTAAATCAGCTTATTGAAAGCTACTGCTAGACATAGGCCACTCCCGATCTGGGCCTCAGCACCCTATTCTCCGCCTCCGATCTGTCCCAGCCACCTTTTAAAGGTGCTCGGTACATTTAGCTCTTACAAAAATAAGAAAAGACAATACTTACTGGTAATATCGTAAACCACAACAGCGACCGTAGAGTCCCTGATGTACGAGGGTATGAGAGAGCGGAAACGCTCCTGACCGGCAGTGTCCCAGAGCTGCAGTCGCACCGTACGGTCTTCCAAGTACATAGTCTTCGACAAGAAGTCGATACCAATCGTTGCCTGCGAAAAACACATTCTTTAGAGTTTTGATCTATCTTGAATAGTTGGTGTGAAAAATGTTATAGCTATGAAAACTGAATTATGAAATAACTCTGAATATATAACAATGATTAGAGTCTGTCCTAGTGTCCAGTTATAATGTCTATTCATGTAGTACAATGGAACCTCGAAGATAATGTGTTATAGGTCTGCTTCACTTAGCTTAGGAAATATCGACATCTTTGAAAGGAAACTACAGTCTGTCCAGTTCAGCTAGTCAGTTCCAATTCCAAACACCGTATGGTCAACTCCTAATACTTTCTTGACTGAGAGACCAGAAACTGCACAATAAGGGACCTCATACTACGGTGCTTCCACAATAGCAATAATAGATTTTTTAACCTATTTGTTGCTGCTGGGCCAAGCTCTGTCTTACCATACTATTCCAGTTTTGATTAGTTTTGCCTTGTCCGGCTACTCAGAAAGTAACGAGTCCAAATCATCACACCATATGATAGCAGTACCTGTATAATGTATCGTGAATAGGAAGGAAAATGAAGTCCATGTTTAAAACTTCCTGTATCGGAAGGCCATCAAAACATAATAGTTTGAAATAATATTTTAATTAACAATGCAAATCCAAGGACAGCTTACTAGCATTTTAGTCGTGAAACATGTTAATTGAAATAAAATCTATTGTGGGTTTAAGAACTTCAACTATGCCATCAATTAGATGGGCCAAATTCTTTAATAAAACCTTCTAGTTTCGACGTTTGATTGACCTAATCCTCGATTTTGGCAGTTGATATCTAGGTTTACTACTCACGAGTGAACATGAGATTTGCCAGGATAAGCAATTCGGATGATCCTAAAACTGTGAAGCTGTAGTTGTTTTACGATGTTATTGCTCCAAAGAAAGCCACGACTCTCTAGGCAAAATGATCTAATCATCTGGTTAAAACGATGATAGTTTTGGTTAAAAGCCTAGATGTGACCAAGTCTCAAGAAACAGGAGAAGTAGTAATATATCCTGCTTCGAAATTTAACATACCGTAAAAATCTTTATTACCTCATACACCTACAAGATCTAGGACATTGTCGTTCCACGATGCCTAATTGGCCAAGACCTATTAAACGCGCTCCCAATTGCACGTATCCCAGTTTTTAGAGAAGATTGCTGTTTATTAGGTTCTTAATGGATTTCCCCATTACTTCCACCCAATTTTCTGATCTTACATTTGGCGGTCTGGTACCAGCACTGGACTGCAATAAGCTGAAATAAGTGCCCATGTGTGTTGAGTCTACTCTCGGTGCTTTCCTTGAAAACCTCATCAGCCTTGTAGTTTCTAAACGATGTTGAGGCATATTTCAGCCCAAAGGAGTCATTCGGAGGACGGGAGGACGGTTATTTTACACTGATGAATTTTAAATTAAGTAAGACCCATTGCATGGCATTGCAATGATTTTTAAAGCCAAAGCCTTACACATATAACTGCACAGACACGACAATGTTAATAAAATAAAAACACAGACCGAAAATGTTGTCGTTTTTAATTTGGAGTCTACGCGAGCTGAAGTAAGTGTTCAACGCATGGTTGGTTCGAGACAACTTTTACTGATACTCATAAAAAAACACTGCCCAAAACAGTAATAAACGAATATTTGATGCACGAACTGTTGCTACAATACAAATAAATTAAAACAGTTCTAGTTATTACAGAATTTAACAGATAGGTAAATGAACGGAAGCACAAGCACGCTTGGAGTATATTTGCAAGCAATTGCCAGTGATATCTGGCCAAAATTGCTCAATAGAGTTTTACTTGCAATTTCATGATTTCAGATTGAAAGCAAATAAAATCTTCTCGGACATAGTTACGGGTATTTAACGATTTGTTGGGTGCTATAAGGCTACGTGCACACGGCATTGCACAAAACCGTTTTTTTGGCTTCGGCATATTTTTATGAAGGATAAGAACGTAGAAACGATGGATGAACTGTGTAAAAGATGATATGGCTAGAAAGGAGGTGATTGCAACTAATAGAGATTATGAAAGAAGATTTGCTGGGCCGACCGTAAATTGGGATAATTGGATAATTGCAAGAGAATTAAGCACTTTGAACCAAGACCAACCCGCATTGGGGGCGCGTGGTAGATTATAACCCATTCCCTATCTTAAAGAGGAGGCCTTTGTCCCAGTAGTGGGAAAATTATTGGCTGATTATGATATGCATGCTTATGCTATGCGTGTTTATGCTATGCGTGCTTATGCTATGCGTGCTTATGCTATGTGTGCTTATGCTATGCGTGCTTATGCTATGCGTGCTTATGCTATGCGTGCTTATGCTATGCGTGCTTATGCTATGCGTGCTTATGCTTGCGTGCTTATTCTATGCGTACTTATGCTATGCATGCTTATGCTATGCACTTTACTGCAAAATTGCCACGGTTTTAATTGAAACTCGTGTAAACCTGCGAAGGATTATATTGATCTTAGCATAATACTGAAATGAAACCGACCGTGTGAGCCTAGTCTAAGTATTTTTATTCGTGTTCAATAAATGTGTAGTGGAAGGTTTACTTTCACAGCTAGATGCCCAATTATACGGTAGCGTCGGAAGCGATGACCGACAAGACGTGTTGTTTGTTTTACGCATTTATAGGCAGCGTAGGAGGGCCTTTTTAAATCTTATATATAAAATTCTCGTGTCACAATGTTAGTTACCATACACCTCCGAAACGGCTTGACCGATTTTTATGAAATTTTATATGCATATTGAGTAGGTCTGAGAATCGGCTACTATCTATTTTTCGTACCGCTAGGGTAGGTAGGGTAGGGTAGTTAGGTAAGGTAGGTAGCTAAGGTTGGTAGGTAGGGTAGGTTAAAAAAGGTGCATTGCAACGCATGCCAGGCACAGCTAGTATATTATATGATTGTTTGGATTTGTGCCCGTTTCATGGCAATAGGCTCGCCCCCTATTACATAGAACTTAAAAATAACTGGCGAAATGTGAGTGTACTATCTATTAGATACACCTCTGCCTAACGTTTCGGGGATTACAGGCATGATGTTATGTTATTGTTTCAAGCAGGGCCATTGATCCCGAGTCCCCGCGAAGGTTAACATTTTCAGAGGCACATGCAAGAGTGCGTGGTGTAAACGTAATGAAAATACGTCGATTTCATACATAACATCACGCCTGTAATCCCCGAAGGGTTAGGCAGATGTGTACCCCTTAGCACACCCACATTTCATCAGTTATACGTTAAATACGTCGATTATTTAATTGTAAATACAATTATCCTATAGCAGTACAGTTAAATTGTTTGCAACAAGCATAATCAGTATCATCCATAGATATGAATAAATTCTTCAAATAATGACAATATTATGTGAAACGACTTTTATTTTAAAATCCACGTATTTACGTAACGTTTACACCGCTTGCCTATGCTAGGGCCTCCGATCATTCTTTTGTATTTTCAAGTCTTTACTCATTTCTTTACCGTTAAGGCTCTAAAATTACCGTCATGCCAAAAGTTGCCTTTATTTCTGAGGATTTAAAATTGTTTATATTGTATACACACCAAAATAAGCGTATTGCATTTGCTTGCATATTTAAGAGTAGCAGTCACTTGCGATTATCCTAAAAGCGTTCGTGCTTCGTTCGTTCACTTAAGAAATCCATTCTAAATTAATATCGGTAGAAATTCGATCATTGGGAGACCACTACTTTAATACATAGCCATACTTGTTTTATGTTATCTTGGCATGTTATTGTTGCAAAAAGTCCTTATTGCTTTAGCTAAAAGTATGTCATCAATCTAGTAACTCTATGGTTACAAGATTTTTCAAACAACGGAAACGCCCTTACCTTGTACTTGACACTATTTCCTAATGGATTTATGTATGACTCTCGATATGCACATAACTACAATTTAATTACACTTATATGTTATAGATAAAAACTAATATAGATAAAACAATATTATCGTGCCTTACGATCGGACTTGTTTTGCCGGTTTTGATAAATGATAACGTTAATAATGTTTTTATTTAACAAACACATAATTATTCTGGGGGTTTCGCCTAACATTGCCAGTTCCCAGTAAAATGAATGAAACTGAAAACAATGTGTACAGTAGGCCACACATCAGTGGAAACCACACCAGTCTTCTCTTCCTTTATCGTGTGGTTAGTGCCTAACCTGGTGTCAGAGTTTTTATTCCGCCTATGGGCCTCTGACTTGGCTTTACAGTTTACATGCCGTCGAGAAATATCTCTCTGGCATGCTGGTTTGCTCACGATGTTTTCCTTCACCGAAGTAAGTGATAATTTTACAATACGCGCATGAATCCGAAAAATCAGAGGGGCGTGTTTTGGTTTCGAACTCGAGACCTATGACTTAACAGTCCAACGGTCACACCAATAGGCCACCATTGTTACGCTGTACTACACTTAGCCAGCTCAAGGACAAAGTGTGACCATGTATGTGCGTATTACTGTACTATCATCACAATTGGAAGTGTTCAAAGTCAGTCAAGGTTATTAATTTAAATGATAAAACCTACTTCCTACTCTGTTTATCTGCTGTACAATATTCTAGTAAAGAGCAGATTGAGTCTAATGAACACCAGAAAGTTTATCATCTCTTTCTGAATACAGTAGGGGTCTGGCAGCCATGAACAGATAAATCCACCACTTTGGTTAGATACAAAAATAAATCGGATGCTACTATGATATTTTTGCTGACTTGTAAAGTTATAATGTTACATCAGACACCATGATTAACGAAAAATCATATAAGCATTTTTTGTTCCAACAACTGACACAGTAAGTAACAAAAAGAATGCAATTAAGCTGTTAAATATGCCAATTAAAGTAGCCAGTAAAACTTACGGGATCAGCTGCCTTTGTTATCATATAAATTATATGAAATTATGAGATAAGAAAAACCTTTTTCCCCATCAAGTCTAGGGACTTCAACAAAAAAACTTTTTTTTTGACCCTATGCATGGTGAATTCTTCAAGTGGGTGTGGAAGGCCAAATCCGAAACTATGAGGAATAGCTAAAAATACTCAAAGGAGTCTTGAGTCCGATTTTGATTAAAAAGAAACTGCATCATTCGATTTTTGAAAAATCTATATAATGTCTAGAAAGTGTGTGCCAGAAATGGAAACCGTTGATTTTAGAAAAAACACACATACAAGAATCAAATTCTGGGAAGTAATGACATACGACAAACTTAAGATTTTTTTATAGTATACTCATACCCATTCTCATGCTCGTTGTATATAGTGTACCCCATCTCTGGTAACATTAAGGACATCTCACTTACTATTTACTTCAATACAGCTGTTCAAATTTTAACCAATAACACTATTTCTCTATCAGTAACATAGTAGGTTTTATAGCGGATAATAAATGAGTACTAAATCAGGAGATTAAAGATCTAAACCAAGCTGTTGTCAGCCATAAATTTAATTATCTTAAGAAGATAGTACTACTTTTCATTTGAGCTCTTGATTACGGTCAGATGATTACTCAATTAAATTTCCATAGGGATACAACTTTACAATTATTTTATTCTAGACTCTCTAACCTATTGATTTATTATGCTTGCATGCTGCCACAGTTTTTAACAATGTTTTTATCAAATGACCTTGCTTTGGAATTTTCTCTAAATAATGGTGGTAACCATACTAAAATCCATCCACACAACTTTTTTTATACATTTGAAAGAAGACAAGAATACACAACATTCCTGTTCAGTTCAAAAATATTCAGGATAGATTCCTCTAGTAGATTGAAGTCACATAATATAAAATAATAAACAATGAAATACATACAGAAACCAGTACAATAAAGGTGGCTAAAAGGTATTGAATCCCAAAAATAGTTTTCCTATTACGTGTTTCTATGGTCTGCACAAACTCATGTTTATATTTAGATTCTTTTTTTTTGACTGGCCACTCGCAGTTCAACTCTATAAGGTTGCAATACTGCTCAACCGGACTATTTATTTAGATTCCATGAATAATATTTATTTATAGCTATGATTGATTACTTATGGGTGATTTTCACAGATCCCAATAGGAAGTAAGTAATATGTGGATAATACCTCCCTACAAAATCCCGGAAAGATTTTTAAGTTCCGAAATAAAGCTGTTAAAGGAGATCGGGCAATCTTCTATAGACTCTGGTCCAAGAAGCTTTGTTGATTCTAGAATACACAAAACACTTGTTGTGTTTGATGCTTTTCAATTACCAAAGCTCATGGAAATCGCTTAAAAAAAAAGGGTATAAATAGTACTTTTAGTAAATCGAATTCTTCATTTTTATTAAAATAGCAATACAAGGTAGTATAGGTAGTATGAAGCCCTCAACACTTCATCACTGATAAACATAAATGCGTAACCTTCACGACCATAATCCTTAGAGGGGCAAGCAGACAAGTTTCATCGTTTGCCGAAGTTCACAGTTGGTTGCATTAGTTATTATGAGTTGAAAACGATCTGTTTGCTAAGTCCTGGAGACAATCTTCACGACTATAATCCTTAGAGGGGTAAGCAGACATGTTTCATCGTATCCCGAAGTTGGTCGCATTAGTTATTATGAGTTGAAAACGATCTGTTTGCTAAATCCTGGAGACAAAATCTTCACGACTTTAATCCTTAAAGGAGTAAGCAGACATGTTTCATCGTATGCTGAAGTTCACAGTTGGTCGCAGTAGTTGTCATGTGATGAAAGCGACCCTATACCAAATCCTTGACACAAAAACCTTAGAGCTGCTTGAGAGTAATCTTACAGGACAGTTGTCCGCACAACCTAAGGGGCCTTAAACAAATGATTCGACTATTAACTATATGCAATAGAGTCGAGGAAATGCACAGGATGGCACTACTTCTTCTTGATGACGTGCCTAGACCAAAGTCCATAATAAAGACATTATTATGTGCGCAATGGTACATTTACCGGTAACGCACGTACAGTAATAATCACCGACGCTCCTTATATCTATTGAATTAGAAGATTTTGTTTTCACTAATTGTGCACTATGGCGTTTAACTTTTTCTCCCGGCGCCGATTTGCTTATTATGTTCTTAACAAAGAAATACCCTCTTCTAACAAGCTTGAAAATGATGTGCGTCTGAATCACCGACGCTCCTTGTATCTCTTGAATTAGGAGATTTTGTTATCTGTATTATACATAATGGTCTATAACTTTTTTCTCCCGGCGGTGATTTGCTTATGTTCTTAACAAAGAATTACCCTCTTCGAACAAGCTTTAAAATGATATGTGTCTGAATCACTGACGCTCTTGTATCTCTTGAATTAGAAGATTTTGTTTTCACTAATTGTGCATTATGGCGTTTAACTTTTTTCTCCCGGCGCCGATTTGCTTATGTTCTTAACAAAGAAATACCCTCTTCTAACAAGCTTTAAAATGATGTGCGTCTGAATCACCGACGCTCCTTGTATCTCTTCAATTAGGAGATTTTGTTATCTGTATTATACATAATGGTCTATAACTTTTTTCTCCCGGCGGTGATTTGCTTATGTTCTTAACAAAGAATTACCCTCTTCTAACAAGCTTTAAAATGATATGTGTCTGAATCACTGACGCTCCTTGTATCTCTTGAATTAGAAGATTTTGTTTTCACTAATTGTGCATTATGGCGTTTAACTTTTTTCTCCCGGCGCCGATTTGCTTATGTTCTTAACAAAGAAATACCCTATTTTAACAAGCTATAAAATGATGTAAGTCTGAATCACCGACGCTCCTTGTATCTCTTGAATTAGAAGATTTTGTTTTCACTAATTGTGTATTATGGCGTTTAACTTTTTTCTCCCGGCGCTGATTTGCTTATATTCTTAACAAAGAATAACCCTCTTCTAACAAGCTTTAAAATGATGTGTATCTGAATCACCGACGCTCCTTGTATCTCTTGAGTTAGAAGATTTTGTTATCTGTATTATACATAATGGTCTATAACTTTTTTCTCCCGGCGGCGATTTGCTTATGTTCTTAACAAAGAATAACCTTCTTCTAATAAGCTTTAAAATGATATGAGTCTGAATCACCGACGCTTCTTGTATCTCTTTAATTAGAAGATTTTGTTTTCACTAATTGTGCATTATGGCGTTTAACTTTTTTCTCCCGGCGCCGATTTGCTTATGTTCTTAACAAAGAATAACTGTCTTCCAACAACCTTTAAAATGATGTATGTCTTAATCACCGACGGTGTTTGTAATTAATGCCATCGTTGATTACATAGTTCATTTTAAATGATCAATAACTTTTTTCTCCATAGAGGAATTTTTTTGACGCCATAACAAAAAATGATGCTCTTGACATCAGCTTCAAGAAAATATAGGTCTAGTTCACCGACGCTACTTGGACCGCTTCGGCCCGATCTCCTTAGATGGAAGGTATTATCTGTAAGTAACTTACTTCCTTAGAGTTTAGGCAAATAAACACTACAGTCTACTTATTGCAATCTCTGGTGATTAATGAAATAGAAATAATTAATCTTCCACAGTTCTACTCGTCAGTCAAGTGTTTCAAATTTAGATTATTTCTATGACTAATAATGATTATGACCATCATTCGAGTCTCTCCTTAGGCAGTACTCCTCGATATGGCTCGCATTGTGAGGACGTTCCTATCTCTGGAGCCCTAACCAGTAGCATGAACTCTGCTCCCGACACCAGCAAGAAAGCTTTTGATTTTAAATAAATAAAAGAAACAATAAAACTGTATAGGATTCTAGATTTTATTCATACTTTTATTTATTTAAAACCAAAAGCTTTCTTGATCCCTGAATTTAATAGTTTTTTTATGTAGAGATTTGCCAACTCTGGCTATTCCTAAAAAATGTGTATGATTTCTTCTAAAGGTCAACTTTAACTGATTTAGCATCACTAAAAGATATTGTGTTAGTTTTATATAAACCGACAGGTAACACCCTGTATTTGTGTTAGTTCTTATTCTGGAATTAAGAATTCCATCTTTATAAGTGTACCTAATGCTAAATGGATGAATATAAACAACTATGATACAGGGATATATGACAATTACGATTTGTTGATTATATAATTTAATATGAGTGATCAATAGTATTTAATTTAATTTGAATGATTTATGATATTTAATTTAATTTGAATAATATTATGAATTTTATTTTATTTTAAATTAGTTTTATAAGTATCCGAAATTTGTATGCCTATTAGGTTAAACATAGCGATCCTGACATTTGAATTAGATCTTATTATATTGTACCTATGTTTCACAAGTAAATAATTTGAATTAGATTTGAAAATTTCTTTAAAAAAATGCATGTTGTTTTCTAAAGGTCAACTTTGACCAATTTGGTATCACTAATCAATATTATATATTACTTTTGTAAAAACCAAAGGTATGGCAATACCAGAACTTTGTGAGAAAGATGGATAACTGTATTTTCAATGGTATTTTGTGTTTATTGCTCTTTCAAGATACCTATCTAAGCATTTACAAAGTATGTAATGTATAGGTCATTCAACTTTTGACAGGTCATAAAAGGTCAGAGAAGTCATTTGAGTAAGTAATGACTTAAAGATGGCAAAACAAAACACGTTAGATGTTTATGGAGGACTGTAATTAAATATTGAAAAACTTATCTTGCTAGTGTAAAAACCTTGTAACAATTCTGTAACAAGAAATACTTCTTCGTCATGTACATTTTAGGTGTTATCAGGCAGAAATACTTTCAGTTTTGAGCTCAGTCACTTTCATTGCACTTCTCATTTAGAGCAAAAATTATGAGCATTACCTTGTTCAGATGTTATGCAGATACAACATTGTTCTCTTAATACATATTCATGAGCTCCAATGACTAAACAGTGATGTAATTTATAACTGGACACACAGACAGCCAGCCTAGGTTTCTAGTAGAATAGTGGCAGTCTAGCATTCACCTGTCATGGTAACTTGATGACTCACCTGATAAGTGTTGTCAAAGCTATCATACATGAACCTAGTGATGAGCGACGTCTTCCCCACTGAAAAAAAACAAATCTGCATGTCAGTACACCATCTCATTACCGCGGAACGTTTCTAATCAAATACAGTGATTGATAACGGCAGATACGCGTGAGAACATACTATAGAAGCGGTTCAACGCTCACAATGTACTCAGAGAGTGTAACCTACATCTCAGCATAACGTAATTCGGCACAGACGCGGCAGACGTTACGGCTGCAAAGTAATGACACCTATCCGTGATCAAAACCCGCAACTTACGCTCTCTGGGCCTATGTAGGTCAGTAATTCGATAAAGTCTAGACGAATCTATACTACATATCCTAAATTCAAAACTATATATTAAAAATGTACGACGGAGGGGCGATAATTCGCCAGTACTCACCGCTCTGTTCCCCTAGGAAAACCAGCTTGAACTTGCGTAAAGGATTACCGAATTCACCCGAGGCGGACATCGTGATTGTGTAAATTAGTTCGCTAAACTATAATTTCACAGTAATTCTTATCACAGAAAACTACATGAACAATGACAGTTCGAGCCACTGAGCCACTCCTGCAGCACACACACGAGCGCAGCGCCGCCACGTTACGGCAGACTGACGGTGCGACGCGCAAGCCAACTCAGCAAAATTACTTTCATGTAAAAAAATGTTTTGCTTTTCAATAGAGCTTTTATGACTTTATTTTAAGAACTTACAGCAAATACAATTAGTTTTTTATTTCTAACAGTTTATAAATTTACTAATAGTTATCATCTAATGTTGTCAATAATGACAATTTCGTTTCTGAACGTAACTTTGAGTGATGTGTTTTGCAAAGTAGGGATGTCGTTAAACCAAATCGACTAAATTATATTATTCAAATACAATTGAATAAATGTGGTAGATTTTATATGATCTCTTTTCAGTATATTACGAAAAAGCTGCTAAGCGAGTAGCAAAAGGCCATGCAAGGTGATTTGGAATTTTGGACATGGAATGTTAAGTGAACAATTTATTGACCCTTCGATTAAGTAAACCACTCCTTGCACAAGCTTAAGCCCTTTTGCGATTACTGTAGGTACCTTACATACACAACATAAACCCACGCCTAGCCACGCCATAGGGGTGGGCAGAAACCTATGTATTTAGCCATTACTACTTTTTTATTTCTTATATTTTGGTGGAGAGTTTTATCCTCAAGGCAAGTCAGTATCATCATAACTTAACCTATTACTAAAATTAAACAACAACTTTGATTTTTACATTTTATTTTAATATTTACACAAAAATAAATATCACAATTTTGTAACTCAAGATTTTAAATCGGTAAAATGTAGGTACTTATGTTATTTTTACAAAAAATCATTGATTTTTTGTTGATTACACAACTATTACACAAAGTAGAGCTTGCGCTTTCTAAAGGATCTCTTCTTTTAGTACTACATTTTATAAAGTTCATGAAATAGCTTATAAAAAGTGCAACATGGGTATGCATACCTGAATGTTGCGGTATAGAGAATCGGCAACGATTCGACAAAATTTGTTGAACAACACTAAACCATGTACATATTCGGCTCATGCTGATCGGAAAACTCCGATTATGTATAACGTTTCCCGCATTACCAACACGGTCAAAATTCATAGAACAGTATATATTCCCTTATTGCAATCATAACACACCTACATGTTTGAAAGTAACTACATTTTTTTTCTCCTTTTTTACAACATATCACTGGGCAGATAATATTTTTGTACATTTCACACAAAATACATTATCTACTGATTATTATTTAAAGGTGCTTCTATTTCTATAAATAAAATAAGCATCCAAGAACTAGGTACCAAAATATACGTAAAACCTATGAACATAAAATCTTATAATAACATACTGTAGGTACATTTAAATTATAAATATACAGGGTGTAAACAGACCCTTCACATAGCCAAGCATTCTGTACATCAAACTAAGTAAATACGCAAAAATTATTGCTGGGAATCGACTTTTTTTTTGGGGTGAAAAATCACGTGATACGGTAGGACTCGATAGAAAGCACTGAAAGCATTGTGCTGATGGATGGATTGAATAGTACGCGGGTCGTGGAGGTGGTTAAAAGTAAAAATCTTACATTAAAAACATGTATTTAAAAAAAAACTTGGTAAAAAGTTGGAACTTTGACCCCCAATATCTCCATAATTAGAAGGGGGAACCTTCTAGTTACGATATGGTCTAGGACAAAAAAAATATCGCAAAGACAGGGAGAACAAGTGCCTTTCGTATATGTTAAGAGTCTATTTACACTCTTTAGATACTAAACATAATAGGAATAACTTTATCCTAACACGTAAAAATAAATATTCATTTAAGAGGGTGGATTCTGAATGTTGGCAACGTCGCAAATATCTGTCATACTACTAAATTAAAAAAAAATTATCACTGATCTTCCGTACAAAAATTCTGCAAAGTTCTGAAAAAATGGCTTCTTTCACATGGTTTTTATTCCATAGCGGAATTTCTCAAAAAATCTAATTGTCACTCATATCACTACCGAATTTCATTGTAAAGAACTACCTACATTATATGATGTTGTGTTTGTATATTTTAACAATTTTTTATTAAGCTACGAAATTGTTGTATGATAAAAATACTTTAATATGTTAACATTATTCGTTTTTAGTATGTAACAGTCTAACTAAGCTGTTATAAATAAATAAATACTTTATATAGTTACCTACCTAATTTAATATTTGTGTTTAATAATATTTGCATGCTATTTTTATGGCGAAATGTGTCATTGCACTTCATGTCATTTTTACCATCTTTTGTACCACATTTACAGCAAATAAATAATTTTGACTTTGACTTTTGAAAATAGATTATAGACCGTCACCCTGAGTTGTACCAAAATGTTGATTATAAATTGCAATAACTAATATCGTCCCCTAAATAATTAGTTGCAGGTATGTAAAAAGCCCTTGGAAATCTGTCGAATGCATTTTATACCTAAAACTATTACAAAACCTTATCCAGTGTAATTAATGCAATAATTAGACAGTATTCTATATTCAGTAATATTCACGAAATCATCAAAAAAATCGGTTGTCTGTAAAGTCGGTTTACTGACGATAGTTGACCGTGACAACGTCATAAGAAAATACTGATGGAATGGTTGCATTTTTCAAAAAATGAATGTGCGTTGAGCAATTGTTTTATGGAACGCCTCAGAGCGAGGTAACGCCGCAAACGTCATGTTTTTTCGTGCGTGCAGCCGGCTCCATTGATTTATAAGACGTTGTCACGTCAAAACGCGAAATATTTAACCGCAATTGCGACTTTGCCAACTTTCAGAGTGCACATCTTTATCCCAAAATTGCAACTTGTAAAAATAAATATCCCATTATTTCACTGCTAGTTACTCTATTCAAGGGTGATTTTAAGCACCTTTTATACTGACGCGTTTTACGCGTACACAGCGCGTTTTCCGAAAGCCAAATGTACGCAGTATATTAGTAATACACAGATCTTTTGGCGTTCCAGTGACGTTGAAAGACTTTTGGTTGGAACATTTGTAAAATTTATTTGAAAAAAGTGGTGGAAGAATCTTACGGAGCGTGGCCAAAATCGAAAATAACAAGTTCCGATATTGGCCACGCGCTGTAAGACCCTTGATACAGTTGAAGTGAAAAGAAAATGAAAAGCACAAATTAATGTGGCCTTAGCAAACTCAGTTTTGTTGCGTTAAAAACGCATCGACGGCGCGTCAAAAACGTCGTCGTCAAAGATTTGTCCTAATAAATATAATAAAAGAAGCCGCTGCGTTTATTTTGATCGCCGAAGCTGAACGTGTTGTCACGCCGCCAGAGGGCGTTTTTCGTATTCGCGCGACGATCGCAGAAATTAGGATACGGGTATCTAGGTTTATTCCGGTTCTTTGGTGAAAGATTTAAAATTATGACAACAGTTCAAGCAATAATACATTTAAATAGTTAAAATGTCGTCAATTCCTCATACCACTGATGCTAAAAGAGTATTTTATATTGGATAACATTTAATTTGAACAACGTAATTATACTTAAAACCGTTTAATACACACAAAGATAAATTATCCCACAACAATAAAAATGGGGTCACTTTGGATCCCAAATACAATTAAACACGTTTCACGGTCGAAGAAGCAAACAGAACATGATTGGAGTACACAGTGAATCTTTTTTTGAAAACATACCATTCAGTTCATTTTATTGGCATTATTAATTTCATTACAAGGTTTATTAGCTTGTGTTTGTGTGTATGGAAATCGACAAAGTTTGTCTGTTAGCAAGGCTTAGAATGCTCCAAGTTTGTTCGTGAGATGTTTTTGGTATTATTGGAACAAATTACTCATCACTTCTGTCGGTACCGAGCATGATGCAGAAGTCAGGCAAGGCTAACGTTTTGGGATCCGGAAAACCAAGGAAAAAAAAAGATTTCACCGACAAATCAGGGAGCGACTCCAAACACGTCGTGCATTCGACTCAACTAAAGTACGGTCATCAATCATCAATACTATTACATACCTTTTGAATACAAAGTCAAGTCACGGAGCATGTCTTCTTGGTGGAAACATATTTTCTTCAACAACAATCACTCCACAAAGTAAGTCATACCCAGTGCGGTTGTGTCGAAAGACGAAAAGTACCACGCAGAGAGGAAACAGTAAGGAAATGAGGAAGTTCTTCAACAGGGACCTGAATAACGCGACGTTGAAGGAGAGTGTTCGACCAGGGTACAGTAGGACAGTTTCCCTCGGCCGCCCCTCGACTAGGATGACGGCAGAAGCTGTGACTACGCGGATACCAAGTAATGCTTTGCCGGGAGTCGCGCCGCCTGTTCGTCCCACGCTGCTGGATAAGCAGAAAGCCTGTAACAATAATTAAAATATCAAGAAGTATTCTGAACCGGTTTTTATCATATAGTCAAACAGTCAGTACAACTATGAAGAACACAAAAAAAAAAGATTTATGTAATTATAACATTGTTTACTACACCCATATCAAAACGAAAGGATTCAAATATTACTGCTATATTTACACAGTCTATGGAAAATACAAGAAAAATTAGTTAAACAAAACTACAATAAATAGATTAAATCCTGGCCTTGACTGTGGTAGATAACGAGTACAATCCTCATACCACATACCTTTTTAATTGCACCCGATTGTGGCCAGTTATAACCAGACAGCTACATAGACAAGCAAATATTACGCTTGTGTTCTCATAGTTTTTAAATTTTGAAAATTGTCCTGATAATGCCATGTCAACCACTTGGTATGATAATTATACTGTATGACAGTTTTTTTAAACCAGTAATACCATTTTTAATAAAACGTAGTATTATCTCAATGAATGCTAAATGCATTCATTGAGATAATACTATGTTTTTTGGAAAGCGCTTTGTTGCGCAATGCACAGCTGAGCACCAAAAATAAATATTCTAATAGCGTAATGATGATATGGTATTCATTTAGATGATGGACACAACTGAAAGTGCCAAATTCAATGCCATTTGAATTTTGAGCTAAATAAATTTAGATTGCTATTGACACGCTAAGAAGAATTTAGGTATTGCTTACTGTTTGTAATAATGGAAATAAGGTTTTTATATCTAATTCTTACCTCAAATATGCACACAAGTATCCTGTAGATAATTTCAAGGAACAGAATCTCGGATGTCAGCTCCATAGCATACTTGTAGTCATCGTAATGCTCACTGAACTTGTAGAAATCAAACTTGTCTAGGTCACTGTAATTATTTCAATAAATATGTTTTAAAATGTGAAATTAAAATTATAAATATATATTTGTATATTGCAAATGTGGTTATTATTTCAAAATATTTAATTATTTGATCTACTTTAATTATGAGGGTTCACTTTAACATTTACAAGATTAGACAATTTAGATTACAAGCAAATAAACTTTTGTTTTTCATCATGTATTTCTGTGTATTTATACCTTGTGTCAATTCAATATTTACATTTGACTGTAAATGTATGGGTGATATTCAGATAATGCACAGCTATAATTTGCTTTTCTAAACCCTAGGACTATAAAAGTCTCTTTAAGTTTAGGGAGCACAGTACAAATATTACTACTCACATCAATTCAAACATATCCACTGCCATGAATGTTACAATAAGTTTGACGATGAACAGAAGCATAAAGTCAATAAACTCAGCAACAAGGCGCTTGTGTAGCGGTGGTATGACATATTCATACCCACCGTGACGAGCTATCACTGAAAATATAAAAGGTATTATGTAAACCATGGCATACTGGACAACATAAAAAAAAACAAAAATAGTGTGCGATTTTTGTCGCTTTATTTACTATAGAACTTTACAAAACAATTCTATTATTGTATGTCTATTTATAACATTCTCAGACAGTAATATCTCAAATTAATTGCACAATACATAGAGAGCTCTTCACCAATTTTATTGTTACAATAACTAAAGCTAGACTATGCCACTCTTTCTGTTTGACATTCCACAACTTAATCATTTTATTGAATACCTTCAGCGGGTGTGAGTGTTTCAGGTTGGGCTGGAGTATCAGCAGGGTTCCGAGGCGCATTAGGAACCTGAAAGGGCACTTGGAACTGATAGTTGTTATTCAACAGTGGTACATTCGTAGCGTTATTCTGTAGCCCTTGAAATGTCATCATATAATAGGGAAAACATGTCGACAGGTTCTGATACATCTGCGCTTGCTGGATCCATAATCGAAGAGCTTGAAAATATGCTTCCCGTTCAGATACAGGCACGGTCGGGGGCGCATCGCCATCAGGTCTTATCTCTGCGCCCTCGACAGGCCCTGCACCATTTTGCACAAGTCTCTCCGACTCCGACATTTTCAATGATGACAAATTAACTCTAAATCTTTTTCATTTGTATTTAAAATAATAGTAAAGTACACGTCAGTTTGTTGACTTAATTTGTTTTGACATTTTTGACTTTGAGTTTGATCATTGATTGCTTCCTGATTTTTTTTTCGAGTACATTCAAAATAGAGAAACTAAGGTCTCAGTTGCTACTCTTCTTATTTTTAGTCGATTTTAAGTGGTCACAGATCGTCTTAAAACGTTCCTTTCAATGTCGTCAGTTATGAAAAACTGAAAATGCGTTTGAAGTTAATAAGGATTAAGAATACATACATTATTTGTAATAATAAAACCTGGCATCCACGACATAAATGCCTTAGCGTTGATTTATATTTGTGTAGTACATACCTAGTGTTTAACAAAAAACGATAACGCTGTTTTACACTAAAATGACGTGATTGTAAGAAGTTTTATCAATTTTATGGCGATGAGTTACTCTGTGAAGATTACAACTTTGACCATTATGTATTTCATAATAAAATTTATATTTTACGTTTTTGACGTTCTCGACTTCTCGTGTACTTATGTAAAATTGTTTTCGATAGCTGGTAACATTCCTTATGTCAGCCGTCGTTAGCCGAATGGCCGATGTGAACGTCGAATGACTGGGTACTGCGTGCGCAAATAATGGTGATGTGAATTTGGGTGGTATAGGATCGTAGAGTGAACGTTCACGATTCAAAGTTGATTTTTATATGACAGTATATATTCCTGTGACGCTGTGTAGTATTATTTTCTAGTGTTGTGTAGTATTTATCGCTGAATAAACGTTATAACCACAGAGTCAGCTGTAGACAAATCAGTAATTTACAGATTTTTACTGGATACAATACGATGTGTTCCATGTCGGACTAGTGGTAAATAAAGCGAAGCCTACGCACAACTCTTCTCGACCGGTTGTATGTAAGTATTCTTAGAGGATTAATTGTAGCTTACTTTGTTTCCTGCATCGTATTCTCCGGTTTATTTTTTGATGATGTTTTTTTTATGTGGTTATAATAATTTCCTGCCGGACTGCAGAGGGTAATCGTAATGTTATCTTTGCGATTATGAACGTTGGTTTTTGGTAAAATGCCATAATAAAGTGCGTCACGCCTTCATTTCAATGCTAATAAGCAAAATTTCTTATAACAAGTAAGGTTATTCCAACAATTTTGGTAGACTTCATACTTGAGGTTTCAGATCACAAGTACTTACCTAGTTGATTAGCTTAGATACACTATTCATGAAGTTCTATATACAAGATCAGATATTATATTTTTTGAACATTCCTTGTTAAGTTCAATGTAGATATAGTAAGTAGGGACTAAAGTCAGAGGTCAGCATAAGGGATATATAAAAGTTCATACTTATGTGAACTTTTCTGAAAGATAATTCTCTGCCATTATTTTTTTATTTTTTCAGAATAACTTGCCAATAAAATGCTCTCAAAATTGTTTTATTTTGATAATATTAGTAGAAACAGCAACAAGTCATAGATGCTTTCTACAGATATTAAGCTGTGTAATTGCACTAGAACCTTGGTTTGTAACATCAATAAATAATTGTCAATCCAACATTGTTTGATAGCATAAACATATTAATTGCCACTTAATAATATGGTTGAGCATTGATCTTTATCAGTGTTCAGGAATGTGGACATCAACCAATTAAAAGTTTGAGGAAATAACTGAAATACTAAATTCATATCATTTAATTTTTTTGAAACTTCCTCAAACTTTTTGTTCTATATAAAAACTGATATTGATTTATTTTTAGTATTATGTGAGATCATCAACACAATTATTTGACATCTTTTAAGGATATCCACAATCAGCACTTGATTGAAAAATACTGATAATAATATTATGATGAAAACAATTGCTTAAATATCTGGTATCTTTATCAGTAAGAAACATGTTTTGATGATAAAGTAAAAAAAAAGAAATTTACTGTGTAAGAAAATAATAATCATTGAAGGTCAGAGGATCATTCAAATGACAAAATAGCATTAAGTAACATTTATTTCTTATTAGTTTTATTCTGTTTTATCTAACAAAAAAGAAAACCTTTTATCCTTTTGTCTACCTGACTAGTTTACTCAAAATATGCTTTTTTACAAATCTCCTTTTTAAGCCCATTTTATCCAAACCTGTTTACCTTCTATTAAAAAAAAAAATCGCCATTACCAAAAAAATCGTACAATCCATCACACATCTGCTATTGTATGTAAAAATCTGAACATGCCAGATTAAACATCTATCATACAAACACATGGCCATATTGCCCATCACTTTACAATATCCAGATAATAGATTTGTGCTAATCTAGTAAAAAATACTCGTATTTGCGTAAATAATTTAAACGATTGTGGAACTCGCAACCGGCGCTGGCGCGCGTGAACGTGACCAGATGTATAAACGTGGATGAGGCAAAAGAAGTATCTAAGGTTTGTAGCAGATGGTATTCTTTATTTTCTGTCTACCCCCATGGGAAAAGGGCGTAAGTTTTTACGTATGAGGATTAAAAAAAAGACATACAACATTATTTTTAGTATATCATTATGTGAAACCTGAATATCGTTTGTTCAGAATAAGCAACTGAATCGATTCTAATAATTTTTAACCCATGTTATATTTTGTCAAAAAAACATTTAAAAAAAGTTACATGTTGGATACCGAGCGACATTAAGTACCTATCGCAAACATTTAGGTACCTAGTGCCAAATTATTACTATCAATGAGCTCAAGACGACGCTAGAGCCGCGTGCGCGAGCGCGCTGCGTGGTGACCACGTTTTTGAGCGGACAACCAGGTAACAGAACAAGCATATAACTTTGTGATTTTTCATGATACAGTTTTGAAATTTTGTAAATAGATTCTTTACATAAAAATACTAGGACACGTGTTTCAGGTTTCGCATATATAATACTAAAACTAATGTTGTATATGTATATGCATATCATTCATATCCAAAGCATTTAAACATACAAAGAGCGAAGTACAATCGTGGTCAGCGTTTATTTAAACATAGTCATTGTACCTATGTAGTGCTGTTTTATTTTGCAACCGTATAAAGAGCCGGCGCCGAGTAGCGACTATTATAATTAAAATTTACATCGCATAGGACACGACTGCATTACGCTCGTCATCGCTCGACGCCTTTCGTGCCTCGGATCGTGTATGTACGAGTACGTACTTACGCTACCTACACCAGCTCGTCACCGCCACAATAAAATGGGTTAAGTGCGAAACTTAGAATACCTATTTCAATCTGCGTGTCATATTATTGTCTACTAGCTTATGCCTGCTGTTTTGTCCGCGGGGAGGTCGGTAATGGACTAATTATCCCCCAAAATAGTACCTACTACCGGGATAAAAATTACCCTAGACCTATTCCAGGACATGATCTACTCGTCATCGAAATACGTTCAGTCGGAAAGACGTGAAAAGTTGCCAGACAGACATATAGAGTAACTTTGCATTTAAAATATTACGTACCTACCAGACATGAATTCGATCTGGAGATGAAGCTTATGGAAGGCACTTCAGTCCACTTTCATCAAAATCGTAATGCGCATTTCTGGCGAACTTGGTCAACACTCTCCAAAACCTTCATTTCATCTATTTCTGTGCATCCTCAATCATGTTTAATTTACTAAACCTTAATGCTTTTATAAACCACGTTTAAGCCCTTTGTTAACCAGTCGTGATTTCCCTGGAACGCAGGGGCTTTCATTGTGTTTGGGACCTCACGAACGTAATCCTATAAAAGAGGTGCTAAAACCCCTAGCACACGGCAAAATGTTTACACTGTCCAACAAATTGTACAAGTCTACTTTCACCGAGGAAAGCAGAGAATCTATATGTGCACGTAACTGTATGTGAGTACTATACATACCTATTTTAGAAACAATACGTGCACGAATTTTGGATAAAATTACTTAGCAATTGAAATGTTGTACTATCAAAAGTATCCATAAAAGCAAGGTCATAGATTCCGTAACTGACTTTTAAACATGTTTGACCACCGAAAGGTACTATAATACAGCATTTGAAGTATACTTTCCGAGCCAAACGATGCATTGAAAACACGCAACATTGATATAACGCCACGTCAAAAAATACGGAGCAAACGGGTACCAATTCGGATTACTTCGTTATGCAATGGATGGGTAACAAGTGGGTTAGTTAACATCCTCGCTCGGGTAATTGGATCAGGCTTGGCAGACGTGTAATCGTCCCTTCTGCTTTGATCTTGTAACCCGTCTTTTGAGCACAGAGGACACAAGCGAAAGATTATTTCTTTACTCCTTTCATTAGAGTACAAAAGGGTAATGTCCATAAACTATACCAATTCCAGACAGTTCTTATTTTGCTTTGTTGCTTTTTATGCGACAATAAATCGTCTGAAGTAAACAGATAAAGAAGGTCCAAAAATCTACTTAAAACCAGGCATTCGTTATAATTGTTTGTTTGCTTGAGTTTGTGCTTAATAACATAACGTAACTTCTAAGAAAGTCAATGGTTACTCAAGAAGGCACCATTAAACCTCACAGTCCAGGCGGCTATCTGATCTATGGGTCACTGGGTCCTGTTTGGTTTTCGAACGAGATTTCATCGTTAAGTGATTAGTCACACTCACAGCCGCGTCGGCAGTTCACAGAGGCCTAGGAATGTGTTAAAAATAGATAAAATAATAAACATAGTACAGAAACTTTTATATTTCAGCAGCTTTTGACGGCGAAATAATTCAAAAGTTCACGCCTCGATCACAAGATGGTTTCACAACTTAGTCTGCTAACTGTAAGAGCAGTTTAATGCAGTTTGAAGAAGCCAAGTATTTAAAGTATTCAGTCGTGTGCTGCGTCATCTCATATCGTGCCGGCCGTTCCCACGGGCGATACAAACTAATTTATCCCTTCGCTCCAAGGATTAAGGATCTGATTGGTTTGTGATTGCTTTGCGCCGTTCCCTGTACCCACACCGACGGCGGCGGCAACAATAATTTGTTCCGCTTTATTTGCCAACGTACAACGATCACTATTACAGTTATGGCATTATTCTTTGAACGATAAAACTCACGAACACCGCGGAACACGTAAACACTTGAGTTTTTATTTTCGACGATGAATTCAAGAGTACTTTACTCAATATAATTTGTAATTTTTTTTTCTCATTTGATCAACGTAATGTCTAGATTTATTTTTTGGAATAGTACTTTGCTCCGAATTCCGTTCCATTCAAATAACCTTTGCTGGGTTGAACTGGTGGTGTAACAACTATTTTGTGTCACCTTTGATCTTTCACCAAGACATGGTTGCATTCAAATATTGAAGAGAGCTGCTAAACGGCGCGGCGCTTCCTTTTATTTTTTGTTTACATCCACCTGGCGCCAGTCGGCCGCCGTCAGTACGCAGAGCGTACTACCGACACACGAGACACCTCAGTGCGCAGGAACAGATGTTTGTCTGTCTACTCGTTGTTCCTGTTTGTATCTCTTAGCAACGATTGTTTGCAAGCACACTTCAAAACCATTCACGCAGTCATCATTTCAAACGGATCCTCTTCCCAAAAGCATAATAGATGCAGAAGGTCTTGGCACGATCGGTCAGCAGAAAGCGTTAGCATTAATTTGTATAGTTTAACATGTCTGGACTCATTGTAACGTGTAATTAGCGTGTAATTTATGTTTAGCCAAAGAATACCGTCCGGAGATGCAAGATTCCATGATATAATATTCCACTTCAAGCATCGCGTGATGACGCAGATTGTGTAACAAACTAAACTGAGAATGACATAGTAGTTACAATTTAACATCGTGTGCTACAGTCGTTAACCCAATAGCTACAATGTTATCTCAGATTTTCTTTCGAGCACTTATTTAATGTTAAAGATAAACTTAACACTTCAAAGAAAGTTAAAGACTTATAAAAAGAACTTGGCGTCCATCGTGAGAATTCGTGTCACGTAGCAGTCGACACGTCCTGCTTTAGCTGACAAACTTCAAGGGAATAAGGGCAGTAAATGTGTTTCCTTAATATGCGTGTTAACTTGGATCACGTCCAATGAATATTGAAAAATTTCGGACGATTCAATGGTTGAAAAAAGCTATTGATGGTGGCGTATGAATATATTTGAAAGCCGACAATTGGTCCCGGGTGAGAAGCCAAGCCCGAAGTCGCTCGGATGGAGGGGACTCGGGCACGGGTCATCAAGTATGCATGAACGTCGGTTTCCGCCACGGCGACGTGCATGAATCCAAACTGATAAAAATACCTCGCCGTGGTGTCGAGATATTTCGCTTATGGACCATTGTTTTGGCTTTTTTCGGTTTTTGCTTTACGAAGCAAACTACTCAAGAGTTGTACCATCGATGAAAGCTATGCTCAATTGCTAAGCGGAAACAGAAGATCCGAGACAAAAAAAATGTGAAAAATCAAAACCAGATTTTAGACATTTTTGCGTAAGAAAGTTGGTCCTTTGATTAAAACCATGTTCGTTCATCTCTAATTATTTTGAACAGCTATAACACAGTCATGCTATGGAGTGCTTACCACAAAAATGCGACTGAAAACAAATAAATCAATCTGTGGAATACTCCACATTACGGATGACGTCACTGTTGTACAGATTGTACTGATGCTCTCCATATCCGTAATGTTTGCGAGTACTCCACTTCTGACGTCCGCGTCCACCGGACCAGATATTATTAGATTTTCTTGTTACAAGTGGGTTGGAGTGCAGGCCTACAGGACGGTATGTTTAGAAACGTACGGACCAATTTGAAAGGAGTTCACCCTCATTTTTTTTAACAATGAACCTGAACACTATCAGCACGTCTCAACAACGTTCAAGAACTGTCAATGTCAATATTCCACAACAACGTAGTCATCATTGTTGTGAAATATTCTATTTTCACAAGTTCTGAAAAACGTAGATGTGTTGATCGCGTTCAATTTAAATAATGAAATTCGTCCTTAAAATATTAGATCATGAAAGTATGCACATAACTAATTTATAAAATGTGGTATTTTTCAGGAAAGGGCGTTTGAAGCGTAATCGAATTTCGGAGTTGCCTTGTAGAATTTTTTTTTTAAATCTTTATTTATTTTAAGGGGTTTTATCACTCGGTGATAATGTCACCCCATAACAGAATATATTCAACAACTTAAAACTAAACAATGGGTAATAAATAGTTATTATAATAATTATCACCCACTTATAGTGTTGTCCCTATTCGTTGTGGTAGATAACCAAAAACAGTCGACACGACATCCCAGCCTCCTTCGACAAAGAGGACGCTAGGAAGCTGGTACATGCCCCCACTTCGAATCCCAAACCAAGCGACAAGCACGACCAGCACGTGATAAATATCCTCGATCATCCCACAAACACAAGTATGGTGAGGTAAATATTTAAACTTATTGGATGGGATGTGGCCCAAACGCATTCTCAACAGAGCCACAGGGACTACATATGTTCTATCTATCTCCCTTCCTTCAAACCATGGGAAATGAGGAGGTTCAGATTCGCTGGTTTTATACCAGATTCTCTTTAACTTTGATCGTTCATCAAAATATTCGTGGCATCTTTGACTGCATAGTTCTTTGACATGACCAGGCTTATCCGAGTATGTCTGTGTGCATGTGTAATTAATACCCTCATGCGATGCTTGTTTCGCTGCTAATTCTGCTTATTCGTTACCCACGATTCCAATCTGTGAGGGAATCCATTGAATGGTGACGGTTTTATTCATAGACTGCGTCTTACAAATTGAGTCTAAAATAATTATGGCTAACCTTGAAAAAGTTGAATTTTAATTGTCAAGTATATTTCCTTATATTAACTTGTTCTAGCAGGTAAAGATTAAATTTCGTGGGAGCCATTGATATGTGTCAAAGTGACGTATTCGTGTACATTATTATGATGGTGGGCCACGATTCGCTAGAAACCGTTTTATTATTCATCCGCCCATCAATCGTTTTGTGTTTGTTGCTCCGAAGAGTCCGAAGGCAGCTGAGGTTTCTCCCTTTCAGTCCTTTATAAAACGCGCTTTTTTTTTTTGTGGAGAAACCCATTATTCTATCATAGAAATCTTTGGTGTTTGTTGAATGTCAAAACACAAAAAACGGACTTATTTTTTTCTTAAGTGTTATTATAATTCGTAGAACTAGTAGGTGTATTTGTTGCAAGCATTTACTGATGTATAGTTAGTTACTTACCATATTTCTCAGTTGCAACCCAGTTAGGATTTGTAACCGGTTGGTGACAATAGGGTCGCCCCCTATTTCATGGGATTCGAAACATAACTGGCGAAATGAGAGTCTGCGCTAGGTAAACCTCGGTCTTTACACTTCGGGAAATAGGACTACATGCATGATGTTAACATATTATGGTGGAAAAGTGTGTCTATTTCGATATTCGTGCAAAAAGGACAAAGTTGAATCTGTTTCAGTAGGTGTTGTGAGCCGCTTACGAAAGATACATAAAAGGATTGTCCTCCATTGTCATCGTTTATCTCGGATGATATCTGGATATGTTCACAACATTGTTAGCGAGGCATAAAAAAATATTTTTAGACAGCTTTGTTGCGTACTTTTGTCTGTTTACGTTTGCAACAAAATTTTGGTTCATCACTTAACTGAACTGAATTTTTCCGACCGTAGCTTAAACCATGTATTTTCATTATTGCATCCAGAACGCGAAGCGGGTTGACCAGAAAAACAAAGCAGGAAATGAAACTTAATGAAAGTTTTTATAACCTCTTCTTTTAGTTTTGTAGCCAGCCAGCAATAACGGGACGCTTAACAAATGAGTAAACCTTCCAAGCTCTGCTTTTGTACGGTTTTTGCTCTACTTGACAATATTCATAAAGACTACGTCCGACTTTTAGCATGAAGGCTATGATTATGCAAATGAATGTCCATTTTATGCGTAGTGCGCACTTTATGATGTAGTGTAGTAGGACACTAGACGTGATTCTGGAATGTCTAGATTAGATACGACATACTTGCCTATTTTTATCAAGAAATACTTTTAGTTACTGCAAAAATGGAAATTAATTTCAGCTAGACGTTGAACCACCACGGAGTATCGCGTTATGAAGTAACTGGACTTTGGAGGTCTGGTAGCTGGTCGCTTCATGAAAAAAACAAAATACTGGTATTCAGCTGCATTATTAGGTTAGACCGATAACCGACTCCAACATCGTTAGGGAAATACTAGGCAGATGATGACATTCGCTTGGAAATTAGTACTTATAGGGCTTCTATAACTTTCTGCCTTATAACAAAATAGGACCACTAAATCCAAGTCTCTTTTCGTGTGATGTGGCCAGTCCTACATTAGATGGTCCTGGAATGCTTAGATTAGATAAAACATTAACACACGTATCCACCTCGACAAGCCGACACAACTCGGCGGCATGTGCGTCACCCAATGTTACATTGGCGTGTCACTCACGATTCTCGAAAAATAGAGTAACAACATAAAAACGTTAGTTCCAAGGTTCTATTTGTTATGCAGTGGTGTATGTAAATCTTCTTCGCCTGAATTTGAGTCAAATGTTTGTCGTGTTAATCTGGGTAGCTCCTACAGCGCCTCATCGGCCTAGGGCCGAGAATTTATATCTCATAATGATGAGACTTACGAGATCTCGATTCCTATTGAAATGAATTTTGATCTATCCTCAATGATATTTTTTGTGATATGTTCAATGAGGTGTATTATAATGATATGTTCTCATCGCTCTCTGCCTTTTGCTATCGATTTCAGTACTAGATCCTACCTAATCTAACTGTGGTGTTACATCAATGAAAGTAAAAAAGTCAATAATAAAAGTTTCCTAGCCTTTTACTAACAACTCCATATACGCACATAACATTATTACATGAGTACTAATTTCATACTGACAGTCTCAGATCTTCAAGACGAAGCTCTTCATAAATTCAACACAGTATCTGATCAGAACTCTAAACGCGAATTGGAAATAACATTTACGACGTTATTAAATCAGGGCGTGCTATATGACATGGAGGAATGAGGAAGATGAATTGTTCGACGAAAGAGGCAAGATATACGTCTTATAATACGATCTAGAGCCACTCACACAGTTGTGAAGACGCGGCGGAGCGAGCGAATTGAATTGGTATGAGTGATATGATACAAAGATTAACTGTGGACAGAACTGACCCTTCGCTTACTTTTCCTATTTCTTTTGACGAAAATTGGCTCTAGACAGATTACCGGAATCATTTTGATAGTTCAACAACATTCATTGCGTTATTAACGTTGTTTAGCACATGTGTTAATGCACTTAAGTTTATCCTTTACTGCAAATCTCACTGTCAAAATTTGGTTTGCTGTAAGAAAACCCAATTCTGGGTTAAGCTCGCCATTGTACATAAGCTATATTGTTGCAATTTTTATGTATATTTTGTTTTTGTGTGCAATAAAGAATAAAGAAAGAATTAAAGAACTTTACAAATCTGTGGAACGATGGATTTGGAATTTTCATGGTGGATACTTCAGATCGTGATGATTAGTGCTGCGCAGTATTGGGTTAAAGGCTGTCTCATCCTATTTTCTATGGTGTATGTTCTTCGTCGGTTCCCACGGCGTCCTTATAGTTTTACCTTCTTAAAACCCCCTCTGTTCTCCGTAGAACCTTAGCCCCGCTACCGACATGTAGGGAGCTTCCCAAGTTTGTTTAGGGTGGCAAACTTTGCGCTTTCTCTGTGCAAGTCAGTGGAGGGCGTGCCTGGGGATGTATGTTTGTTGTGGGCTCAAAGCGTGGTCTATCTACGTATATGTTTATCCTCTTTACTGAATCTACAGCATGATCCGACTGACACAGTTTCCACAAATTCGTGTTAGTCATGACGGGGCTAAGATCTTGATGATAACGAATCTATTGGCGAAGACGTGAACTTTAACGGTTAAGTTTTTTGGCTAATCTCTTTACATTTCTAAACAACTTCTGTCTGCGATAATGCTGCTTTTGGACAACGTTGGTGTACTTCTACCACTTACAATCTCTTAGTTGTCGTATCTGAACATTCTAGAATGCTTTTAAAATCTGTTTAAAAGCTTTCTCCCGTAAAGCTTGCAACAACTCAATTTGCTTGAAGATTTTTATGGCAGTTCTGTTTTACCCTTCCTAGGTGTGTTCTCTTCTTTATTTGTTTTTATCAAAATCGTGGCTAAGTGGTAGATAACCGTAGAAAGAAAAGTCATTCAGGTAGTTATAGGTTGCCCCTTAAAAGAGGCATTTATGCCACCTACGCAAAAAAAAATCTTTACTAATCATTTATGTGTTTCTCTTTCTCTCATTGTCAGTAGCCATTTTTCCTAGATTTATTAACCTAACTTATTTTTATGAACTTCATCACTGAGCACCGACAATTACGCTCGTTTTAGTAATGTAAGCTTGTACATGACATTTATCTATCACTTCCTTCGATAATGACCAGCAGATAACAGCAATTGTTACAAACACTCACGCTGCGTTATGTGGAGTACTGATAACGATGTTTTAAAAGTGAAGCATAGTATACATCCGGATAGGAGATATTATAGGAGGTAAATTTTGAAGGGGTACTAGGCAAAAAATACACCATGTTTAGATTGAGATTCAGATCCATTTATTTGCCTGAAATATGGTATTTTACAGATTCTATAACACAACCACAATAGTTCTTCATATTCCGCCTGCTAAATTCGGCATGCTTGTGACAACAGTGATTCTAATTTAATCAATTCAAACAAAATAATTAAATTCCAATATCAAAAAAATTACTAAATCAAAGTACTATAATCAACTTATAAGGAATTTTATTACGAAGGCACAAATGGACTTGAATTCTATTAATTCAACTTTTGTATCTTCCGCCTACATAGGTAATACTTAGGATTTTACGTTAGATTTTCAATTACGCCTCACGACTGTAATATCTCGGAGCTCGAAGCCTTCAAAATGGAACCCCGAAATATGAAGTAAATAATATCACGTCATAATCAAATAACTTTTTTAGATATCACTAATGCCATCTGATTTTGAAAGGAGCCGAGGCATCCGCTCGTAGTGCGTATAATTTGAGCAGCGAGCGAACCGTTAAAAATGCCGATTTCCCTCGAATTTTCATCATAAATTCTTCCAGAAAACGACTTTTATTTGACGTTTACGTAATGAAGTAAAAACAACTTGGCTAGGTACTTGCACGAACCCTTCGGTATTCTGATAAGGACCTTTATTTATACTTGTTAATCTCCTAAACCCCGAAGATGTTATTTACTGGCATCCCCTATTAAATTTTCCTTCACTTTATTCCATCATTCACGGTCAAAATAGTCTCAAAGCTGTCCCGAAATAGAATTATTCGTCTCTCTTTTTCTTTGGTAAACGTTTGTAAGGATGAAAGTGACACAAAATGTTTTTTATCACCCTTTCCGTACATAAACCGACAACATAATGTATTATGGCACATTCGATCCCCGTAAATCGTTTGTTGTACGAAAGCAGTTTGGTTTCTTACAACCATCGTATAAATTGTTACAGTGTACTGTGATAATATGAGATTGCATTTTTTACATCATTCACTTAATTATTTTGAAGGTAATTACAGATTATTACATCTGTGTGATGATATGGCAAGAAAGGAGCCTGGTGAGGATGAGTAATAGAGAAGTATGGAAGAAGAAGACATGCTGCGCCGATCCTAAATAAATTGGGATAAGGGCAAGAGAATGATGATGATGAATTATTAAAATCTATATTTCATCGAGTAATCTTTTGTTATGGTCTTTAAGGACCACTTCCAGTCTGTATGAACTTTAAAATCTTTAAAATAATTTATGAATCCAATAATCGTAACATAAGCTACTTTATAATTACTGATGTGCCATTTGCTAGAAAGACAAAAATTAAGATTATAAGTTAATTTGTTGTTTTTTTAAATAATTTAAATTAATACTTTGTGATTTATGATCTCAAGTGATTTTTGCCAAAAAATACTAAGTGTTTTCTAAACTTTGAAATAATAGTTAATTATAAACAAATAAATTATACAAAAATTATTTTATTTTATTTAAATATATCCACTCAAGCTAATTATTAAACACTAAACCCTAAAAAACTTAAAGATTTTTAAATATAAGCACATATATGTATGTACGGGACTCCGAGGCCCCCACGTCAGTTTTTACGTGAAATAAAGCCCACCTCGGTAGCTAAAGGTTAAGCGTAATTGTAAGTCTTTCAAAAAGAATGACAGTAATTAAGCTTTCAGGGTCTCGGATATCATATAAAAAATTGGGGCAAGTTCCTTTATGTACTTAGGATTCGGGATGGTACCTCGTATTGATCGCACCTGACCCGACAACACACATTACAACAGCCACACATTTGTAATACCTATAGCTTACGTAAGTACGGTGCCTTCTCGCAATATATTCTCATAATGATTGTCGTGTTCCTTGTTTTTTTCATACAACAGGAAATTGAAATTCCATAACGGAAACCCTGCCACGTTTCTCTTGTTAAAATTCATTTCCTACATTTTCGCTGTTTTTGTTCAATCTTACTTTTTGTCGTGGAAGGAAAAATTTATTGCACATAATTCGGAGCTATATTATGCAGATCCGCACCGGGACCGGTCAATGTGGCGACACTTGGGGGAGGCCTATGTCCAGCAGTGGACGTCTTTCGGCTGAAATGATGATGATGATGATGATGATTATGTAGTTCAATATTGTTAAATTCAAATGTTATAAGAAAGCTGTTTTGTGAAACACTAAAGGGAAAAATTAGGCAAATTGTTGCTATGGCATCCAATTGTGCTCAATTATCGTTATTATTTTGCACCGATACTGATGTAAGTAAATGTGGATCTGATATTTATCACAAGATTAGCATAATAATCAGCATAAGTCTATAACGTTGCCACTGCTAAGACACAGACCTCCTATCTGTTAGAGGGCGAGGCCTACTGCACGTTGATGGATGTAACATGTCTTCGATTTTTTGGGTCTAGAGCATGCTGGTCTCCTCACCATCTTTTCCTTCACCTTTCACTGTCACATGTCACAAGTCACCATCTTCTTGCCCTTGTCCCATGTTACCTGGGGTGGGCGCAACACGTTTTTTTCTTCCATTCTCCTCTGTTAACCGTCGAGCTATCATTTACTCCTTTTTATTTCATATCGTTCCTCACACAATCTTTTTCAATCTTCTTTGGTCTTCCTCTCCATCCATCAACATTTATATTCATCACTCTTTTAGTCACATGCGATTCGTCCTACATCACATGCTCATAACATGACTGTCGGTTCCCTTTCAACTTTTCTGTAACGGGCGCAACTTGTCACAAGTGCTGTGAGCGAAATCGTTGTCAAATATAATGAGGTAGCCTTTATATTAAATAACGGCAAGAAAGTGCAGTTCCCTGATTAATGCTGCCTCATTTACCAGCAAGTACTTTCATTATTATAAGTTGTCTTCTTTTACATCCCCAAGCCAATTTTGCAAAAGCTTTATTTTAATGATCCTTATGATGCCTTCTAAAATGTTGCTTGTTCAGTAGAACATCGTTCTAGTTCTTTTCCGCAGCCATTTAAGTTGTCTTCTTTTACATCCCCAAGCCAATTTTGCAAAAGCTTTATTTTAATGATCCTTATGATGCCTTCTAAAATGTTGCTTGTTCAGTAGAACATCGTTCTAGTTCTTTTCCGCAGCCATTTAAGTGCACTTCAAACAATGTTGCTGCTGAGGTTCTTAGTTCTCTCGCTATGTATATATTTGTTGGTGCGAGTAGTACTTGATTGCTGCAGTGTTACCGGTTGTTACATCTGCTAGAGTAGTTTTTTTTTTTGAAAACAAAAACAGAAATCCTGTTTCAGTTGCTTAGTTATTTTTTATTTTTCAGACAACCTACTTTCGAAACTCGCGTGTTTTATTTACTATTCGGTTAAAGGCTACAGAAAGCCAAACCTTTCACCCATAAAAACCGTAGTTCCGTATATCCCTTTCCAAGTTCAATCATCGGCGCAGAATTCGAGACGAAGCAAAAAGAGCAAGTGAGTAAGGAAGGAGTCCGCAAATTGCTCGCGACCTGTTCCACTTGAATTCGTTCCGAGTGGACTTGTCATACTTGTATCTGTGACAAACTAGTAAATACGTGCTTACAGCTGTATCAAACGAGCTGGTTT
Source organism: Noctua comes (assembly GCA_963082995.1). Taxonomy (NCBI): domain Eukaryota; kingdom Metazoa; phylum Arthropoda; class Insecta; order Lepidoptera; family Noctuidae; genus Noctua; species Noctua comes. The sequence goes on from OY720267.1 coordinate 4,094,333, forward strand.
CAAACTTGATGACGTTGCAACTGATCCTCTATGATGCAGTTGTTTTGTATGTGTGTTGCATCATCCTATTTTGACAGATACTTCTACTATAAGTGAAGGTTGTTTTGTAATTTATGATCTTTTCTTTGGACGAGGTTAAAGTCGTTGTCTTCACTCTATGCTCTCTCTACAAACGGTAGTGTTGTAGAGCCCTTAGTAACATTGACGGACGCGCATTCGGTCTTTGATTTTCTTTGACGTATTTCATTATTTTTATTCATAGAGAATTCGTCTCATTACTGAGGAAGTCCTCAGCGGTCTCTCATTCAAAGACTTCTGTTGAGATTCACCTTTCGCAGTTTTTGTGTAGATTTTATGAATAGTTTTTGTTTATCTTTGTTGGGAAGTTTGTTTTTGTTATAAACATAATAGCTGTCGCCGAAAGCGGCCGTGAAATATTATAAAAAGTTACTGTCCCTTGAGAGGCCAATTTCCTTGTCCTTAGTTTTTATAACATTCACTGTCGTGTTTGAATAGTGAGTGATCAGTGTTTTAGTATCCAAACTATCACACCAAAACAATACGCCTTCGACTAGAAGAGAAACAGCATAGACAATTAAAACTAATTAATATAAAACCATCCAATTAGCCAGTATCATGTGTCAGGTATGTGAACGCTATTTACAATTATAATTATTACGAATAACAACAGAGCAACTAATTGAGTCAAATAAGCGTTCATAAAACATCTATGGGGACAACCTTGACCATAAAAAGATGAGCCTTGACACCACGACCGACGCACGCGCACCTGCCCATTTAGCGCCATCTGTCGACGCTATTTTTATCTGAGTACGCTTTTAATTATTGAACTGCATCATGCCCTGAGTCGGTATCCTTTTCTAAAAATACGTTTTATATCTATTTTGGGACAAGGAAGGTATCAAGAAGTCATTGCACTGGGCTTGCGGTTTTGCGAGTGATGAGTCAGTCGGAACTAATAAAAATAGATCTTGTTTATAATATTGGAGGCCCTAATATTTTCGTCGTAAAATTGGAAACTTATACAACTCAGTATAACATAATATAATATGGCGCATGTTTTCCTTGAAGGGTTAGGCAGAGATGTGCTTTAGTATACATACATTTCGCCAGTTATTTAAATCCCATGGACTAGGGGGGGAAGTCTACAGTCGGTATGTCACCTGTTTTTAAAACGTGAAGTGAACCTAAACTTCAAGTGAAACTTTATAAAGGGTGTAAATAGACCCTTATAAAAGAAAAGCACTGGTTCTCCCCGTCTTTGCGATAATTTTTTTGTTCTAGACCATACCTGGGAACCTTCTAGTTTCGGAGATATTGGGGGTCAAAGTTCCAACTTTTTCACACGTTTTTTTTAAATACATGTTATTAATGTAAGATTTTTACTTTACACACCTCGACGACCCCCGTACTATTCAATCCATCCATCAGCACAATGCTTTGAGTGCTATCCATCGAGTCCTACCGTAAAACGTGATTTTTCACCCCAAAAAAAAAGTCTATTCCCAGCAATATTTTTTTTTTATTTTTGCGTAAGGTTAGGTACTTAGTTTGATGTACAGAATGCTTGGTTGACGGATAAGTGAAGGGTCTGTTTACACCCTGTATAGATTTATGAACATTAAAAGGATGTGTTATTAAAGGGGTAGCCAGGATCACTGTTCCAAATCAAAGGGAACCATATGCGAGACGGCGAAACATTTTACAATGTAGGTTTTATACCAAACATGCTGAGTATGTCACAACGACGCTGGCAAATATTGAACATCAAACAGACAAGATAAGCGAAAAAAAACTGTTAAAAAGGTAGGATTAACCCTGCCTAATGTTAATAGAGTCCAAACGTCCAGTCGGTCGTGCAAACATCGGCTGTGATAATGGACACCCGGATTATAGTGATCACGTTGGGCGCCGATGGATTATGAAGGTTTCATGATGGTACCATAAAAATATCAATGTCTCTAAGTAGATTTATTAGAAGACAGATGTGCTATAAGGTCGAATGAAATTAGCTAGCGCAATTCACAGCACGTCTGTGAACTTGCGTTTGTTAATTATTTTTTTTATGAATTCCTTTGGGTAGAGCGTCGGTATTAATACTTACGACGTATTTTTTTGCTAGTCTCACCTACACACAACCTCATTTAAATTTCTTTGTACTAAGCATATTTGCAGTGTTTTCGCAGAAAGATTCCAAAATTGGCAACTAATCTATACCGAAAGATACCATCGCTTGATATTATTGTGTTTGTTGGAACCATCGACGAAATTATAAGAAATTCGATTGCTCTCCAGTTTTGGTTTGACCGCAAAAGGTTAATTAGCTAGTTAGTTTAATTTTGATTCCATTTGTTTATTTGAACATGGTGATGGGAACAATGTATTAAACAGGGTCCTCAGACGTATTTAGATTATTTCAGATTTTAGTTTTAAACACACTCAAAACCACGTCGTTATGCGCAAAACCTATGGTAATACGTCAAACATTTTGACATTATATATATATAACGTGTTTTTGCCCTATATTCCGGTTTGTTTTCCTCGCTTCACCACGACCCACTTCTCAAAATAACATTTCTATCCCTAAAATGTTGGTTTACCTAACTGACGGTGATGGGAAAATCAATTACTGCAAAACGTTCAAAGCGGTAAATTAAATAAAACACTTTTCCTCAATTAATTCATTGTAGGTAATAATATTAGTAAATGGCAGAACGTTATCGGGCCCCAGTTTTGTTCGAATGGTGTGAAATGGTTTCAGATTTTTCAGATTGATGCACAGTATCTGAAAAAATTCAATATTCGAAGATTGGTTAAGGTTTAATCCACCTACATATTTCTGCCACAATTTGAATACATTCGCATATCTTTATTTTCTTTGCCAAATGCGTTCAAGCAATTCCTGACGTGACCGACGTTTAGAACTGACAATAGTACAAGACAGTGAACATGAAGCTGTACATTTCCAGTATAACTTGACCTCGCTTTATATAGATTTTCTAAACAATGAGAGATCCGCATAAACTGGATTTGTATAGCTTGATTGGCCGTCGTGCGTACAGGGAATCTAAAATGGTCGCTTTAGCAGAATCATAATAGGACAATAATATGATTTACCTTACAATTCGTAAAATGTTCACAAAATTAACTTCGTCTGTGATCATTTTAACGTGATTTATATTTATGCTATCATGGTACTGCTAAAGCGGCCATTTTTAGCCCCCCAGCACCTATTCCACAATATTATCCTCTTTCCTACAATCACAAATCAACGACACTTTTATCGCTATTAAAATGTTGGCGGGACTAAATCAACAGAGATGCACATTATTATCAGAGGCCGTTACCTACATAATACATTAGCGATACCGCCCGATACCATTGTCCAGATATACGTGTAGTAATTTGTCGTATACCGACGCCACTGATTGCACTGTACATATACATAATTCATATACAGACACGATTGACCGGAATCGAATCGTCCTCTGAATTCTGAATACACATTGTCAACGAATCTACATACAATAAAGTCTTTGGTTAATTAAAAACTTGCCAAATGTTTTTGGGTCTTCTTTTTATTTGATGTATGATGGGATCGACCTGTACCCAGTTATTTAATTTTTTTCTGTGAGCTTCTGCGCGGTAATTGCGTAAGATCGTGAATTCGTGATATTCCCAATGCTATTATTTTTGACAAATTAACGGCTTCATTGCGTTTTTTACGTCGTAGATCAGGCGGATTTCCAAAACTAATAAAGCAATGTATTACCTCCAGAACACTTCGGACAGTAATTGAAAAGTCTGTTAAGGATTTGGGGTGCCGGTCTTTTAGCAAACATGACTCCTGCAGAGCATTACAAAATTTTGCAATGATGAATTACTATAATATGGCATGGTGTACAAACAATGTATTATAATAACCGACAGGTCTTGTGCGATAACTACAAACTGCAGTGTCTACTCCAAGCGAACCATCTGCACTCTGTCTCGTATATTTGCGAAATGTTTTTCGCAAATGTAATAAGCTTTCACCAGAATTGTATAATGAAGGTCCCTCCGCATCCCTATGAGTGCGAGATTGCGGTTGTCTTTGGAGGTGGCCCCAGTGCGAAGTTTGACGGAATTTGACTACATAATTAATGTAACCGTACTTGTGTGTAGACGTACTGACAACAACACGCTCCGTTTTATGAAAATATGCAGCGACTTCGGCTTCCGTTCTCCCCTAGTCAGAGCAGTCTAACACATGTCTGGCCGAAATACATTACTTTTAAATTTAAGGCCCTGAAGGACAATCTAGTAAATTACTTACCGAATTGTTGTGATGTTATTTACAAAACAATTCTACGGCACCAGTAAGTGACTACAAAAGCAGAATTTCAATCTAAAGAAGTGAAGTCAGTAACTTTAATAGATGTCAGAATTCGTCCTCATTAAGTTTCTTTTGAACAATTAATGGTATGGTAAATACAGGTCCATACAATCGTAAGGTACACAACACAATGTAGTGGCGCCGGCCTTCGCTTTAATTCATTATTCATATTGAATTAAGACCAGTGCTCACTGTAACTCCACGGGTATTACTTATTTGGGGCGCTCACCCTACGGGGTCCGGGGATTCATTTCAGTCCGTTGTTTACCCTTGCGAATTTTATTAACGGTAGCCGTTCGGTAATATTATCTCTTATTGTTTTTAGAAATAGCATTATCACAGGTATTATCAAATACTACGGGAACTTGTTGATAAATGTAATGTTATCGTCGAGTCCTCTTTGAAATTCGAGCCTTTCAAATATCGATCTTGTATTAAGTGCCTCCGGCGATGAAATTGGTCCTTTAGGCCTTTAGTACATTATTTGCCAATCGGCGCCCTTTACATAATTATATTTAATTAATTATGAATAACTAATTGTGTACGTGTCTGTCTGCACCTGTTTTTCCTCTGTTTTATTTATGTTATAGCTAAAATATTTATAATGGGTTCTTCCAAATTTTCAGACGATTTCAAAGTAAAAACGGTATTACCTATAGATTATTCTAGGCACGTGGCATTAACAGCGGGCGCTCCTTCTATAATAAAACAACATACTAACAGATGACCTAAAAATATCTATCGTAATGCATATTCATAGAGTATTGAGTATCGTTATCTGTGCGATGCAGTGCATACGGCCGGTTGTTGATAAATGCCGGCGTCTGCGCATGCTGCGCAGTTACGCCGCCAATACGCGCCTACTATGGCTTCATAGCTCTTTGATTGTTCGCCATCGATCCATATCGATATTTATTTTGCGGACCCGAGGACCAACTTTGGACCTGAGCCAGTACAACTGTACTCAATCATAGACCAAACCGTTTTGGTAAGTTCGATGACATTCATATTTCAAAATTTACGAAGAAGAAAATGAAGATTAAACGCGAAAAGTGGGTAAACTTGATTTCGAATTATTTAATCCTTTTGAGGGCCCCCATCCGTCTTTGAACAGCCTTATCCACAAATTACTTCCACCCGAAGTATGTTTCTAATCCCTTTTTAAAATTAATATCCGTTTGACGTTTGTTTAAATATCTCAAATTCTGAAATATCAAGTTCTAGAACAATTAATCATTTGTGTACTTAACATTTGTCTGGAGTTTGACATTTCGAAATACGAAACAGGTTTGATATACGTTCAATGTAAATACGTAAAGTATATTGATATACCAAGGGAAGTTTTAAAAGATTTGCCAAAGTCGTTGTTTCCACCTAATCTCCTTAGATAATGTGGCCAGACCAGTTTCTTTAAAAGTTTAAAGAAATATGACATTTGGTCGAATTGCAAAAGGAGATGACTTTGTGAAGTGCACAATAGACAAAAGTGCTACTTGTTGCGACTTTCTAACTAAAAAAACGGCCTCCTCTATGTATTCATTCGCCTCTCTGCGTCGAGTAGTGTGCATACAATTTAAATCATCTACAAGTTGTTTGCGTCACTGATGTTTATCCCACGAGGTCGTTCTTATGCGTTTGCTGTTCGTGAACTGCGTGTAGAACGGTCAATACGTGGGAGGTCGAGTTCTAATACCTTTGGCTAGATAGTTCACCCTTTAGCTATAATTTCCCTTGGGCAACTCATAACATGCATCAACATTTTCTTTGCATGTTCGATGTTTCCAACTACAATAGGTACTGGCCACACTTTTTATACTTACTTTTTTTATTTAATTATGTACGTATTTGTTGCGGCCTTGTAACCGGTTATTCAAATTTCGAATCAGTACTGACGTCAATGCGTAGGGAAGTTTTAAAGCGAAGCTGTATTCAGGTTTTCAAGGCAACAACTTGGCGCCAATATTAGATTCCGAATTCCGATTCTGTTTACCTCGAACACACAAAAAATAGGACATTATTTTGTCTCTAGGGAGAAGAAATAAAGTCCTCTAGTGGGGAGGCATTTAGGAGGTAGATGGTCGAGTCCTAAAGAGGGTTCTGTGTCCCAAAGGAACAAGAAGTGTCTCGTTTGTAAACCTGGATGCCTTTCGGTAGTGTACAAGTCAATCTTGATTGAAGGTAAAGTACTTATACGAAAATTGTCTTTTTACCACACATTTTCCAATTTATCTTTTCAATATTTTTTCCTCTATGCTTACTTTCACTTCGACTTAATTCGAACTCTTTACAGTCTAGTGAACACGCCTCATCATAAAAAATATTCATATATAATTAAATGCGGCCAGACTCCGTTTACTCGTACCGTACCAATATTATAAATCCGCAAGAGAATCTGTCTGTCTGTTGCCTTTTACGCCTTCACGGCTCCACGGATTTCGATAAAATTTGGCACACAGGTAGACGATGACCTGGGTTAGCAGTTAGAAAGAGTACTTTTTATCCCGGTGGACGTTTCATGGTTGGTGTCCTTTAACAGTGACATGGAATCGCCGACCACGAAGGAGATGGCGGGACGAACTAGATGTCTTCCTTGAGAATTGGAAAGAAGTAACACAGAATCTTGACCGTTGGGAGGAATGGAGGGAGGCCGTTGCCCAGCAATTTGGACAATATGGGCCAGCTATAATCCTAACTTATATTATATATTTACGTATATGTATAATATTATAAATGCGAAAAAGTTTGATTGTTTGTTTGATACCTTTTCACGCCAAAACACTGAACCGATCATCCTGAATTTTTCATATTAAACGTTGTCAGGAGTACAAAAACGCACATAGGGTATCATCCCGAAAAAAAGTACTGTTCCCGAGGAAAACAACAATAACATTTTTATGATAATAGATGGCGCCACATGTCTTTCGAATCATGGTTGAATTATAATTATTACAGAAACTTTAGTAGTGTGTTAAGAGTTTAATTTTCAAAGTCTAAATTAACGCCAGTTTTGAAACCTTAACACGGGTGAACCCAACGGCAAAAGCTAGTTTCTTAATAAAAGCTACACTTCGCGTACTTAATGAACACTTTTCCCAATTTATACGTAAAAACCTATAAATGTTATTACGTTTCGCACGTTTGTCATCATAATAATATTATTTATAGTGTGCCCAAAACGTGCCGGCCGCGGCATAGGGACGTTTATGGCGGCTCTTATCTGAGGAAGGTCGGTTATTGGTTTTCCCGGTAAAAGCCTCCCCGTATTGATGTAAAGGAAATCTAATAATAAGAGGTGACATATATTGGCAATAAAGGGTGTAAATAGACCCTTAACATAAAAGAAAGGCACTTGTTCTCCTCGTCTTTGCGATCATTTTTTTGTTCTAGACCATACCTGAGAACCTTTAAGTTACGGAGATATTGGGGGTCATAGTTCCAACTTTTTCACAAGTTTTTTTTTAAATACATGTTTTTAATGTAAGATTTTTACTTTACACAACTCCACGGCCTCCATAGTATTCAATCCATCCATCAGCACAATGCTTTGAGTGCTTTCCATCGAGTCCTACCTTAAAACGTGATTTTTCACCCCAAAAAAAAAAGACGATTCCCAGCAATAATTTTTGCGTAAAGTTACTTAGTTTGATGTACAGAATGCTCGGTTGACGGATAAGTGAAGGGTCTGTTTACACCCTGTATATACCGAGGTACTTATTTTCTGCCAGATAGTACGTTGACCTCTGAAAGAACGTACAAAGCTGCCCAAGCTCACGACCTGTGAAGTTTTAATTGAAGATAATTCCGAAATTAATTACCGTGTTAATTTGGAACATAACAGGCACCTGAATAAGCTGAAACATACGTCGGCTTATTTATGTAAGTGTAGGTATATAAAACGCAGTACTGAAATAATGCAATTTTCAAGTCATATTAATCTTTGCGGGATCTAAGTTTCTGCAAAAAACGGTCCGTATAGGTGAACTAATTTATACCTACCTGGGCTTGCCCATTTTAGACGTCTAATAACGCTTATTAGCGTCTAACGAGAATTTAAGGTTCTGCCTTTTAAGGGTCATTGGCTTTCCTCTGCAAAGTTAAAGCGTTCTAGTTTGTCATCGTTTAATTTCTATTCTATTATTGTTTATTTTTGACTGCCTCGACGGACAACGTGACAAGCAAGCGCGTGCCCTACACGCGTAACATGATCACCGTAGACGAAAGAATCGACAACATGACAGATTTCTTTTGTTGATCTGTCACTTTGTCGATTCTTCCGTCGACAAAACCCGTTTCTTCGGTAGTCATGCTACGCGTGCATGGCACGCGCTTGCTTGTCACGTATATGTGACTATCGCGTTCAAATGGTTAAGTTCTATAGGTCGATTAACCCTATTGTCATCAACCGAGCATATACCCAGAATAAATCAAATCTACACAAGTCTACACTAAAATTATAAAGTTTGAATGTAGAGGGTAATCTTCGGAACTATTGGGGGCCTAAAATCGGAATTTTAATGCGATTCATATTTTAATCCTATCGTGATTCTGCTAAAGCGGCCGTTTTAGGCCCCCCTGTTCTGATTCCGATTTTTTTTTTACTGATGGGAAGCTACATTATCCTCTAGTGTCATAGGATGTTTCTGTGACACGGACGAAGTCGTGGTGTATAATTTATTTTCATATCCGCTTATAAAGCCTCGCTTGGGTATATTATAATATTTTAATCACATTAAAGGAGGTGGCAAAGGGCGTGACTGACGCTAACTTTCCCAGTTTGTTATTTTTCTCAAAAATAATACAATTAAGCACGATTTTGACGCCTCCGCGAACCGTGGGCGTTTTCATACAAATGTAAATTACTTTTTTTCTATTTTGAGCGAGGATTTTGAGTGCTCTCTTTTTTTTGTCTAAATCTGCTTACCTGTTATGTTGATCAATATTATCAACATTAACGAATGCAGCAAGTCCATTTGCTGAACTTCAGCATCTGCCTAGCCTATACCAACGATGTTGGGGTTGGCTTCCAGTCTAACTGAATGCACTTGAAATTTTTCATGGAGCTTCTGCCTATCTGACTTCCACAACCCAGTTAATGGATTAACCAGATTTCAATCGAAAGTTCATGCTGGTCATCAGCCTATCCAAATGCAAGCCAATAAGGTCAAGTTGATCGCAGAGGTCAGTTTCTGCTTACTTAGCTTATGCATCCCTAGGAATTTAAGGTAAAGTAGTAATTTCAATATTACTGCAACTTAACATGAATTGTGTAAAACCATCAGGTATGCTAAGGTCATCCGTGATACCTATCTTTAGGTGGCATACGGGTATGCTAATAGCTATCACGTGAATAGAAATACATTAAATTAATTTCCACTTATTTACATTTAATGGTTGTTTTGTGCGTCAAATGTGGCTATAACCATATATCGTAAAATGCTAAACAGTTTTGTATTGACTGATCTGTCATAGACGCAGACAGTAGGCATGCTAGTTTAAACACAGCTGTATTTCAACCAGGAACAAATCTGAATCAGCTCTCTCCTCTCACATGCATACGAAATATAAACATGCTTCAGGTTGACAATTGACAATCCTAAATGCACCCGTTGGAGTGTAGCGTTTGGTTTCCCAAAAAGGGCCTAGTTGGAGTCTTCTTTATACTGTGACACAGGTTAGGTTTACTTGTTTTCTCCAGTCGAAAGCTGTACGAAAATAGCTCATTTCCTGATGAAAAGATAACACAGTTGGCAAGGTTGAAAACGTGGCGAACTGCCCAAGGTACTGAGTGCTGACGTACGCACTCTTCAAGAAGTGCGATAAAATTCTTTAATTATGAACCTTATTAAATTGTGACTGTTGTCTTTGTTCCCAGGTTGATGCAGGAGCCTCACACGAGTATCTTGCGCAAAGACCGCGCCGCCTAGCCGCTCCTTAAAACGTAAGTACACTCTATCTACTACGTTTGTGCGGTTTTCCTGAAGAACTGTGTTTGCAATATAATTTTTTTAACTGACATGGTCACTAACATTATCATTAATACTAGAAACGGAATATTTACCATGTTTACTATTAAACTTATACTTTTACTTACGTGATTGCAGTTCAGTTATAAACCGTGAAACCTTAAAACAATGTTTACTATTTGTTTTGAGATCCCGACGCTGTTGCCAGCACCATGATCACGGATAAACTGAAGTTATTTCGGGTGGGCGTTGATGAGACAAATCGGTCTACCCTCTTTCTTGTGCGTAAAGGCAGCATTAATTGACGTTTTTGACATTCTATCCTTGTGACTGCACTAATCTCGTTCCGAACAAACATTTTGAAAGTTAAATCCTCCGCCTCCGGATGTTTTTGCATAAGATTTGTATGTAGCATCCACGGTACGTAGTCTCAAGGGTGGAGTCGAATGTATAACGTTATTCATAGACTTTGGTATTTACCTTGTGTATGTACGTCGATGTTTACAGTTGAGTCGCAGAACATAATCACATGATGTAGTGGTCTGTTATTCATGCACGACGAGCGTTTACACAACGTGCGAATGTGATCGAATCCATGTGCGCTATCCATCAAGCTACCTTACCGCATCGTTAGAAGTGTCCAACGTGTTTGGAACTTAGATGGTCTTTTCATTCGAAACTTTGAATGCAGTGACTGCAACTACTAGGTACGTAGTACATAGTGGCATTTGCAAGGTTTACATACAACTTTGTCATTGACGCTGTAAGGAAGTTTTTTTATGCAAAACATTCAAAACTACGTCGGAATGGCTGGTTTTCCTCTGGATGTGTCTGTTTTGGTAAAGGCGCGCTCGTGGGAAACCCATCATATTGGCAAACGTATTTGAATACTCCAGTATTTAGATTCCAGCAACTTTTGAGATATAATACTAGTCTGCTGTAAATTAACCAATATTATTTCTCCAGTACAGGTCTAACTGACTTTACTATTTTACTGAAAGACTAATAATCCACCTTAAACTTGTATTAGTTAAAACATTGTAGGTACTGTAAACATGATCCCGCTTACGTAGTAATAAGTTTCCCTGACATTTACGAAATCGATACTTATTCATCAAGGTAAAACTTTTATGATTACTTTGCGTTTATTTCATCAAATTGTTTTTCCCTTGTTGGGGGTTTCGAGACCTTTCTACGCGGATTATTTACAGGAATGACGAACAATAAACACTTCTGTATTATTTTATAGAATTTCCGACGATTCGATCCGATTTTCTGGGTACATAATATAAGAATTAAAAGCACAAATATCAGGGTATGAGAAAAGGTTTTTGTGAGTAAACTTGGCCTTATAAGTACGATTAAGAATTTTTAAATGTTATACTAGATTCTGGATCGTACTAGCAGGGCCCTACGGTACCTACCTATGGGCCCATAAAGAATCGGTAAATTTAAGTCGTCCAAAACTAACAGACAGAGCTATTTTCGCATTTATGTTCTTCTTCTTAGCGTATCGATGGAAAAAGTTCAAATGTTATGTTTAGCCTAAAACTCAGCCACGCGAACCCCTCTCACTGATGCAGTAAGCAGATCATCAAGTGCGCAGGTGATTCATGCGGTGCAAGATGGAAGGCGGGCCATTGCATTTACATTATGGAACTATTAGTATCAAAGTATGGATAAGATTCTAAGAGATGGCGCTACCAATTTTAGTTTTATTATTTTAGGGAAGCTCACCGCGTATAGTTCTTCGACAATCTTACGAAGAAATAACGGTTCAAGCTTCAAGCGTTTCTTTCGCCTTATTCTTTCTTTTATAACAGAGAATATGAATCCAGTTTCTGAGTCTAGTTGGAACACAACAGATTGTGGTAGAATACTTTGTTAGTTTTATAGTAAGCTACCGTTGAATATTCATTCGGCAGTAAGTTTCGTCTGCGCGCTGGAACAACTCCGATCGTTCAGAGTTAATCCACCCGTCATGTGCGACTTCGCAATATTTTGACTGGAGTCGTGGTCGTATATTCCGAACTTTATATTAATATTGTTGTTCTGAGTCAGACGTTGACATTTGCCGGCTTTCAACCAGCATTGTCACGGCTCAAATTGATTAAAATTGCCTAAAGTTTTTGAATTTAAACTTGGTCCTTTTAGCTTTTTATTTCCTACCGCTTTAGAGTTAGCTCTTAGAGAGAAGCCACACTGCTCCGGTGCGCTGCGTTGCGTCGTCGCAGCGTTGACGCTGCGTCATTTTACACATAAATTTTAAAACATGCCACACTTCTCCGTTGCGTTATCCGAAGAAAATCTTGCGCTGCGACGTCGTAACGCAACGCAACGGAGCAGTGTGGCTTCACTCTTAATACAGTTTTACTTGGCTGCGCACCCTGTCTATGTAGACTAGAAGCTTTTACAGCCTGTATATCTAATGGGTGTAAATGTACCCTTAACGAAGCCGAAAGGCACTTGTTCTACCCGTCATTGCGATATTTTTTTTGTTCTAGACTATACCTGGGAACCTTTTATTTACGGAGATATTGGGGGTCAAACTTCCAACTTGTTCACAAGATTTTTAAATATAAATACAAATTTTTAAATATTATAACTTTACTTGAAATATCTCCACGGCTACGTACACGTACTATTCAATGTATCCATCAGCATAATGTTTTGAGTGCGTTACATTGAGTCCTACCGTTAAACGTGATTTTTCACCCCAAAACAAAATTCGTTTCCCAGCAATATTTTTTGCGTAGAGTTACTTAGGTTGCCGGCTTTGTGATGGGTCTTTTTACACGCTGTATATAAGGTGTATAGGTTCTCTTCACGAAGCCGTCAACCAAGCATTCTCGGGATCAAATTAAGTCATGTTCATTGCGCAAAAATTCTAAAGATCTTTTATAGACAACCTTGGGATGGATTAAAGGGAAAAGAAGATACAATACTGCAGTTATTTTGTAGTGTATTAATTACACATAGTTAAAATAAGTACATAAAACATATCTTTATACAGGATGTAACAGAAAGGGTATAGTCATATGAAAGGATATGCTGCTAAAATTATCAGCTGTCCCATACATTTGGGACGAGTAGTAACAGCTGATAATTTTTTCGCATTTACGAAATTGACCCCAAGGAGAAAGTTGTTCAGTTTGATGGTCTGCAACATATCCTTTCATATGACGATACCCTTTCTGTTACACCCTGTATACAATATTATCTTTATACCTAAACAGAACGTTACTACATCCCCAAATATTGTTACGTAAACCCAGGCAGTCAGGCACGTTGCCAATCGAGTAAACGGTTTTATTGAAAGACAGAGCGAGTTGATTTACCGCACATAACTGATTTACCATCAGTACAAGGCTGTTAATGTTTTTTGCATGATAAACTACAGTTTTAAATCTACGCGTATGTTTCATAGGAATCGATTTACGATTTTGTGTCGAATTGTGTAAACAGAGCTCTAACATTTAATTGTTATTTGTGTTCTCGGATGTTGGACAGGTTGCCAAACGTCCTTTTTAAAATCCGTGTTAAGGGATATAAGTCTTATGCTTATGATGGATGGGTGAGCAATTGAATACTCACCAATATCTCCCTCTATTTGTCATAACATAACACCTGTAGTCCCTGGAGGTACACCCACATGTTTTGTTTAAGTCTCATATTACAGCCAGTCCATTGCCATAAACCGGGGCACTAATCCAGATTCCGTGTTGCCACTAAAAAAATCTTGATGAAAATACTAACCACACAAAATAATAACCCACTTTCTCTACCTATCTAAAAATTCGTACTTTGATACCAAACTCACAAAGAACGTATTTCACAGTGACGGCCTTGTACTACTAATATAAAATATGAAAACTCAATAAAAGTTTCCATTACAGCATGAGAATGTATGTATTTTTATTACCGCTATGGTTATATAACGGGAAAGCTTTCAGCGTGCATCACCCGGAGCACATTAAGGCTAGGTCAGATGTCAAGCGATGTGACAGAAACAAGCGTTTTATTTGAACTGGGACAACGTTTGCGACATCCACCACAATATTACATTCGTCTTGGAATTTCAGCTTATCACAACCATCCATACTAATGTTATAAACTAGCTTATGAACGCGGCTTCGCCCGCGTTGAGTTCGGTTATCGCCCCACGGGATAAAAAGTATCCTATGTGTTACTCCAGGTTATAAAATATCTGTGTGCCATCGAAATCCGTTCAGGAGGTTTTGCGTGAAAGAGTAACAAACATCCATCCACACAAAATTTCACATTTATTATAGTATTTAAATAGGAATTGGTCTGTTTGTAACCTTCTCACGCCGAAACGGCTGAACGAAATTCGTTGAAATTTGTGAACGTTTATGAATCTTTATAAAATTATAGTTGGGAGAAGATCAGCATACAATCTGTCAGTATAAATCGAAATTAAAGCTTCAGCGATGAGCACCGTTCCAGAACAAGTGCTTTAAACTTAGTTAAGAAAGTTCATCAGTTCATCTTTGTATTTCAGTTGAAATTGATCTCCACGCGACTGAACTTAGGCGTAGTCATGGCAACATAAATACAAGTAACTTGACGACAGGAAATAGGCAATTAGGTACCTAGTACCTACCAATTACAACCAGGCATTTTTACCCGACTACGGCCGAGCCAAAAGGAAGGGTTAGGATTTTAGCAGTCTATGTATGTTTGTATTTACGTATGTTCATCCGTAGCGCCTATACTATTCATCCGATTTTGATGAATAAGGTGTCAATCGATTCGTAATTATGGTTCGGGTAACACAAGCTACATTTTAACCGACTTCAACAATATGAGGAATCCATTTTATCTTGTAAACCCCGAATTTAACTAGAGCGTGATTTTTCAGTAGTCGGGTTTTTTAGTTATAGTATACCACATAAATTCTTGTTGAACCACTCGAACAAGGAAAAGCTTGTTTCAGTAACTATTCTAGTTTCTGCGTTTGGCTACATTTATTTTCAGTTGGCTAAATCCAAGAAAAGACACGATTCAGCTTTCAGCCATGTCATACTCAGAATAACTTCAAGGTATGACGTAGCTTCGGGAGTGCGCGCAAATCTACGTGTATCTTTCCAATTTATGGTAGGAACCCTGATGTTTCAGTCTGAAATATCGTTCGCCCTAGTCGGAGGGTATCCATGAGGATTTTCTTACATAACATAATCACCTTATCAGCCTATAATGTTACCACTGCCTACAGAAACTACAGAACAAAATACGTGTAACATAGCTGTTGTGGCTTGCGAAAATACAGAACCAACATTCCCCCAAAAGTAATCAATACCGACTCGAGAATACCGCAAATATACCGTCAGATAACAAGTGCTCATAAAATCCGAAATCAGTTATCGATTATCGATAATACAAAGTTTTATAGTTTGTTATATCATCGACAGTGAAAATTATGAGCCGGCCCAATCTGTATCGAATCCGATCGCCAGTTATCAGTATTTAATTGAATTTTACTGGCCGAATCATTTAATTAGTTCACTCAGAGTGGTAATCGAATCAGTTGAAACAGCACTATTATCGATATGTAAATGTTGTATCTGTTGGTTATTGAGTGTGATATATTATATTCGATGAATACATCTGATTGGCTTTAAGATATCTAATTCTGATTTGAGTGTCACTAAGGTCAGTCGTGGCGACAAATAATTGCATAAGTGGCTTCTCCTAATTAAAATTACTTATGCCCGTTTTCACTAAGACTTGGCCTAGATCTAAATGAATGCGCGCTGTTAGGGGTGCTGCTGGGCTGTAATCATATTTGGGCATTAAATTGGGCGTTACCCAGTGTTGTGACAACGTGGGTACATTTAATCATTCTCCTGCACTTATCGCAATTTCTTTAGGGTTGGCGCAGCATGTCTTCTTCTTCCATACTTCCCTATCACTCGTCATCTCATCAGACACCTCCTTTCTTGCCACATCGTCTTTGACACAGTTTAACGGGCATACATCTCCCTTTATAATTTAATTCTTAGTTACTTTTCCCTTGCCACAGAGGAGAGACTATCATTTGCTAGAAAACAAACATGATAATACTACTGAGTCTACTGACTATAAGTTTATCAAATAATAAATTCCCGTATGTATACCGACCACATTATCGTAATGTGTGGGCGTCCTACATATCAGCGTTATCTCTCCAATTAATTAGGAATGTAGGTGTAAAATTATTGACTCGCAGTCGCGCTGCTCACCACCTATGTGTAGTTACACCGTACTGATCTCCTTGGCAGATATGAAACCCTGGTATAAGCTAACACGATGCATGGATATGTTGCTTCAACAAACAAGGGTTATAGGAACGAAGCACGGTACGCTACTTTAAAGGTGAAAGGTTGAAGAATGTTCTGGGTTTGTGATGTTTGTTACTCAGTAATGGATTTTGATGAAATTTTACAAGTGTAGACTATTTTCGTAAAAAGAAACCAAATGGTGCTCCCTCACCGCGAGCATTCGCCTGTAATGTAACAGTCCAAGATTCGATTTTGTATGGAAACAAGTGAATCTGAACTATTACATTACAGACGAATGCTCCCGGTGAGGGAGCACCTTAAGTGGAATATTATAAAAATATTTATTTTGAATTCCGGGAAAACGATTCAGACCTAGATGCAGGATGCAGCCGCGACCGCAAAAATATGCACGTGAACGGAAAAGCCATAATAATCGGCATGCCATGCACCTAAACCAATCTCTGAGATACTCAATAGAGTATTTTATTCTTCAGTAAAGATATTTTTTCGCGGAATTAAAACTAAATATTTTGCGTAACATTTAATGTTATGAATTTCCGCAAAGTAACGCTTGATTGTCTAGCTTAAACTAAGACCTGGATTAACATAGGATACTATTTTCCCGGTTAAATATTAGTTTACTCTAGGATGCAGTGTGGTTCCGCACGCAACAGCTATTTCTAAAAGCAAATAGAAGTCGTGGAAAACTTGAGTAAATAGTGTCGCCAAACATCGAGTACCGGGGGAAACGAACCAACAATCCACAGCTTTCAGAGGAAAATACTGAACAAAAACAAACCGATAAGCTATATTTTTAAGTGCGGAAATACGTCATTTATAGACGTCAAAACTGTAATTAATATTATAAATATTGCCTCCATAAAATCGTTTCCATTTTATTTGTGGGAAAACATACATTAGAAATTCGTAGCTCAAATGGGCGAACCGTGTTCGTATATCTTCGTGCAATTTTGAGATTTATTGAGTTAACTCACGAAGCGAGATGGGGTGACCTCGGGGTGAATGCAGCATTGTCTAGTAACTTGCTGAACTTTAACAAACCAATGCGATAAAACATATGGAACGGAAATCAAACTGGGAAGTGGCACTGCTGTTATCGTTAGGGAATGTAACAAATTATAATAGACTAACTGTTGCTCACTTTTATCCTTGTGAAACCACTGTATCAGGATTAAAAGTATTCCATATTTTAAGCCAAGTAAGCAACGTAGGTCAGTCCGTTGATGGGCGAAAAGCACGTTAAGCATTTGGTTCCGACTGTCATTCGTAGATCTTACAAAGTCATTACGTGTAGCCAGAAGCCCGAGACAAGTCCAGTAACTGGATTGCGGTCAGATAGACAGGCGCTCCATTTAAAATACTGGTATTCAGCTGCATCCGGGTAGACTGGAAGCTGACCCCAACATAGGTAAACGCTAACGCACATGATGATGATGATGATTTTAATCCATGGCCTAGTTTGCTTTTGTCCTAAATTACATGTTTTTCCGTTAAGCAATTAAAACGCGATTGAGTAACATACATACAACCTTACGACGTCTCGAACATCCAAGCTTGCGCATTTATTATACTTGTAGGGTAAGATAACTTGATTTGCATTTAAGGGAGCCGCTTAAGACGAGTCGAGTGGGGTAGCGTCGCTTACGAGGCAAAAACGATGCTCCTTGACCTTTTAACGCTTGGTCATCTAAGTTTCAGAATTATAGGGTGACCTAATTAAGCCCTAATGGCGCGATTACGCTTGGTCCTTAGCCCAGATTAGGGTGTTCAAATGACAACTTAAATTGAGGCACACGATGCATTGATTACAATGGTCGTCGCAATAGAATACGCGCTAACCAACTTCTAGTTGTTCGAATAGGAGACTAAATTGACAAGTACAAATGGCTAACTGACATAGATTTCAATAGCATTTAAGTCAGTTTTGACATTTTCACTTGTCAATTTAGTCTCCGAGATTAAAAAACAGACTATAGTTAGTATTTCCGTTGGTAGTCATCCACAGATCTTTGGAAGTTAATTTGTTTTTCGTTAGCTTTATTATTTCCCATTTATAAGTAGCTAGTTTATTTTATAAAACTTATACAATTAATTTACACACACACAGTCTTATAATTGTCATATCAATATGATACTGTGATACCTCGAATTTGGGACATTTTTAATTCAAATTTTCGCGGTTTTTTAAATTATACTGGGTCTGGAATCATTAAATTAAATGACAGATAGGTTATTATTAACACAGATGACGCCTATATTTTTTTTTGCATTTTGTGACTGATTTCAGTCTGGTTATAAAATTATAAAATGCAAACAAAAAGATAAGAAAATAAAACATTTGGCAATTTGGCCAAATCGCCAGCCTTTCAAGATAATGGTTCATTGTCTTAATTTCACATTGTCTGTTCAGAAATAAGAAGACTGGTAAAATCTTTTAATTTCCACCAAACAACTTGCCTAAAGGCGATTTGATAGGTTATTAACACAGATGACTACTATACTTTAATTTTTCCAAATTCAGTATTGCCTTTCAAGATAAGGGTTCATTATTTTAATTTCACATTGTCTGTTCAGAAATTAGAAGTCTGCTAATATCGTTAATAATATAATAATAATATATTTATTTGCTTAAAACATGGTATAAAAAGGTCTTACAGTACAAAAATAGAGTAGACATGTTTTGCCAAGATTAAACATAGTTTGCAAATATTTGTAATTTTCTTATTTTTCTTATTATATAAGAAAATTACAATTTCCTTATAATATAATTTCGTTATTAATTTCCATCAAACAACTTGCCTAAAGGCGATTTAGTTTCGCATAATTAAAATGTAATCTTAATCATTTAATCACCCCTCTCCCTTTTAACTAGTACTTAGCTAAATGAGAAAAATTGCCGACGAAATGCCCAGCTTAATTATGCTGAGGCTCAATTAAGATTTAGTAAAAATTTACAACCGTCGTAACAGGCTTTCAGGCTTCAGTATTAGCGGATTACGACCTTATTTCGACGAGTGTAGAATCCAAACTGGAGTGTGTTACGTTGGTCCTTTCGCCTTTATTGAATAGAGCTAATAATTTTATATGGAAATGGGCTTATACACATATGAATGTTTTGCAAATTTCTGTGTGATCCAGTGCTTTCCAAATCTACTTACCGCTTATATATGGAAACATGAAATTCACAAGAGCTCCTTTTAGTGGAGGTACTTTCATACAAGCCTATAAGCTTGGCTTAGCCTTATAACTTACTACTCTTCATGATGTTGGGGTTTCTGTACAGTCTACTTGCCTTAGGCCTCGAGGCACGCCACTGACTTCCTCTTATAATGAAGGTAAAAAGGTAGAGAAATATTTTAGAAACAACATCCACTCATCACCATCTTCCTAGCCTTTTCCCAACTATGTTCGGGTCGGCTCCCAGTCTAACCGGATGCAGCTGAATACCAGTATTTTACATGGAGCGACTGCCTATCTGACCTCCACAACCCAAATACGATACCCCTTGGTAAGACTGGTTGTCAGACTTTTTGGGCCACTGACTACCTAACGACTGTGAAAGACCTACAAATGACACCCGGGACCAACGGCTTAACGTGCTTTCCGAGGAACGGAGGAAACTCAGTATGTGGTCGATGGTCACCCATCCACAGGCCAACCTGGGCAAGCATGGCTGAACCTAAAGATCGACCTGAGCGGCTGTTATTATTTAGCCACACAAAACATTGGCTAAATATGATGAAAGTAAGTATTGGAAATTATTAACTTTTGCTTATGGGAAATCACATCAGACGCACGGCTTGTCTGAAATAAGTATTCATTGTTTCAACACCTAAATCAATGCATTGCTGGGAATTTCGGCAGATAAGAACCTGATAATATATCAACTGAAGTGCGTGCAAAAGTGAATGAAAATGTAAAAAACATTTTTATGTTGCTACTACATTATGTTAACACTTACGCGGCTAGATAAAATAACCTGAAGCTTTTAGCTTTTATCCCGAATCTAACCTAAAAACCGCACTTAAAACTTACCTATCACAGTTAACAGAGCTACGATTTTCAATATACAAGTTTTCAAATATTGCTCCCATTTTCCAACATAACTTTGCCTATTAATATTGTCGGGACTGTATAAACACTGAAATAATCTCCGTAATTATGAAATCTCGTTATTTAATATGGACCCGCACACATTATGCTCGGGGCTTTTAATTCTCACATCCGTTGTAAGTAGATCAGGCTTAATGAAAAAGGAAATATATTTTTAATAACGAAGCTCGAAGTAGACTTTTTGTGGGTACATAAGTTACATAACAACCACATACTGAATGATTCGGTACGTGGTTTTTATTGGAAATTTTACATGGAGCGACTGCCTATCTGACCGAGGAGCTCGTGGCTAAATAATAACAGCCGCTCGGGTCGATCTTAAGGTTAAGCCTTGCTTGCCTAGGTTGGTCTGTGGATGGGTGACCGCCCATTACATACCGAGTTTCCTCCGTGCCTCGGAAAGCACGTTAAGCCGTTGGTCCCGGCTGTCATTTGTAGATCTTTGACAGTCGTTAGGCAGTCAGTGGCCCAAAAAGTCTGACAACCAGTCTAACCAAGGAGTATCGTATTACCCAGTACTAACTGGGTTGTGGAGGACAGATAGGCAGTCGCTCCATGTAAAATACTGGTATTCAGCTGCATCCGGTTAGACTGGAAGCCGACCCCTATATAGTTGGGAAAAAGGCTAGGCAGATGATGACTGCCTATCTGACCTCCACAACCTAATTTGTACGGGGCTATACGATACCCCTTCGTAAGATGTTGTCAGACTTTCGGGCCACTTCTTCTTCTTATCGTAGCGATGTTCCTTCCATACTAGACGGTATTGGCCCAGTAGGTGGCCACGTTTATTGCAGCGGCAGAGGCGCTATTCAGGTCGTCAAGAGTGCAGGTCACCTGGACACCTGGGACACTCCAGCAGGTGGGGCATAGTTTGATCCGGAGCGCCGCACTCGCACTCGGTGTTAAAGGAACCAATAATACCCCATTTTGCCAGATTATGTTTGCAGCGGCCTACTTGGGTACGCAATCGATTCAGAGCTTTCCAAATAGGCCACTGGCTACCCTTAACGTCTGTCAAAGATCTATAAATGACAGCCGGACTAACGGCTTAACTTGCTTTCCGAGGCAGGCACCTACTTAATTACTTATAAAGTAAATAATGTAATTATTTATTTATCCTTGTTCTATTCATGAGCAACAATGGTCTTTACGTCAATGAAATATTAATTTTACCTAACATGTGCGAGGTTACATGGTTAGTATGCATACAATTGTGGTGTGTTGATTCATGCCTGGACTATTGAGGGACATTTAGATGCCGCGCCTTTTTTAGGATTCCTTAGCAATCCGGACAGATGTCCGTTCGTCCGGATTACACACCAGCACCGTTTACTCTGTGACTATTTACACTAAATCGATGAAAATTGTGAAGGAGGCGTTTTTTGTAATCAGCTGAAGAATAGTCTGGTGAAATTTTAAAAAAAACATTCACATATGTGGCCCTAACAATATTTTCGGTTAATCACAGACAGATATAATTTAGTTACTCATAGTTTTTTAATACAAATGTCTCTTTGCGGCCGATAAAATCTATGTTGTGTGTACAACTAGCTGTTGCCCGCGACTTTCGTCCGCGTGATATTATTATAAAAATAATACTTCCCTATTTAAATCGAAATTTGTAAAGAATTTCAACGCTTTTAATTTTTTGCACGGAATCCCTAACTTTTCTAAAATAAAAGTAGTAAGTAAGTAAGTAAGTTACTCTTTACAACATCAGCTATCTGCCAGTGCAAGTCCCGTCAGAATCGGTCCAGCCGTTTCGGAGATAAGCCGTTACAAACAGACACACAGACAGAAATGTTAAGAGCTGATATTTTGAAATTACAAACTGACACTTCAATTTTATTTATTATTATAGATTGTGCACATAATATTCCATCACAACTACGGAACCCTTCACTGTGCGTGGTCCAATATGAACATAGCCGATTTCTTCTCGACTGCATATAGTCTGTGGTTAAAACCATTTTCCTTGGTTCCGCGCCACCGCACAACTAGTTGTTCCTTTGAATAAAACCCGCCTTGGCATTTGACAGGCGCACAACAAAAAAAAAAACCTCGTCTTGGTAAGTATTCCTTTTATTTCCATTTTCTTTCTGTGTTACTTCAACCCTTCCATTCGCGTGTAAAACATACAATATAATACATTCGGTTTAATTTGTCTAAAACATCCAATGTGCGGGTAAGTAATTGGTCGTAACGTTTCTCTGTTATAACTTAATACGTAGCACTCGACGAAATGAAACGCCATAAGGGTTATTGAATTCGGCATGTGGTTTAGTGTACCTCACTTTCTAAGGTAGCAATACGAAGTGTGTGTTAACCTGGGAAGTTAGGACGATATCGGCTTGAGGCGTTCAGAAAGACCTTTTTTTTCCAATAAAGCGTAAACGACGCGACGCGCGCGTTCATTGTATCATTTCGATTTGGACAAAGTGACTCGACACCACATCGGGCTTTTCTTTCATTTTTTTTTTAATTGGGGGAGTCATGTGCCCAGCAATGGCTGTCCCATTGCTGGGCACATGACTCCCCCAATTCCTTCCTCGAGATCTTTTCTCGTGCCTCCTGGGACCAGCCCTTGCGGTACGCGTCCAGATCGTCTTGCCATCTCTTTCTGGGCCAGCCTCGGCGGCCATCTTTGTGTGGAGACTTTTGCCCAGCGGTCATAGTGCATTATTTCATGTAAATGTCATTTTTATAGTGAAATGGTAAATAATATTTTATTTATTTATCAATGTTGGACATAAAACTTTCTAACCGGCTGAAGCCAATTCAATGTCCATAGGTGTGGTCTTCTTCTTAGCGTGTCGATGGCAATCTAAATTGTGTCGGCCCACAACTGAGCTACTAGTTTGGCGCTTTCTGTAGCCTCCATCAGTTCCTGTGAACAAACAACAGGACACGCAGGAAACGATATTAAGTGCCCCATCGTTTGTAGAACAGCACCACATTTACACTGCAGGTGTGGTAATTTAAGATAGGTGTGGTAATATAAGAAATAGTCGGAAGAATACCAATATTTCTTCAGTTATTTTCATTCTATTGTAGAAAATACAGTACATAAACCTTGCGGTACCTATCTGTTTTTACTTCACTGATTTTAATGTGCTATTAGAAAGTATTGATGTGCGCTTCATGTTCGTTCTAGAGCCGTCAGATCTCATGGTTCTACGCCAGCATTAGGATCAAAGCTTTCAAATAATATTGACTTACGCTCAAGCGCGTTCAACGCCTTTTTGATAAGGGTCTGAGTGCTGATCTGAAGTTTGTGGAAAAACCTTTAGTTTTTAGTTGTGTCAACTACAATATTCGTCTGCTGTTTCTGACAAAAGCTTGGAACCAGGTATGTCATGGATATGAAATATCGGATCTGAATACGGACGAAGGATGTAGGTTACGGATGTATGGTTTCAGATACGGTTATGGATACGCATAACGCAAATATTTCGGATGGTTTCAGATACGGATATTATGTTTTCAAGGAATTGCAAAAGTAAAATACAAATAGGTAATGATTTGGAAACAATGCAAAGGATGCAACAAAAACCTGTCATAACATGTCTCATTTAAACTCCGCCCCTATCCGAAATTATTCGAAACTTTTGTATCGATTACGGTCACGGATAGCTTTATATTTCGGAAATCCGATAGTTTCGGTACGGTTACGGAGCTCCATAACATCCCTGCTTGGAACTTACGTCCCGATCTCGGCCTCAGGCGATTCGACTCGCGTCAAGATACAAGTGTGCGCCTGTTTGCCTCGCTCGAGTATATCGTCACGGTGACTCGCGGCTTGTCGCAAATTACTGTCGCAAGACGCGTGTCGCTTGTGGCCAAGCCGTTACGTTAAAAAATCAATCGGCCTAGTGAATACAATAATAGTAAAACTAACACAAAAATAATATTCCGCTTGTTCTAACCAGTATGCTTTCGTTTCGTTTGTTTTTATTCGTATAAAATTGCTCTATCCCCGGCTTTATTATTTTCTCTATTGCCTGACCTCGGCTTTGTTACTGGAACTTTGTGAAACGAGATTTATTCAGTTGTTATAATTATTATTATTTTATCTACGTAGTTAGTTTTGTTTGGGAAAATTGTTTGAAAGGCCAATGTTTTGTTTTACGAAAGAAAATACTTTTTCAAAAACTTGGTTAGTTGTACGGGAATTATAGTATCGTAATTTAGTATTTGAAACGCTATCGTTTTGTTAATATTTTTGTATCAAAACCTTCGAAGAGATTATACACCGAGGACCGGAGGTATTTCATATACTACAAGAACTCTTGCATGGTTCCCGTCCTTCCACATCCGTGATATGTGTCGGGCTTGGCTATTAACTGAAAATACACTGCACAATGCTGGAAATGGAAACGCAATTAAATCCAACGCTGGGGTCACACTGCATCACATCACACTGCGACATCGATGGAACAATTAGGAAATATACATAGTAACTGAATTACAGGAATGTGCAAAGTGGTGAAAGTATTTGTCATAAAACAATTATAAATATTGTTAATTAAAACAACTACTAACAACAACAACTATTAATAATACAACTAACAACAACAACTTTAACACAACAACGTTTTAACAACTGTAGTTGTTGTTACTGTTGTTGTTGTGTGCTGTTGTTTTTTATCTAACAACTATTAAAAATTAAATCATTATATTTTAATCTCGAGTTCATAATTTATCTCGAGAATAAAAAAATCAACATAATGAGAAAAAAACTGATCCACTGAAAAATGCTCGTAGACCCTCTACGATACTTCTATGGTCATATTTTCGTCACCGAGAAATACCTCGTTAACCATACATGTTATAACTGCGTTCCAATAATAATGCATTTACCCGGACAGGTAATGTAGTTATAATAAGTAACCCACATTCTGACATTAATTATCTCGCCTGCATTACCCAGCTACGTTCCGTAGCGTAGGTGCTTAATTACGTAGCGCTACGACGTAGACGCGTAGCACTGAGGGTTGCTTTCGCTGGTGTTTTTATTTTCACTGTGTTTACGTAGAAACTAAGGCCGTAAAATTATATAGCTTTGTATGGATTTTTTTATAAAAAAATTACTTGGTTTTTTTATATACAACGTTAAAAAGAATCTGCTTTCATCCTATAGAAAAAGATTAGTTAAAGCTACCCCGACACAAATACGTGCTACGTATAATTAAAATAGAACAACTCAAAGCTCACTTTCTAAGCTTAATTAATACAGAATGCTCGGAGCGTTTTAGAATAAAAACAAGCAATTAGACTAGAGTATTTAAATGTTATTTAAAAACCAAGGTCTTGGAAACGCGTCTGTGAGACTAAGAACTTATTTTAATACTTTATAAGCACTCAAGATTTCTTCTCCCTAAGGCTAACCTCCAACGACCACCCTGTTTTTATTCTATTTGTCTTATCTACATAATCGCGACCCTCTTTTTATATACAGTACTACAGAAACATCTAACCTAATTTAATTACACATAAAATATAAATAAAAAATACGAAGCTGAAGAAAGCTTTATGAACGGTAAAGTGAGTAAGATTAGAATTCACTTCGAGTTCTCGTAGTAACTCATCACTCGGTGGAATTTTCTTTAATATTCATCTTTGATATTTCTGCAAATAGAAGCGTTGATGGCGGCTTCCGGTTTGATGGTATGAATAATTGAATGTACATAAATTCCTTGGAAATTAATTTTATTTTATCTCTAACTGAACGCTCCTTCACATACGCTCACCGGAGGAGAGAAGCTAGATATTTTAATGATACATATTACAAACATACATAAGCTCACGCTTTTTCTCATAGGGGTATACAGAAACACAGAAAATGTGGTCATACACGCAAGTCGTTTGCGACTAGCCTGAAATTTTGATAACTAGCTTTTGATCGCGGCTTCGCTTCCTTTATGTACGGAAATTAACCCACGGGAACTTTTTAAATGTAGCCTATCACACTCGGGGATAAGGTAGCTTCCCGTTAGTGAAATAATTTTCAGAATCGGATCAGCAATTTCGAAGATTACCCCCTAATACAAACTTACAAAATTTGTTGACAAGGCTAGCTAGTCAGTAAAACATACGAATCTAGGATCTTCGTCATACTTGTTGGCTAGTATTTAAAAGAGGTTTTAGTTTCTCCTGTAAAAAAGGGTGTTGTGCAAGGTGGTGCACTGACACCGACGTTATATATGTTGTAATGTATCACTGTTCATAAAACGAATCTGTTGTGCATTCAGCTAATTCATTGAATGGAATAAATTAAGTTAAATGAGAACTGAAATGGATGAATGGTAAACAATTGTAGGTGCCGTGTCCTAAATATTAATGGCGAATTAAAAACCTGGTGTAGCCTTTAAGTTTACCTTTGGTTAATCCCATGGCATTTCATCAAGCTGTTCTAAATGATGATTGATTCTTGATTCTTTACATTTGCCAACTCAGACATTTAGTTTACAATACGAAATATCTACAACACATAAACTTACTTAAAGTAATAGTTATCTCACCCATATTTTATAGCTCCCATATTTTTTTTCCACATTTTAGCGCTCGTAAAAATAAATCACTTCAAACGTGTTTACATGTATGTAGGTAACTTGTTGAGGTGCTAACAGACAGAACAGATGTTTCGAATGTTCGATGAGCGGGAGAGAACTATGGCGCACTCACGTGACGCGTGCACGTCAGTCCTAACTGATGGCCTGATTGAAAGATTGCCGATGCGAAACGAGCCCACAGATTTATTGGCAGAAAATTGCGTGAGATAGAATCGAAATGTCGGATACATCGGCCTTTCTTGAAATATCGTGTTACAATATAACATACACATACACACACACATACACACATGCATACATATATTACATATTTATAGTATTCGATATAAATTTATAGTATTTTATATATCCTTGTAATCTTAGTATTAATTATAATTATTTTATACACCTACCACTGCTTGTCTCTGCATCACCCAAAGGTTGACTGGTAAAAAATGGCTATGGCATTAAGTCCGCCTCTGTACTTTTTTGCTTGAAGTGTGAAATAAATAAATAAATATAAGCACGTGGATTGTTAAAGCAGGAAACTAGCTAGCACTATTTACTAGACGCATGAGGATAAAATTCTACTCATTACTTGAAAGTCAAATAGTCACGTAGCCCCACGAATTGATTCCTGATGAGATAATGATCCAAAGCTACATGCTACATGGATTTCCCAAACATTATAGCTGTATAAGTAGTCCCAAACTTGGGCACAGCTAAAAGCAGTTCCATTTAAACGTCCCGCGTGCCTTGTATGACGCTCGTAGTTATAGCGCCACTGACGCTAACCACATCGTTTAACCATACAGATAATGTAATGACTCATGACGCAAACATATTTATTATTTTACGTACGTGCAGTTAAATCACACGCTGGTTTTAGGTCAGTCCCGTTTTGTATTGACGCCTCATTATCTGCATGGCAACTAGTTTAGGACACTAACATTTGGTGTTACCGTATTACTGAATGACTTTCCTTGAGGAAAGGTTTTTACATTTTAAAATTATTTATTATATTGATGTAGCGTTAAATCGGAAATTTTACATGGATAATTGACCACAAAAATGCGCGTAATAACCAACTAGGGTGACGTAAAGATTAAACAACAAATGACCTTTTTGTGTGACTGTCATTAGTGTCATAATGGACACGCCTGTGATTCCCTCAGGGTTAGGCGGGTGCCATAATATCCAATTTTCGAAGCTGATGGTATTCGGTCCTTTTTCCCCTGTGATAGGGGCGATTCCGAAGCTATTTATTTGAAAATAACTAGTCGAATCAACTCTAATTTACTTGACTTCCAATGCAAACTTCGTAAACTTTATCCCTTAATTAATTAATAATTAAGTTTTACAAGTCAAAGTAGTTTGCTGACTAAACTATATTTCTGAGAAGGTAACATACAAGTTTGTTGGAGAAAGTTTAGGGTTTCATTAATTATTTGTTAATAACAGTTCACGGAGTTTGAGCTACAACTCTATTACAACTCAGTACATTAGCTGTCAGTAGCATTTTTTACTTTGACATTTGGCTAGATATAGGCAATGAAAATTATTGAAATAAAATGAATTCATGATTAAGGTTATTGTCAGTGTGTGTCTTTAATGCAAATTCTGTATTGCATTATTTTGTTAAAGCTTGCCTTCGAAGATATACTGTCGAGGACCGAATATTTTAAGCAATTTGCAACTATTTTAAGCAATTTGCAACTATTTTAAGCAACTTTCAATTATATGATAATATAGTTAAACCGGTATTTCCCGGGTTTTACTATGGGACCGAAACCGGGTGTCGCATGGCCCTATTTGCAAGCAGGTTCCGTTGCCTCATAGCGGGATGCCACATTTTTGAACCGTCATCAATGTCAATTGAAAACGCCATACAAAATAATAAAGTGCCGGCTTAGGTGCAATTCAATTGCCATTTAACTTTATGGTGCTTATTTGATAGTTACAACTTTTTTGGGAAGTGAGAACAATAAATTATTGTGGAGGAAATCCAACGTAATAACTTTGACCTGTTTCTACGCAAGCCCTCAAGGGGCACGATTTACGCAAAACGTGAGAACTGCCGTACTGTTTGAGTCGAAACAAAACAAACACGTCTTTTATAAACTGACCTCGTTCGCGTTATCTATACAGTGTTGTAGAACATATGGCGCGCTGTATCAACAGGAACGAAACAAACGTCCTTATGTGCTGCAGTCACTGTGAGGCCATCGGACAGTTTTGGAAACTACTGAAACTCTTGACGGAGATTTTCGAATGTAATCAGTTTTAGAACCCGAAGTTTATGCAAAGCATTGTTAGTCTCCTTATTTATAACTAGCTTCTCATCATCATCATCATCATCATTTCAGCCGAAAGACGTCCACTGCTGGACATAGGCCTGCCCCAAGTGTCGCAACATTGACCGGTCCCGTGCGTCTCGCATCCAGCGGATCCCTGCAGCCTTACGAGGTCATCGGTCCGCCTAGCTTCTAATTCTAAACAATTAAACAAAGTATATAGCGTAGTGAAAAAGTTTTCAGCTGTCGATCATTAAGTATGTAAACGTTGTGTAGAAGCATCTACAATACCAAATACGAACTACGCATTACCTGACATAACACAAAATCCTACATCGCGCAAGCAAAGTTATCCGCGATATCAACAGCCGGACAGCAAGCAACCTTTGAGCTTGGACACATTACCGGATGGTCAGAGGATCCTTACTCATCAATGGAGGATTAAAATTTATACCTTTTTCCTCATACCTCGATAGTAGTATTCGTTATGAGCAACTTTAAATCAACCAAGATAATCTGTATATCTCCAACATTCCGAGAACACTTGTCTACTTGTCATATAGTTTTGTCAAATTTTCAGCAACACGAACGATATAATCTATCGTTTATTTTTCGCTGTCTACCTGCAACATGCACCGTGTGTCGAGGGGATTAAACATACGCTCCGCAGTTTTATGACACATGGAACATTTTTAATGATCTCTTGCGATAATAAAAGCTTTTATTCAGTGCCGGTATATCACCGAGCATTTTAATTAAAGTGTTTTAATCAATATCATTAATAGCGACATGATTTACGATTTATTCGTGGTTATTAAGTGTTTTATAGATTCCTGTAATTTATATTGGCTCCATTATTAGATGTTGTAGATAAAGATAGATAGAATACTTTATACTCCAACATTTTAACAAAGCTCATTCGTTATCATTGTCCATCTACCGAACGGTTTATTTAAATAATTGCCAAAGAAGATCCGCCGTCCACCGCCGCACAAAGCCTCAATAAATTGAGGTATTTTCAATATATTCAGACTAGAAGTGCGCTCGCGTAAGCTAGCGAGAGCATTTTTTTCACCATAAGAAATAAATCAAACACATTATTTTCGTTACTTATTGCTTGCCTAACCATAAAATATGGAACAGTCCTTCAATATTGTAACAGTTCTCTTTAATATAACGAAGAATAGAGATAAAAATTATAGATAGCCTCCTACCGGCACAGATGAGCGAAAGACGTAGGTACAAGTAGTGCGGGACCCAACATCAGTCGTCGGAATGGTCCATTGTGTGAGTTCCGGTCGCCGTCGGGCCTACGACAAATTGTCTTATCCGGCACTAACAATCGAGCATTCTAGTTAGTTTCTTGTATCATCTACAATTTTCTATTCGAATCCTGCGACAATAAAGGCAATCAGACAATCGAGATATGAAAAGGTAAGGCACCTATAGGGCCATTATTACAGGCACACACAGTTCACAAGACTTATTATTTTCTCAACTATGTAAAAAGTTCCAAAAGGCGACGTGGACATTTTTTTTTTCATATTAGATAAATTACTCTGCAATATTAGTTTTAAGTTATCTTGCTGCGCCCTAACAGGGTCATGTACTCACTAGTTTAAGCTTAGCGTATAAATTGGTAGTGTACATTGTGCATTAAAATAAATAAATAAATATATTCTCTAGGCGGATAAGACTTGAATTGGATAATCTTTTATTTCTGTCACTGTACTGTAATTTTTATTCAACGTGGGTTGACTTGCTCCAACTTCAACGTACACAAAATTATTTATTATAGTAAACTAAGAATACATTTATTACTTTCAGCACGCGCTAATCCTAAAACCAATAATGACACTAGAATAGTCAAAGCAAAACCCAAACTAATGCTATTGACAAACCACGCATAAACACCTGATAACACTTATCAGTCATTGTCATTTTCTCTTCAACAAAACGTGACAACAAGAAAGATAACTTTCAGCACTTCCAAAAGGGTAAAAGATAAATTCATGTTACATTTAACGTAATTAGTAGATGTGGAAATATCATCTGCCTAGCCTGGGGTCTGCTTCCAATATAGCCAGATGCAGCTGGATGTCAGTATTGTATATGGAGCGACCCGCGACTACCTATCTGACCTCCACAACCCAGTTAGCGAGTAACAGGATACCCCTTAGGTGCCACCTGTACGGACGAGAGAACCGCGGTGGGAGTCACGCCGCGCCGTGGGTGGTGGTGTGGTAGGCTTTGTAGATTCCCAGCTGCTTGTTAACTTTTGTTAACTTTTTATTTTGTTCTACATTTTTTGTGTAGTAAGCAACGACGTATTGTCGGGCCTACGCTGTCCCCCCATACTTAAGTACAAATGCTGTATCCATAATACTGTAACACCAAATGATTTGAAAAGAGTAACCATGGAGTTTCTTGCCGGTTCTTCTCCATAGGAAACGACCAACCCGAACCGTGCAGCTTTTTGTCGACGTTTTATAAGTGCCCATCGAGGCCTATGTGAAATAAAATATTTTGACTGATTGATTGATTGCCGTGCCTACAAATTATCGCCGCGAAAATAGCACCCTATGGAGGCGGGTTCATAGTGTCTATTGAATTTAATGGAAGGCAAGACTATCGTCGCGATTCTCTTGCCCGTGGAGTTGGCGCCTTAGTAAGACTGGTTGTCAGACTTATCGCTCCTGGCTACCCGTAACTACTATGAAAAATCTGCAAACGACAGCTGGGAACAGTGGTTTTTAACGTGTTTTCCGAATGTTTTCAAAAATATACAAAACAAAATTCTAGAGCCGTGTTTTGACGGCATAACATGGCGTGACTCGTTTTATGACGTCAAACAAATGAAACTGCCTGTTGCATGCTAGCGGCATTACTGTTCAACTTACGTTCACTGACGTTCGCGAAACAGATTCTCGACCCATATTCCAACCGCGAATTCAGGTTCTGACGTACAATGAGTGTGCATTCGCCAATTTGCGTAACTGGGACCTAATAACCAACTTTCGACAAAAGAAAAAACTCCGCGAAATGGTAGTAAAATAGTTAGAATAAAGAGAATACTATAATAATAATTAATCGCTGGATGCGAGTCACACGGGACCGGTCAATGTGGCGACACTTGGAGGCCTATGTCCAGCAGTGGACGTCTTTTGGCTGAAATGATGATGATGATGATGATGAAAGAGAATAGTCACATTCTCACAAGTCTACTGATAAATCGATTCGGGAAAATGGATAGAAAGGTAATTCATCAGTTTTTACGCTACAATTGCTATTTTTGCCAGGAAAAGTCTCGTTTTAGATGAAGCTTTTCACACTAATAATTGATAAAGCTAACGCTACATGTATTCCAATTTATCGGATCCGTCATCCATCCAGCCCACAAAGTATTGGAACTCTACCAGATTATTTGGTTATTCAATTATCAACATAACATCACATCTATGTTCACCGAAGGGTTAAGCAGAGGTGTACATTTAGTACACGCACATTTCGCCAGTTATGTTTATAAGTGTAATTAGCCTATAATGTTCCCAGTTATGTTTAAGTCTCATGTAATAGAGGGCGAACCTATTAACCTTCAACGGTCACATACAGACTCCGGGAAATTCATGATGAGAAAACCATCCACCGCGCTCAACTATGCCGATTATTTCGCATTCCCGAAATGCTTGAGTGTGAAAATAATTTATTATCCCATCAATTTGTCAAGTGAAAAGCGTTTAATAATAACAATATCATGAAATAATTATTTATGCCGCAGTTTATCGTGGCGAGGCGAGCCCGTCACGCCGATTAAGAATTCGCCCCCAATTTTATCGTCCCACTTTATACAGATCAATAAGCAATTAAAATCCGTTTAGCAATATATTTCTCAATACAAAGGAAATTAATGGAATCCCTCTTTATGTGTTGTGATAAACTGGCTTTGGATTATATTGACGATCGTGAAAACGAACTTATCCCGTATTGGCGCGTTGTTAAAGGATCCTTACAGTGGTAAATATTTTAACAGTTGGCAAGATTGGCATAGGTTGGCAGACCAGGGTGTTTCAGACGGACATCTATAGCCACTCAATCAATCAACACAGCCTATTGCAGTCCACTGTTGGACATGGGCTCTCCCCCAAGGTGCGCCAAAACACCCGGTCCTCCCGTTTCCGCAACGAGCGTAACCCAACCACCTTGTTGACCGACGACCTAAAAAAGGCTTGGCTGGTGACCAGCAAAATAGCTGGGGGAATTCTATAATACACTTGCCTTCTCATCACTAGTAAAGGATAATTTAAAGTTTTTAAAGAGAATGCCCCAAAATAATAATGTCATGCCTCGCTATTTTAATGTTACAAATCGTTCTATCATAAACTGTTTGTGTATAATAGAAGCTCTACTGAGAACGGGGTTCCGCTCTGAGTTGAGAAATAAGGTTATAACAATATTAATGATACTGTCAGACAAACTTAGTTACAGGTTATTACTGTGTACTACACCACCGCTACCATTATAACGACATTAGTTCCCCGAGCGAGGAAGGGTCCTATTATACGTAAAATGTATTTTTTTTAATTCAATTATCTATGTACGAGTATGTAGGAAGTTGCCTCTGCCGTCTGGGTAGTATAACGGCTGAGAATGTTTTTTTTTTATATTTTACCGTAAGTGCCAGTATCCAGTGTTGACATAATACTGTGTACATTTCAGTGGGAACCCAAATGTAATAATTATGATGTATGAAGCTTTTAAAATTCGAAACGTGAAACGATACTCGTGAAAAAACTTTTAAAAATAAAACGCCATCAATCATCAACTGGCGTCGGGATACAACGGTATATTTTCAAATAATTTATGAGCAAAACAAATAAAGCAGAAGCTTAACCTGTTTTTCGTTTATATAATATTTTTACTCTCAAAATCGGATGATATTTCATGAGCAAATTGTTCCAATGGAAAATGTATCAGCAGATTCATCCGAGCACACATCTTAAATCTAATAATAACAACACATTCAGACAGTATGACTGACAGAAACCAGAAACACAATCGTTGTAAAAGTCGCTCTTGATATTTTCGTACTTTTTATGAGCGCCATAACGTTATTATTGCTTTGCAAAGAATTAGATATTAAATCTTGGGCTCAGGGGATGTTACTCTCACAATACCACGAGTTCTGCTTCGCTTGACCCAAGAGCGTCCATAAAACGGGATTTGAAACGCCCACAGGAATCCCCAATGTTACGCGTTTGCTAATTAAGCTTTTTGCAATAAAAATTAATTAGCTGTCGGCAGCAGCCAATTCCATGTTCCCTTGAGAGCTTTTTTAAAAAAATTGGTAGGAAAATGAGGAAAAACGCTTGTAGTTGTGCGCTTAAAGTCTGAGGAATTTGAGCAGAAACAATAACTGCCGTGATCCCAAGTCGGTACTAAAACACGCCTCATTGGTTCAGTGCTATCTCAAGCGAGAACACCAACGTCTTAGTTGCTAGTGCTGAATTTACAGGTTTAGTTATAAAATCGAAACAAGAAAATAACAAGATTTACGTTCGAAGCAAATTCTGCAAAAATACTTCGAAATAAAGTTACACGAATTGATTCACAAAGCTGAAAGCGTCAATCGTTCGTTTGAACAAAGCTCGTGTAGTTGCACGGTAACCTATTTCAGATGCGAGAGAGTGTTGAGAGAGGTGTCGACTACACCTCGTGACCTCGCTCATATGTACCGACATGCACTCCTCGTTACACCCTATGGAACGTTTCGCGTTTCGCTTACATGGACTACGTGCTGCGACCATAGCTTTGCTAATGTTTAGTTCCGCCTATAGTTGAGTACAGTTTAGGAACTTTTTTGCAGTGGTGTTCTGCTTCCACTTTTTGGCGAGGAATGTCCTTTGTAACTATAAGGAAAAGTTAATCTCGTTGGGAAATTAAACACAGGAAAGGTCCAAGAAATTTACCTGTATTTTATAGCAACATTGTTTACTTTATACAATACCAATTCCAACTCAACCCCAACA
Organism: Noctua comes; assembly: GCA_963082995.1. Taxonomy (NCBI): domain Eukaryota; kingdom Metazoa; phylum Arthropoda; class Insecta; order Lepidoptera; family Noctuidae; genus Noctua; species Noctua comes. The sequence continues at coordinate 4,129,981 of OY720267.1, forward strand.
AAGAAACGAAATGGCAACGAGTCACTCGGTACTCCTGACATTTCAGAAAAACGTGATTCCAGCAGATTTTCCTCCTTCATTTGACCTTTTACTGAAACAAAGAGGCAAGTTTTGTAAAAATGTGAAAGAAACATTTGAATGGAGTTTGACGGTTGTGAGTCGGGCACGTGGCTCGGAGTCTGGCAAACGTGCTCGTTATGACGTAGTGCGGACCTGACCCGTATACAAGCCGCTCTTGACACGAAGCTGACACTTGCGACTTGCCCTGCCAACCCACTGTAATGACGGAGATAATGCGATGCGTAACTGATATTTCAATTCATAGTTCATAGTTGAAAGAGGACAACGTTCAAGGCCTAATAGATAGTCATTTCGACTCGATACCGAATCGGCAAAATCGATATCGGGACTACCAACCAGACATAAGCTTTTGAATAAATAAGTAGTTCATTGTTTGAAATTGTTTGTGCTTTGTCAGATGTCTCGTCGTGACCACGTCAGATAATCGGGACTGTTTGCTATTGAATTAGTAGCAATGGCATACATGGCACTAACCGAAATATTTGAACAGTGATAAGATGCGCAACGATGTTGAACAGGAAAACTAAACACTTTTCCTGTTAAAAAACGATTAGTTGTTCAAATATTATTAAAGCACACAAAAATATGTACTTCAATGTTTTACGTCATTTGTTGGACGTCGTGACCTTTCAACCGATTAGTGGTTGATGAATTATTAATTTGTTACGTGATTGAAAAACCCAAGCGAATAAAATTTCGTCGACGTCATTTCACGTCATCTAGATAGAGATAGACGGATTGCTTACAACCTGCCCCCGTAGCATGACCACCATAGACAAGGATTTCTTTGACAGAAGAATCGACAAAATGACAGATAGTGCAAAGAAATCTGTCATTGTTTCGACACAATCTGTCACTTTGTCGATTCTTCCGTCAAAGAAATCCTTGTCTACGGTGTTCATGCTACGGGGGCTGACCTTTAAATGTATTCAGTGGTCGTGCACTCCTTAAAGCATTAAGTAGCTAATGAATCTGGTCGTCACTCTTGTAGACATTATTCATAACTTATGAACAGGTGAGCTCACCCAGCCACGGGTGACGAAAGCCGACGCTAACTTCTGAATTATACATCTGGTGGTATCCCTCAAAATATGAACGACATTTTTAAAGTTTTTTTTTGCATATTTTGCCACTAAAGGTACTTTTCAAGGATACCGTCTGGCTGGTTGGTCTACTATTTGACGACTTGGCATTCGGCTGTTGATTCTCATGGCGATCCTCAAGCAAAATGTCATTCTACCTCTATGGAAGTCCATTTTAGTGTGAGCTAGAAATGTGCGTGATAAATGTTAGGCACGTTCCCTATCAGATGGCACGTAATCGAGTTATCAGCGAACTGTGACGGATACGGATAGCTCGCACCTTTGACTCTGACCCTCAGACTAATCCTGACGCTCTGGTCGTTTAGGTTTTGTGTTACGGAGATGTAGAAGTTATTGGAAAACTTTGGTAACAACAATGGATTCACTTTAATGAAGTGATTATAATTTTGTTTCAAAACTTTGGATACCCATCGACATTTCCGTCACTCGCTTTTATTTCGCGAAGTTACTGCCACTCAAGCCGCAGCTCTGATGACATTACTTTAGCGGCAAGGGAAAGAGGGTGATCTGTCATATCCCAGCCGTGTTTGTATAGAATATTGACATAATTACGCGTCGATGAGGCTTTGTTTGCATTTGTGGAACGGGAGGAAGTGTTGTTTATTGAAAATGTCTGGGGGCACACCCCTCCCCGCGGTACCACCCTCACCTGGGCGACTCCATTTCGTGCCCGAGACTTGCGCATCTTGAGTGTATTAAAAACGCTTCACTGACACAATGAGATGGATGTTCCACCGGTTTCACGCCACCCTGCGGAATTTTTCTCATCAATTTATTGCAAGTCGTTAGTCACGGGAACTGCCGTAATTCGTAAATTACGCACGTAAACAGTTTGTTTAATTAGTAGGTGTAAATGTTTTTGTACAATGGATACGGCGTACGTTCCCCAAATAGTACGCCATTTACGATTCTTAGAACAAGTGTACAATAGGTTTCATGTTTTATAACATTTTACAACGCATATTACGGTCTATTTTCATTTGTAACGTTCGCGCGTGAGTAAATATTTGTCATGCTCAAGTTATGTGTTTTCTTTCTCGAACGTAATGAAAAAATGTCTGGGCATATATTTGATCCACATACCGATTGAAAAACAAATGTAATATCGGGCAGATTCTGGAAAGTTTTGTGAAGTATTCCAAAAATGTGTAAAGTAAACGCAACCGCGTCTTTAATATTTATTGCATGGATCATGAATTGAAATCTTCTGAATCGACAATTGCAGCGAGCTATTTGAATTAATGTATAAAACACTGGATCCACGTTTAATGGAATTTATTGGAAACTCATTAATTTGACGTCAATGGTTAAGTAAATCTTAATAAGTATCTGCTCATTGGAATGTACTTGCGCTGGGTATTTATCTTATCTTTGCGCTATCTGTATTCACACTCTATGGTCACCATTACAACTAATGTTTATCTTTCGACTGTGTTAATATTTGGCACAGATGTTGTAAGCTTGTAACACTGAGTTGGCTCTGAATTAATTCAGTAATCCAACCTAATGATTATCAGTTTCTAACACAAACATTGAACACGGGGAGTAGTAAAGTAAATCAGGAAAAGTCCAATCAAGCTGGGGTCGGTAGGGTGATGTACAATCCGAGGGAATCGAAATAAATGGAAAAGTAAACAAGGCAATGACGGTCAGTCTCTACCCGGCGCGGTACGGTGACCATAAGGCTGCGTTTCCACCAGAGATGAGCGAGGATGCGGTGCGTGGGATGTGTGTGAAACTAACCATTAATATCGCTTCTTTTTCACAGCTTGAGGTATTCTAGCTATGTGATTTAGTTCCACACACATCCCTCGCTACGCATTTTCGCTCGTCTCTGGTGAAAACGCAGCCTTATGGTGGCAAGTGGTGTCCCTAGCTAGACAACAGCCACTGCGAAAATGCCATACCCAAGCACAGTAAGTAAGTGTAACATGTTGTTTGCAGTTTAAAACCACGTTTCATTGTTAAATTATAACAGAACTTTGCCCCTCCTGCTTTTACGAAGTTTAAATTACCTTATCTTCAATATCAATCGAGTTATCAACGGTCAAGGTCGCCCCGATATTCGAGTCTAGAAATCGAAATACGTAATCGATTTGGGAGTTACCTCTGGCTTCGTTCGACGTAAACGAAATGCGAAAGTTTTGAAGTGAAGTCTCGATTTATCGTATTCGGTGGCGACCCCAGCACTAGGACGGATGGTTGGCAATCCGATTATACGATCCCCCGTCACCGGTCCAATGCCAAATGGAGCCCGGATCTCGGTAATCATGGCAGTGTCAATTCTTATCAAGTACCTATTCCCGCACTAACATGTACTGACTAGAAATAAATAACAGCTACCGACAGTGCTTAGGAAAAGGAAATATCGAAATATTTATACGCTATTTTCTTTGACGTGAAAGTAAACGAATGATACAGGTTTTTAGAGCGTAAAATAAATATTATTTGTTGGTAGTTATTCTAGTCGAAAACGTTTCAAACAAAGTGAGTAACAAATACAACCTATCATTCGAAGTTTTGACAGTATGGTAGGTACTTACTCCAAATAATTCAATACGATCGACATTGGAAAATTATAGATGTATTCAAGAATTAATAATCCATAGCCCAGTGTTGTATGTAGCCGAGTACCGTCTGAACATTATTACTGTAGTATAATTATAATAAAACATGATAGAAGTTATTGTTCACGAAACGTTCCTCAGACCGTTCGTTCCGTTATATAACGTCCGACGTCCCTTTATAACGACTTGTTAAACTGCTTTGCGTAAATTATAAGAGGCGATATCCCAAGAACACAGCTTTAATGTAAGGACACAAAAGCAGCTTCAGCGCTAGAAATAAAATAATACTTGGGAAAGTTGAGAGCTTTAACAGCTCTCGTTTTCCTATATCATCGTTTAGCGAAGTTTGCTAACGAGTTTTGTTATTGTGCCCAACTCTATTCGACAAAAGTATGGGTTATTATAGATATTTTACCGATCAATTAGTGGTGGCGAAAATAATCCGATTGCTATTTCTACAGAGTGTAAACAGACCCTTCACATAGCCGTCAACCAAGCATTCTGTACATCTTACAAGTAACTTTACGCAAAAATTATTGGTGGGAATCGACTTTTTTTTTGGGGTTATAAATCACGTTTTAAGGTAGGACTTGGTGGAAAGCACTTAAAACATTGTGCTGATTGGATGGATTGAATAGTACGGGGGTCGTGGAGGTGTGTACAGTAAAAATTTTACATTAAAAACATGTATTTAAAAAAATACTTGCGAAAAAGTTGGAACTTTGACCCCCAATATCTCCGTAACTAGAAGGTTTCCAGGTATGATCTAGAACAAAAACATGATCGCAAAGACAGGGAGAACAAGTGCCTTTCATTTATGTTAAGGGTCTATTTACACCCTTTATTATTCACATTATTTCTTAGTTATTTACTGCTACTCTCTATTGAAAGGCTTATGTATTGTCTACTTATGTACGCCCTTTCAGCGGCCTATACAATAATGGTTTTATTATTTGTACCCTTTTTAGTCTTCTAAGGAATCAAAAATCAAAATCGTTTTCTTTTCAGGTTATTGTTAAGAAAATCTCTTTTGTAGCTGACAGCTGAACAGTCTTTTTTATTCCATTGTTAGGTTAGGGTACCAAATGAGAGACGTATGTATTACTTGACCAACATAACTTGAGACATCAAGGCGGAGCTGCTTGCTAAGAAAAACGTCATCCACCTGTCGTTTTGATTGTAGTTCTAAATTCCACCGAGTCTTAACTTATGTTGGTCAAGCAATTTACTGTAGGTACAGCTCTCGGCACAGGTACCTGCTGGCCGCCCAGTCGATTACACACTTGTTGGGGCTCGTTCGGCCCCAAATAACGATTAAGATTCATCTATGAATGCGAAGGTACTATATTCCTCTGCAAAGGGACCGAGGCTTTACACGTGTCGGCTCAATTAACTTGCATATTGATGGCTGGTTGTAATCCTTGCGTCGATCACCAATTTGCATACCTGAAATTATTACCTTGCTAGAACGGTATGCGGAGAGACAGTGCTTTAGTGGAAAATTTTATAGGCGTTCTGATTACGCTTTAAGCGCAGGCCACACCGCCAGCTAGCGAGCGAGCCGGGCGAGCATCGTTTCATCTCTTTTCATACTTTGGTTCACAACGCGAACTACAGAGCTAAGCTATGTCAGCGATTCAAACAATGCGAACGAAATATCCGACGATGCCAGCGATGCTATTCGTTCCCTTCGCTCAGTGCGTACGCTCGCTCGCTCGCCAGTCCGTCCGTCGTTTTCGGTGTGACGTGAACCCATATAGTTTAGCTCGCCAAAGCTTCACTTACACCCATATTCCAGAACGCCGACTTAGTCCATTTTTGAACTTAAGTCGACATTTGTTGTCATGGCAACAGGTGAGGAACGCCCACCACGGTATCAGCAACACCCACTCAATGATGTTCAAAAGGTGAGGACAGACTAGCTAGAGCTTGCATTTGCAACAAGATATCGAGCCGCTTGACACTTTGTTAAAACTTGATTTGCTAAGAAACAAGCAACTTGTGTAACATTTCATCGAGCAAAAACACGAGCGCGGGCAAATCGTGCAACATGGAAAGAGGTGCGTGGACTTAGGGGTCGTGCTGGTCGTTACTTCTCCTAATTCGCTGTGTTTTTTTTTTAATATTAAATTAAATTGCAGCACACGCGACTTGCAAATCCAACATATCAACGAAGAGTACCTAAATGCCACACAGTAAGAACAGTCACTAAAGAACCCCACCGGCTTGCTTCGTTCACGTTCATACATCTGGTCATACACGCACGCAGGTCGCGAGCACTGCCACCTGACCTTTTTTAAGAACAATACCAATAATTTTTGTCCTTCTAAGGTGTTCTCTTTCGGGTTTTGTTAGTCGCCTTTTACTCGTCCTCTCAACAAGACCATCATCCAAACATATTCTTTTAATTTTTTGTCTCTACATCTCCTTTTCAACCGCAACCTTGCAGTATTATATCATTCCTCAATTTACCAACCAATGTTACAATACGTTTAATTGCTCAGATGAGTACTCACCTTAATCTACCTCCAAAACATGCTGTCCATTTCAAACCCAAAATAAGTATTTTGCATGAAGGTTGCAAGCTGCTTTGTATGCTAAAAATGTTACATTAAAATACGTCACAATGCTAGAGAAGTCTTAAATCGTTGTTCTACCGAATGCTCTTGGTTGACATCATTTGTCAAAGAACTTAAACGGATTTACTTGAAAATAAATATTTATTTTTTCGTGGTTCATTTCTAAGATTTTCACTTAAAATAATGGCATCAAGAATTTTCTTTTCGGATGGTGAAAACTCCTTCAAAATACGACGTTGCCGGGCAGCTCATCAGCGACAAAATGTGCTGTGGGCTCGCCTAACCCAAGAGTATAACTCAGTATTTAACTAGCGCGTAAGTACCAAATAACATGTATGCTGTTTTAATACCTGGTCTATGTTTGATGATCGTAATGAAAGGCAATCTTTTCTTTTTATAGAGAACCGAATCTCAGTTATAAAGGTGCTGGTCCAATATTAAGGCTAAGAAAAAGACCACCCTTAATTTAGAAAAAAAAGAAAGAATGAGGACTGGGGGTGGACCCTATCCTGGCCCCGCGTCCTCAGATCTCGAAGGAGTGAAAGATGCGCTGCCGGCCTCCACCGATTTGAAATCGAGGTTCGCAATGGACTGTGACACTATGCCAAGTGAAACTCCTGCTGACGGTACATCTATAGTCTAGTAATTTTATTGATTCTATTATTTGTATTAACGAATATATGAATAGATTATTAAAAATATTTACTTTCTTTTTTCAGTTCTGGAATTTCGTCCGGTAGACGTGGTACCGGTACCGGTGGCTCAAGGGCCACCTGAAAATAACTCGACTGACTTGGCGTCAGCAAACTCGCAGTTTATTGGTAGGGTTGATCAAATGATTTTCAGTTCATCTCTACACGTTACAGTACATCAGAAAGTTAAATTATCTGTGTATGGCACCAATACTCTATTTGTATTCATTCGAAGCATTTTATTTTTTATATTCTCATTAGTGTTTTTTGAAGCTGCTTGTACTTAGCAAATTAATACTAATATATGTTCGCGCCCAAGTTATAATAAAGGAGGTACGGGCGAAAAATTTAAAACGGAGTGAGGAACGAGAGGAGGAGTTACATCTGCTGAAAATGGAGAAGCAGAAGTGGTGGTGAAGGCAGCAGAAGAAGCGTACCAAAAGGCAAAACTCGAACGTTTGAGTGCCGCCCAACTACTTCGATTCAGTGAGGTTACAAGGGACGAGGCCGAAAAAATAAATTAAATTATTATTATACAAGCCAACTGGTTTTTATTTTATTTAAAAGTAGTATCACGTATAAAAAATATCTAAATTACACATTTATAGACATAGAAAAACAAAGGACATTTTTCATTTTCATTCACGTAGGACTACGTAAGACTGGATCCAATCTCTAGGTTAGTAAAACCCAACAACACTGCATGCATGGGGATCGAACCCATAACCTCACACCGTGCAATTGCTTATGACTAGTTGACCAACGAGAGAGCAAAAATATAAATATGAACATCACACAATTATAAACATACTAGCCGTTGCCCGCGACCTTCTTCCGCGATTATTATATTTAAAAATAAACCCGTTTCCGCAACATTTTTTAATGCTCCGCTCCTATTCCTCAACAAAAGGGTTATCCAACTCTAAAAGATTTTTTCCATTGGCTCCAGTAGTTCCTGAGATTAGAAGGTTCCGGTCGTCCAGAGTTGAGGGAAGCATTCAGTTGGACGATGGACCGAGTAGCCTTGAATTTCTTTGGATTCGTTATCGCTTATTCTCTCATCATTACTCTGCAGAATGAGTTTGTGCGGAAGACATGGTTGTGGTCACCCAACATAATGGTGGGTTTCATATCGGCCCTTCTCTTCCTCCGTTTAGCAGTAGCAAGCCGCCTGCTACTCATGTTTAGCTTACTCCTGTCCTTTCCCGTATCATATGAAAACAAACCTAAAATAAGCCGGCTAAACCACTAAACGCAACGGCGAATAAGAATTCGATTTGATTATTTTATTATTGCAATACTCGTATAACAGAAACTGGCCACAACAGCGGCTGACGAGCGCTACATCCAAGTTGGTTGCATCAAATTTGTATTTTTTTCTTTTTCCTTCTATTTACAATCTATATACTACTTCGATAGTACCGCAAAGGCAATGGGATTATCCGTATTACTACAGGTAGAAGGATTGGTAGTAACACGGGTAAGTCACCCTACTATCGCTTTATTGGCTACTATTTTATGCCTGCGGCTTCGCCCACGTGGAGTTCGGGCATTGCCCACGGGATCTTACTTCTGGGATAATAAGTAATCTATGTGCTATACCGGACTATAATATATCTCTGTACCAAGTTTCATCCAGATCTGTTCAGCCGTTCTGGCGATTGAGTAACAAACATCTATCCATCCAAACTTTCGCATTTATAATAGTTATGTAAGATTTATGTGTAAGCTTTTACTTTTAAAGTTGAATAGGTAATAAATAATAGTTAGTGTAAGTATTTCATTTTATTTGAGCAATACAGACTCGCGTTTTTCTTACATGTACTTACTTATAACTTGTTCATTGTAATATCAATTACATTACATATGTGAAATATTGATAACTTGGTTTGAGATTGGACACCGGTGGCGACAATCGAATAATTCATTAGGAATCTATATAGACATAATACTTTTAATATCAATGTCGCGTATCACGAGTCAATATGGCGACACTTGGGGGAGGCCTATGTCCAGCAGTGGACGTCTTTCGGCTGAAATGATGATGATGATGATGTTGTATCACGAGCCAACGCGAAAATCGGGTTTTCACATATATTTACAGATACGACTACCTCAGAAATATTCTACCTACTTACTAATAGGTAAATGCGCCCTGCACGCCCTGCGTAACACTGCGCGCCATGGCCCGTCTGCGTGAGTTTCGAAGGCCTATTTGACTCTTGATGATGTTTTTAAGTATAGATAGATGATGAGAGCGACTTTGTGGTATCGTAGGTATAAACAAAACAACATGAGTATGGGCAAGCTCGCTCATAAGCACCATTCGCACCATTTTGTCTGATATTCAAAATGGTTTGTTAGTTTTCTCATGCTTTAGAAATATCACGTGAATTAAGCTTGTATTCATCTTTTATGTGTACGGTACTCCATATTACGACTATTTGTCACTAATATAATTATTTACGCGATCTTGATTACTAATTCATACAATCCCACGATAATGAACACATACCGATACCAATACCTACCGATTTGAAAAAGAAACCGTGCGTAATATATATTTACCACGGATATTTGCAAGTGCTTGCAATATTAATAATCATTTATTAATAATCCCGACTACATACTAGCTGGCTTCGAAATTAAAGGCGACGGAAAATAGTTTTATCAACAAGGGCCGTCCACGGGCTGTAGGTCAAAATTTCCAGAACGAAAACGTTGGAACCAAAAACGAACCGCGTTTTCTTTTACAGTAGCTTCCCTATTTTATTTTATATCAGCCCTCTATGTCCTACTGCTGGGCAAAGACCTCTCGCATGGCTTTCCAATTTTTGTACGGTTTCCTTCTGAAATCGAAAGTGTCTTTGGAACTGTATATTGATGTAACATTCTAACGAGTTGTCGGCATCGGGTCACGATAAATAATTGTATGGCATATCGTATCCTACATAACCGACATACTCCTCAAAATTCATCTTGCTTTGGCTATAACAAGAAAACAATTTTACACAAGTCGATTCACTTGGATTTCAGTAGGTACATATGTCACCCACAAGATAGGTTTCAAGGATCTTCTGGCGCGGGCAAACATCGGAACTAACGCAGCCATCTCTTTCTTTTCTCAATATTTTTTACAAAACAATTAACAAAAGGTTTACCAACAGCGCCCCCCTGTCAGCTTCATTCGAGCGCCAAAAGATTCTTGTACCACAAAACCCTTGAAAAGTGGGCGTATATGTCAAATTATAAACAAACTGTAGCTGTCAATATGACTTATGGGGTGAAAAGTAGGCGTGTCTAGTCCGACTTAAGTTCAATCCACGACTTAAACTACGGGTGTTAGTTTATATAGTTTCCTTCGCCTCGGTTCGCCCGCCAGCTCGCTCGCTCGCTCGCTCGCTCGCTAGCTAGCGCTGTGGCCTGCGCGTTATAAAGCTCGCTTTTCGTTGTCTTTAGTGAATTCCACTGAAAATAATCAATATACATGGCGCTTTAGAAAACAAACTTGGTCCGCATTGAAAAGCTTGATTGAAAAGAGTTAAGCATTTTCATGGGCAGTAACGCGAACTCGGCCTAGTTATAAAGAATTTTACGCTCTTTCTCCCCATCCAATTTATAATTAAAACTCCCAAGGAATTTAATTGACATTCGATCCTTTTAGGCCCTAAGGACTTTGGAATATAAATGAATAGTAAGTGCCTTATTATTAAACTAGTATTCGCTTTTATTCGCGCGGTTAGGTAATTCTCTCCCCTTTATTCCTTTTCAGGTCGAGTTCCCAAAGATCCTATGTTAATTAGACCTACAGTTTTCAGAGCCTAAAGGTACCCAGCTTAAGTGACCTTTTCTTTAAGTAACTGATTACTTAGGTTTTCAGTACACATAGCTTTATAAGGCTAACTTCGACATCTTGCAAGAAAAAATATGGGCTAGAAATGTTCAAACGCTCTCACGTTACAGAAAGGTGTGCCTCGGGTCTGATTCCGGATATCTGACGTCATGCGACGTCTTGTACATAACATGTTCCATATGTTTGTGGTTTCTTAGAAACGAGAAAGGCGGAATGCTTAGATGTGAGCACGTGAACGACGACGTGAATTGTACGAAATAAAATGTAGGGGATGTTTTACGTACATCATTGAAGTATCGCAAAGCGGTCTCAAAACATAAGAACATCACACCTAAAATTATAATGAAAAAGTGTTTATTCGTAATCATTAGTATTTTTTAACAAATACATAATTATATTATTACTTCTGCCAAACTGTAATCAATTCAATTGTATCATCACTTTACTTTTTCATATAAAAATTAGGCAGAGGTGTGCCTAATAGAGCGTCCATTTGTTTAAGTACCATGTAATAGAGGGTTAGCCAATTGGCATGAAATGGGCCCATATCTAGACTCCGTGGCTGGTGCGGAGAAATTTCTGATGGAAAACTTTAATAACAAGACCTCATGCTGAGCATCGCGCTTGCGACAACTAGACTAACGAGTACGTTTAGCATACATAATTGAAATACCGCGAATATAAAAGCGTATTTTTACACAGCGAAAACTGCAAAGGCTATTTCTTAAATAAACAAAAGAATTGTAAAGTCGAATTAGCTCATTTAAGTGGAAGCGCCACGGTAGTGGTGAAATTCAAATTTTCTTTGGTTTTTTGCTATTTGCAGGTCGGTTTCAGGCTATATGTGAAACAAAATATGATTCGCGACCGTAACACGTACGTAGTTACAGAATAGGGATGTTTCCTGAAAAAAATCTAATTAGTCCGTCAGATAGATTACCAAAAAATATTGGACACGTATTTTTTCTTTTTTAACGAAAACTAAAAATGAAGAATGCGTCGAAAACTCGTGTGACGTCATACTTGTAAGTAAAGTGTACTGACTTTTATCGAAAAGTGACGTCACACGCCCCCCACTCATGATCTTTGATGCGTTTTATCTTCGTCAATTTTTTTTGATTTAATAAAACAAAAAATACGTTTCCAATTTTTTCGATAATCTAACTGACGGACTAAATAGAATCATATTTTTTTTACACAGGAAACATCCTTATTATAATCATTAAAACCATTAATACGACCCTCTGAGTCCATTTAATCCCATTGAATGACTATTTCATGAAAAAGTCATTCAATGGGATTATATGAACTCAGAGGGTTGTATTGATGAGTTTAATGACTATAACTCTGTAAAGCCATATTTTGTTACGGTTGTGAATCATATCTTAATCAACATACAACCTGACCTGTAAATTGCAAAAAAACGTAAGAAAATTTAAATTTGAAATTTCCTGCAGTAGCGAAGGGTCAATTTTTGTAAGAGGTAAGCCGGAGTACATATCTTTAATGTGATTATATTATTTTTCAATAGAATACTGACTGTGCCATTTTTCAAAGGGAAGCCGGTAGGAATCGAGTTGAATGGAACCTTCGCCACTGCTTCCCTGACACTTCTACCTTAAACGCGCTCCCTAGATACCATGTCCGAGGGTCCACCTACATGACTACATGTGTTAATGGTTCCGAGTGTCAGTCAGCATAAAATGAACGACGTGACATCTCATTATCCTTGTTGGTATCTCCGCTGGGAGAACCCATTAAATTATGACTGACGTACTTTTATTTAGAACTTTTAGGTTAGGAGTTGCCTATCCTATACTATTAAATAAGCAATATTGGTATATTTGTAATCGTTCTCGAAAACGGCTCTAACGATTTCGAGGAAAGTTGCTGTCGCGGTTTACGGGAGCGAAAAATCGATCTAACTAGGTCTCATATCTAGGAAAATTCATTCTCTATTTTCACCCGAGCTTGGTCGCCCAGGTACTTAAAATAATAGGGTAAAAATACAAATTCACAATATTGTTTTCATCATACCAAACAACCAGTATTATAGAGTATATCTTGAGGTTCAAGCTGAATAGACAGACGGTTAATTGTGTTTATAAGTTACGGCCTCATTTCAGCAGGTGACGAAGTAGAAGGGCACAATGACGATTATTTATTCATAGGAGACGAACAGTGCCGCCTCTAGCAAGTTGGTTCCAATTCCAATGTTTATTTGACGTCAGTTGACGTTGTCATTTAATTTCAGTACGAATGAACTGTTGTTTTCTATCCCCAGCTCACAATATATATTTCGTGTCACTCGTTTCATTGTTGTTCATGTTTTAACTCTATTGGGACGCAAGCTTTGTTTTATAACCAAGCTTCGGAAAAAATTGGGACACATTTTCAGTAACAATAGGGTATCGGCAACAAAAGCATTGGACTTGCAGAAGCGTAGCTCTCGATACCGGATTATTTAGCATTTTGAGCTTTACCTAAATTGAAATGTGTTCGATTTACCTACATTTTTCAAAATGTCAAGGGTGAAATTCCTGGAAACAATGTTTGCGAGCGTTAATGGGTGATGTTGTTTCCATTAGCGACCGCTCGTCAGAGTGTACTACTCGTGTGGTAATCAGATTACTGTAGTACACTGTAGAATTGTAGATGTATCTTGTGTTGTTAAGGGAGAAGCGCTAAGGTAGCCCGCAAAATTATTATGGCAATTTTCTGCTTTTTGGCAGCTCAGTATAGTTGTTTTTTGATCAAAGTCTGATTTTCTACCGGATTAAAACATGTATTTACAGAAGTATACTCATTAGATCTTCAAAATATTCTCTACATATTAGAAAAGCCTGCAAATGTCATGAGTTTATGAAAGACGAAGTCTTTCATTAGGGTAACATGAACTTGGAGAGTTGTATTCATGATTTCAAAGATTACTGTAATTTTGTAAACACATTTTTATTATATACGGTCGCAAATTATAATTTTGATCAACATGCAACCGCAAGGAAGTTTCTGGTTTCTTGAAATTATTCAAAAACTTAGACAAGGAGATTCTCGCGGTCTGCCTCAGCGCGTACAACTTAAAAAAACCTAAACTATAATGACATACATGTGTTGTTAGAAGGCTAGTATAAAGTTATACTTGTGTTTGTTACAGGGCGGCGTGGCAGCGCAGGGTTAGGGTGGAGCGGGAACGCACACACTGGAGCCGCACTGGGTTCCACGTGAGTAAAACAATTAAGCTAACTTTATTATACTTCCACCGTAGCTATACTGGCTGTGTCTACCTACCTAGCTCCGACTTGAAGGACATGTGTGCCTGTGAAATGAGAAACGTATCCAAGTGTTGAATTCTCGTAGACGGAGTAAATCCTCAACGGCAACGCCTGCGAGACCTGGTACTGCAAGAAGGAGAAAAGAAAGAATGAAAAAAAAAATATTTGTCGCAGATACATGACGTGCATACAAAATGACAAAAAAAACAGTAAACATACAACGCATAACAAATATTTAGAATACAAAACGACAGAACAAAAAAAAAAACGTTGACAGCTTGACTGCGACAAGCAGGTTACCACACAGCATGATTCTGTGCTACGGGAGGCCCACACCATAGCGCTGGTTTTCAGTGGTATCTGTGAAAAAACGTACGAAAGCCAATACAGCATAAATATTTGATTATATGAATAAGAAAATAATACAAACAGTAAGAGAATCAACTGGTTATCTTGTCCACCGGCCTTGGCTTACTTCTAGGCCATAGAAAAAAAATGATGCGCAGTAAGTTGAAGTTTAGGACCCCGATCTATGATGTTTCCGAAGTGACGCGCTATAACTTCACTAGATTCCTTCGATTCGAAATAAGATACGTTCTACACGAGAGACCGACTGGCTCATTTAAGAAAACAAGTAAATTTGAAATAGCTTGTTACTTTATCATGAACCTTCAGGCAATTTATGTTAGAATTTACAATAGGATATTGTAATACATTATGTACAAAGTCTTTATGAAATACGTACGCTTATGTGTAGCGAATCTTATATTACGACGACGTTGCTGAATATGGTAATTCCTCCCATAATATTGTACAACGAATATATTAAACGGACTGTGGGTACGACAGCACGTATATTCCATATTCATATCCGTTGAAATTTTGATGATTTTGGAATTACTAGAGCTATGAATGAAATAAACTTTTTCTGTGGGTTATGCGTAGGAATTAAAGTCTATGGGGTTAGGCAGAAAACAGACCGCCACCCGCTACCATACTAATAGTCGAGTGCAATTAGACTATAAGGTGGAACGAAGTTTGTAGTGGTCGCATTTTCATGGGGTTTTTTTTTATTAAGTTCCTAGAGTTGTGGAGAAGAAAGTTAAAAAAAAAAATTGGCGCTCGCACGATTTTTTTTTTTAGTTTCCTTTGTAATATTTTTTAAAATTTTATAACTTGAAATTCGCCGAATTTCAAGTAATTCATAAACGAAAATAAAATATTTCAAGAGTCCTATGAAAATCCGACCACTGTTCCATCTTTTGACTGTTTTTTGTCTAATTGCACTCGACTATAAGGAGTATGGAGGTTCATTTCTTAAAATTAAATAGCAAACGGGAACAGACTACGTTAGGCGGAGTATTACGATTCGTAATGAAGTCTCAGGGCTGGTAGCACTTCCATATTTTTATTAGAATGCCATTGAATAAAATAATGAACACAATTTATTTAAACGAATGAACCTTTAAGGAGGGATTCAATTGACCTTGTTATATAATTCGTTTGTGTTGCTTTTGTCTTCCCTTTCCTATTTCCGTGGCTTAGTGCCAGATTTTTGTTTCCTCGTAAAGTAATTGGGCATAAATGTAAGGTTCTGTCTTACAAGAAAGTGTGTTTAACCTTTTAACCGCCAGAGCATAAACGCACGCGCGTGCCCTCCACGCCAAGCAATAATTTCACCTACCATATTGTCACATATTTGTATCGTTTAGCGTACAGGGGCACGGGCTTGCTTGTCACGTATAAGTGACTATGGCGGCAGAAGGTTAAAATGCAATCGTGGACATCGACGTTAGTATCCTAATCCTAACTAATATTATAAATGCGAAAGTACGTTTGTTTGTTTATTACCTTTACACACCTAAACGACTGAACCGATCATCCTGAAATTTTGCATATACGTTGTCAGGTGTACAGAAACGGATATAGGGTACCTTACATCCCGAAAAAAAAGTACTGTTCCCGAGGAAAACAACAATACCGTTCTTTTGATAAAATAGATGACGCCAAGTGTCTTTCGAATCATGATTGAAATATTATTACAAGCAGAGTACAACCTGAATTGATTGTCAAATTCTAAATTAACTCGAGCGAAGCCGCGGGCTAAAGCTAGTATACTTATAAGGGGAAAGAAACCCTTGAAATAGAACTACCTACATGTAAGTGGTGTCGGATTAAATAGAGCTCCTCCTCCTTATAAAAAGATAAGAATAGTCTCCCTCCGATGCTCACACAGACAGTAATCAAGTTTTTATATAATAAAAAATAAGTAAACTGTAGCTGTACAAGAAATTAGTTATCGAAATCGGCAATAACGCTGCCGTTCCTGTTTTTTCAATACTTACATAATTATAAAAAAACACTTATGTTCACACACAGCGTCTCTCTTCCAAAGACTTTCGAGTGTCAAAAGATCCTTGTAGCACTGAAGCTGCGAAATTCCTTGACCAAAAATGGAATTTATGGACAAAAATATATCTATAAATTCCATTTTTGATCAAGGAATTTCACAGCTTCAAACCACCCAAAACAACACAAGATTTGACTACACATCATATTGAATACCCTTTCAGTCTCCGGAGTTTACACTCTTGACATGACATCTGCTCTTAATCAGCATCCGTCTATCTGTCTTACTATATCGGGGGAAATCCCAATGAAATCCGCCCACTGACATCTGACACCTGAAAAACCCGAAATCATAGATAAAACTTTGTTTTTGTTGTTCCGAGAAACCTGATAAAAATATTTTTGTTTACTCACTACCTAGTGTTTTTTTAAACTGATTTATCTTCAGGCCTGACATGGTATGTGACTGGAAGACAACTCTATCATTGTTGGGAAAATACTAGATCTTCGGTTCTTAAAGCCTTACTATTAATACTAACGGGATATTTACCATGTTTACTGTTTTCTATGAGTTCCCGATATTTCGGCGCTGTTGCAAGCATCATGATCACGGATATTCGGTTTATCCGTGATCATGGTGCGAAAACAGTAAACAGTAATTTAAAATCTTAAAGCCTTGTTATTGTATTTAGCTGTATACAGTTAGACTGGAATCCCACCCTAACATAATTTGAATAGGGCTAGATCTTCAAGCTCTGTTCCCTATCAACCATTGGAAGATCGACTGTATCCAGGATCAGGCACCCTAGAATCAACCGCTCCTATCCATGGACCCGACCTGTAAAGCAATTTAAAATATTATACATCGTTCTCACATAAATGTAAAGTCTCAACATGAATGATGTAACCAAGATTTTGTAACAATATTTTGATTGAAACGAAAGTCCATGGAGTTTCTTGCCCATTCGTCTCCATAGATATCTAGTTGGAATGGGCAACCACAGTACTTTCACAAGTTATTATGCCTTGTCTGTCACTGTAGCTTCTTTGTTTTTTCTGACTTTCAAAAGTGCCAGTAATGATCTAATTTAAATAAATGCTTTGAGTTTGAGTTTAATATCTTACTAGAACTATGAATTCAAATGTAAAGTTGTTCAAAACAGTTGAAACATTAATTCTAACATCACTGAAGCAACCTGAAATATGCTTATTGTTTCTCAAGCGCAGAAATTATCATTTTCGAACGTTCATCGTCATTAATATTAACTATGAGATAGTAGAAGGTATCTCCATCTATATTAATAAGAACATATTGTTATTAGAGCGTACGGGGCTTTTGAAGCGGTTTCTAACAAGAATTAATTGTGATATTTCTACCAACGAGCTACGTCACGAATTCTCAGTTACCTGTCTCCTGTAAACTCGACCCAAGCATACCTTTTTTTAGAAAGCCCGAACATCATTTAATAAACTCATGAATGATTATGATAATATTCCTGAAAAAATCTGTTAAAGAAGACTCAAGACATACATACCCACGTCACGACAGTATTTTTTCCTATCGTAGAAGATCCATCTATCTAAGCCTACCAGTATTGTACTCCTTCCACGCATTTCGCTGCTAATGCGAACCAGCTCATTCAGCCAGAACTCTTCATTCTCAATATCATTGATTTCACAAATACCAACACACAAATGAACACAATAACAATGAAATAGAAATCAGTACACGAAACGCCACTTGCGCTAAGCGTCTAAAAACTCGATACCTCGTTCAAGCTCCGATTCTCCAATCAAGTGGGGAAGAAACGCTTTCGCGGTTTTGTTCGCTTTGGCTTCATACGTGTAACATGACCCTGGGAACAAAACTGTTGCTGACACCTGCGCTAAGTACATGATCTAGTTATCTAGGCCACTACGATGTAGCTGTAACGAGTTTCGAAGTTTTCAGTTACGACCCAATTTGGCGATACCCCTTTACGTAATGAAATTTAAGGGTTTTCAATTTCATGTTCTTCGAAATAAATATAATAATGTTATGATTTGCGTAAACCGAGTTCCTTAGAAATAATTTCAGGAAAAGGTTGGTATTAATGTGGTTAATTCAATTATACGGGGTTTGAACAGACAAGCATGCTGTACATCAAACTGAGTAATACTGCGCAAAATTATTGCTTGGAAATGACTTTTCTTTATTGGTGTAAAAAATTCACTGTTTACGGTAGCGCTCAATGTTACGCACTCGAAACTTTGTGCTGATGAATGCATTGTAAAGTAGTGATGGAGGTATTTAGAATAAAGTTATAAATGATCGCAATGACGGGAACAACAAGTGCCTCTCGGCTTAGTTAAGGGTGTGGTGTGGTTTATACAATTTCATTTTTGGACGGCCCAGTGCGTCGCCGGACATTACGTTGGATGTAATGGTCGGTCGGCGGTGATTGTGTGCGCTTGATCGTGATAATTGAATTTTGCGTTATGGAAGTGTTTTCCGGCTATCGAAAAGGTAACTGTGTCCGCTTTGAAGTTCAGCAAAGTAATAATATTTACCACCATAAATACTGAATATTTATGGTGAAACTTCATACAGTCGCCACGTGGTGGACGTGGTGATTAGTCGGCCCGACAAGGACAACTTCTTGAGTAGGTATACCTCTCATTTAGAATTAACAGACCTTGTTTATTTTGTGACGTAACCCTAATCTCAGCTAAGCTTGACAGCCCCAAACGTGACCTAGAATCAAGTCTAAGGTCGTGTCAAACCGTCTTCGCCGATCCCAGTACATACAATATGACAATATCACGTTTTTCATGTACATTTCAATGTTCAATCCAAAGTCAATTTTGTCTCCGAATATGATTACATAATATCATGTACTCGTATGTATGGGAGGGAAATATTCGCGATATTAAAGATGTCTGCGCTCGTACCCCCGCGGGGTTCCCGTTGTCATTTCAAATAATACGCTATCATGCGGATTACGTAGAGGAAATGTTCTGGTGAAATTATCAGAGTGTGTATTGTACTTCAGATACACATCCGATGTTTAGCACCACTGTGTGTGGCTTGTTTTAGATTATGGAACAGCGCACTTGAAACTAAATGGATTTGTTTGTGCGTTCAGTGATGATAGGTTATTCTTGCTCCCACGAAAATGTTCTCAACTATCTAAGATTTTATTATCATTCCCTTACCCTTCTTGTCTCAATTTATTTGTGGTCGGCGCAGCATGGCTTCTTCTTCCATACTTCTCTATTACTCGTCATCTCAACAGTCACCTCCTTTCAAGGCATATCATCCTTCATACAGTCTATCCATCGTTTCTTTGGTCTTCCTCTAATTTTATCTAAGATTTATAGCTGTGTCATTTGTACCTTCTCTGGTAATTTGTACCCGACTTTCACGTCATTATATCGCGGGGAAATGCGTCGATGACCCAAGGATTTAGCCCTCAAGTGTTCCATAAAACTCAAGACCCAACAACGTTTTACAATGACCCGTGGCTGTTCACTTTGGCAGTCATTACGAGGCCTATGTGTATGTTTAGGAGTACCCGTTGACGAGTAGGCAGGAAGCGGGGTGTTAATATAATTTTATTGTAATTTTCTACGTTGCGTGTTGTGTTGATATCCCTATCTCGGCATCTGATATTTTACTGGCAATATGTTTTCCTCGTAGATAGTGTTTTCCTAATGACGTGATGATATTCTAAGAAAATTTTGATAAGAAGTTTTGATCCTAATATTATAACGTAATAACGCTGACGTCGTCTCTCGGTTTCCGAAAACAAGCCGTGGCTGTGACTAAGTTGGCAGGCATATAGGTAGTTTTAAACTTTAATATATAAAGCGTCCACGAGTGGTGATACATCAGTGCGTTTTCCGCACTCGTGCAGTGAACCTTGCAGGTCCGTTACTACAAAACCTTTTTTGTTGGTCCTCTTTTCAACACGACATCGCAAATACTCAGCTGTTCTCGTATAGCTTAGGAAACAAGAACCTTCCATCATTCTGCAGTGACTGTTCTCGGTTAGTAAGAAAAGTACTTGGTTGGATTGTAAGAAAATTTTCCCTTGTCTAACATTTGTTCCCGAGAGACAAACTTGCTTCCGTTTTCTTCCGTTTGTCTTCCAAATCTTCGCCGGTTCTCGGTGATAAACTTGTTTTAATCAATTTAACGCTTGTGTGCGAATTTTTATAACCAGTTTGTCAAAGTATTTTACGTTATCTGTTCTTAAACTTAGTCAGAACTTTTCTTAAAGTTATCCATTTTATCGTAATCGAATTGGATATTTAATGTTTTTCTTAAAAGGAAATTCTAAACCCACAAATTCGAAGACATGTGACATCTACCAACCCGCACCGGGCCCACGTGGTGGATTACAACCTCCGTCCCGGCATTGGGAACGTTATGAGCTCATTATGTATATTCTTTTTCCTTCAAGAATATGCGATATAATCGTACTTGGTCGAGTTGGTGTCGTCAGCTATAATTATATGTGTTTTATCCTTTATAACCGCTTCCTGATAAGTCATTGATGAGAAATAGCTACCTACTTAGCATACAAATGCGCACACTTCGTAGTAAATCATAGTCATAGTTGACGCGGATACTCGGCGTCACTCGTGTTATGGTAAATAATGACGATTCATAATATTTACCATATCCTAATATGGTAGCACTACTTTTATTTGATACCTAGACTACAAGGTTAGTCAACTGGTTTTACTATAGACGTCATTATAATTGTATTTCACTCCATTTTTGCCCAACTTACTTCACAGAGTTCAGCCACTGCTGGGTCGAGTCCTCTCGTTGCTTGTGCTAATCTCCACGTTCATGTTGGCAGCTTCATCTAGGTTTTACCCTCGATAGCATAAATGTCGTCTGCTCGTATCGGCGCCGTACCCTCGATAGCAACGATGTCGTCTACCCGTATCAACACACTTACACTTACCTGTCCTTGACCGCCAGCTGTTTTAAAACCATCATAATTTGCTGAGCCTTTTCCCAACTATGTCGGAGTCGACTTCCAGTCTAACTGGATGCCGCTGAATATCAGTATTTTACAGCTGTGTAAAAAATATGATTATTATTAGGATTTATGGAGTAAGGTTTAACATAAACTTTGTATTTTCCAGTGTTGAGGAGGGCGCGGCGGCAGAATGGAAGACGCCGGCAGCAACAAGCAGCGACAGGCCACGCGAGTCTTCAAGAAGAGCTCGCCGAATGGCAAGGTATGCTTGCACACTAATTACTTAACTGAATAATTACTAACACTAGGGGGGATCCCTCAATTAATTATAGTTTTTGGATTTTCAATGCTGGGCTCAGCGTTTAGAGTTGGAATTCCAACAGTGAAATACTATTTGAGTTGTCGCTTAGTGTTGAAAAAGAGGACTAATTACTGTGTCTCTGTATTTCACTTTTTTATTATTTTCACCTATTTGTGAGAGGTTGGTAGGTTGTAAAATAATTTTATCAGAATATAAGGTGTAACTTGACAAGCAAAGCGCCTCGGGGCGTGCTTTACTTCCCTTTCAGGAGGCCATCAAAGTCAACAAAAGGCTTTGTTGAAACTGTAACATCATCCGGTCAAGAACCTTCTAATTTAGTCGAAATTGTAATTAAGGAAAATCAATCTGGCCAGTTTTAATCAAACGCTTTTTCAAATAGAAATCAAGAAGTACCTGAGGTGGTTTCATTTATCTTTTGTTACATTTCAAGATAGCGTTTTTTACTCACAATCAGAGTTCTTTTTGTTCATTGTTCTCTGGTCTTTAGTTCAGACCCAGCGACCTTAACGACCTCTTACTGATATTTGTACCCAAAATTATTTGCTCATGACTTATCATTTGCATCAGTGCAAGTAAATTCACTCTCAGCCTTCAACCGATTCATGAGAATGTAATTCCGTATCAACAAAATAAGGGATATACATAATCCATAAATTTACTGACGAGTTCCTTGGCAAGCTTAGATTTCCATGTTTTTCAAGGGGAGTGGGAGAAAACCGAGAAGCATGGTGTTACCCAGATCCCTAATGCGTTATCCGGTGTGACGCGTTGCATACAGATCTTTAATTTCCTCATCACGAATACTCTGCATCTCATTGTTGACGTAAGAGCGTTTAATAACAATGAGACGTGTGATCTTCGACCGATCATTTATTAAATCCATGCATTGTGTGCCAAGTTGCCGACTCTGCCAAATCTTGTGACAACTTCCCAAATATTTCTTCAACTTAATTTGGCTTAGTGTGCCAAACGAGACACTTGAAATAATTAGATATTCATTTTTGAGGTCGAATTTAGAAATTAATTCGTTTTTTTTTTCTTTCAGATCACAGTATACTTAGGGAAAAGAGACTTCGTAGACCACATCACACATGTAGACCCGATTGGTAAGTACGACTTTCGTCTATAAAGCGCGATACTAAAAAGTGTGATCTTATTAAAGTGTGTGGTACAGACCACCATATTGAACAACTTTCTCTATGGACTCATCATCATAATCGCGAAAAAATATCTGTTCCATACATTTCGTGCATTGAAATGTTGTATGGGACAGCTAAATATTTTTGATAGATTAATAGATGAAGATGTTGGTCCCATGGAGAATATTGTTAACCTTGATGGTCTATATTACATTCTTAAAATATAGCCACACTTTTCTAATACACGCAGTAGATTTAACGCTGAATCTTGGACAAAGACCCCATTGTTCCAATTGATCAAAGTTGCAGAGTATTTGAACACTTGAATCGAGTTGTCTAAAGTGGGGCCCGCGCTGGTCGTAAAGGGAGTGCCGATCTTTGTATAATAAATTGCCAATCCCGCCCCACCTAGGTTCTGTTTGGTAGTTCAGCTTTGAAGTTATCTAGCAGTTCAATTACGTTGCGATTAGATATTGCTTTCATTACTGAACAAGCCGTGCGCTTAGAATTGATTTTCCAATAGCAGAAATGACGAACTTTCAGGATGCGAGGAGGAACTCGCGGTTAAATAATAACAGTCAATCGGGTCGATCTTTAGGTTCAGCCGTGCTTGCCTAGGTTGGTCCCTGAATTGGTGACCATCCATTACACACCGAGTTTCCTCCTTGCCTCGGAAAGTACGTTAAGCCATTGGTCCCGACTGTCATTTGTCGTCGTTACAGGTAATCAGTGGGCCGAAAATCTGACAACCACTTGTAACCATTCTTACCAAAGGGTACCGTACTACCCAGTACAAACTGAGTGTGGAGGTCAGAAAGGCAGTCGCTCCATGTAAAATATCGGTATTTAGCTGCATCCGGTTAGACTGGAAGCCGACCCCAACACTTTTGGTAAAGGCTAGACAGATGATGAAATTATTATTTTATTTGAATTTTCTATAATATTGAAATAAAAAAATAATAATAATATAATACCAATACCTGAGGACTGAGGAGGCTCTCGTTAGGCAGCTGGATCAAGGGCTTGATTCAGAGAGCGGTACTTCTGGACACGGCTCGTATTGTTAGGAGGTTCCTCTCTCTGGACTTGGACCCTGTTCCCGATACCGGTGGGCTACAATTTTTTATATTTTTAAATGTTTTTCTAAGGAATATTTAAAAATGTAAACAATTTGTAAAAATATAAATAAAGGATAAAAATAAATAAAAAGTTTTTTTCGATGTTATGGAACTTGTGGAAAATGGTCTAGGCAGTGCGTTTTCGAAATTTAATAAATGGTTAAATGAATTTGAGGTTCATATTGAATAGATACGAATACACATATAACTATTGTGTTATGGTTGCCAAATGTTTTTGATGCACACGTAACAGCGAATTGTTCAAACATTCAATCGCTACCAGCTATCTGCCACACCCTCATACAGCACAAGTATATATCACGCTAATTCTATGATAAACATAGGCTTAATCCATGCAATTATTTATCAATGATTCATAATGACGCGCGAATAATTTACTCAATGAAACGGATCTAGACTCAGCAAAGATTGTAATTTACTATGAGTAAGTGTTTACTACTGTATACAACACGCTTTAAGAAACGCGCGTATAGTTCCACTACTTGGGGTAAATACTAGAATTATAAATACGTCAGTATTTTCCATTGACTTTTCCGTGTTTAGAGGAGGTTATTTACCTTCTACCAATAACGGTTGATCTTAGCTGCAATCGTAAGCTATGTAGCTCCCTATTGAGCTTCGGCAGCACAAAGCAAATGTAATCACGCAAGGTTTTCGTTATGAGAAAGAGAGGGACCACACTTATTGGACGCGAAATCGTCCTGAGATTGTCGGATAGAGCCATGCTTATGTCAACACAATAAAAGCGAATAGTCCGCTGTGACGCCCGGACCGGAACGAGGCAAATGACGTCTGTTTCGCTATTATTGCATGCACATAAGCTCTTTTTGATCGGTTCTAGCTTCTGCGTTGATACATTGTGGTCAATCCTCTGTGAGTAAAACCTCTTCGTGTGACTAAAGTGTTAGTCTCGTACGAATTGATAAAGGAATAAACACTGTTTCAAGCTTTCACGGTTTACACATATACTGTCACTTACGGGATATCTTCCGTGATTGTTCATTATTTTGAGCTCAAAATAATGAACAATCACAGAAGATATCCCGTAAGTGACAGTATACAGGGTGGAGACGACAATGCGACAATAAATTAAACTGTATGTACCTCATGACGTTCCCAGTCTGCATACAAAAATGCAATCAAAAATTACTGGATATTTTCGATTGAATTTTGTATGCAGTTTATTCACAGGACGTTATTTTTCATTTTTAGCATTTTCTACATAGTGTAGATAATAGGCTACCACCAATAGGTTAACGAATCACGCATCGGTATAAACGTTAAACACATGTTGCCAACTCGCTACTTCGAAAAGCTTGGCCAAAATTGTCGTATTGTCGTCTCCACCTTGTATGATAAAGGAATGTTGAATCGATGCCGTCATAAGCCCGGAAGGCATCAAGCATCTCTTCCGCGTAATAATCAGATCTTCATGCGATCACGGATTCGGATTAGCGGTAGTTCTACACGATTTGGATCATAGCGTGTAATTATGGTAGTGAAACACTACAGGGTGTTTGGTTAAACGTGGGCAATACTTTAAGGGACTAAAGTACTCATAAATATGAGCAACTTTTACTATGGGGCTAACTATGAAATATGATTTAAAAAATCTGCAGTTGCCCACATTTTTTCGAGTTACGCGACCAATAATGTATGGATAAGCTGAGATTTTTTTCGCGATTTCATGGTTGGTCCCATAGTAAAAGTTGCTTATTTTCATGAGTACTATACGCCCCTAAAGTATTGCCCACGTTTAAAAAAACACCCTGTATATCAAATCGCTAATTGTTATGTTAGCTTAGTTGGTAGTTAATGATCGATATGCTCGGTTAGGGCGTGGATAATGACTGGTATCCGCAACAGTTACACTCACTTGCCATTGGTGTATGCTTCTATCAACCAACGACACTCTGATGAAGATCATCCAAGCTGTTAGCTTTTGTAAAGACGCTATCACATCAAGCTACCCGAAACTGTAAAATTTTGCCAATCAACCTTGAATCTAATGCTTTAGCGATAAAGTTGAAAATCTATTATAGTAATTTGACAGATTGTAGTGGCATGATCTGCTGGCGTCTGTCACCTACGTACTTAGAGACCGATAAAGTGCATCTTTGAAATTCAGTAATATAAACAAAAAAGGAGCGCACCTGAGGAAAGGGAATAAGGAATGAGATGGGATGAGCCTAACTAGATGCGGTTTTCTGTTCAGTTTGGCTTATTTTCTTTACCTTTTTTTCCGCTCCTTTTGCTTACGGTGACAATATGCCATATATAATTCAATTTGCCGACTGATAAAAATATTGCATCAAAGTTCACACAACAGCCATTTCAGAAAGTCCAATTTCATCTATCAATGATGAAGTTTTTAACGTTCTCCTATGTGGTTTCAGACGGCGTTGTCCTAATCGACCCAGAATATGTCAAAGACAGGAAGGTGTTCGGCCATGTGCTGGCCGCCTTCAGGTACGGGAGGGAAGACCTGGACGTGCTGGGCCTTACCTTCCGGAAGGATTTATACCTGGCCGCTGAACAGGTAACCTAACCTTCATGATTTGATTTAAAAACTCCAATTTTTTTCTTAGGAGTTATGTCCTGATTTTTTTCTCCGACACCTTTAAATTATTGACAGGAACAGAACCATATTTTAAAACGCGTTATACGCATGATAATGAGATTTGTGGTGCAAGTGGGCCTTTGGTAACCTACGAAGAAGATAAAGACGTAGATTTGGTAGATGCACAAGACTAAACTTTTACGAATTCTAATCTTCTTGAATAACTCTCGATAATCTTCTCACATCGAATGTTCCTATGTCAATGTAGGTACATATGGAGCTATACATTTCCAGTATAACATGGCCTCGCCTTGTATAGATTTCCCGTACAATGAGAGATCCGCATAAACTGGTTTTGTATCGCTTGATTGGTCGCCGTGCGTACTCCTGCCCTGATCAAAATTTAATCCTGTATTTCCAGCTATTTCATTTATCACATAAGGTTTAAAATATCGCGTTCATTGATTTTTCCCATGTAATGCTCGTTAAGCCACAAATCGCGTTTCGAATGAGTCACGTTTCGATAGTAAACAGATTATCGGAGATTCTTCACACCGTTTTGAATGAGCAATCAACTCTTCAATCAGTGCCAAATGAACGTCTTGATTTGCGATTGAACTCTCTAATTGCAAATCGAAGGGAAATATTTATTCGTGTTGTACAATCAGTATTATTATATGGCTATAGAATTGACAATTTGTGTTTCTTTCGCGTATAAATTCTGGCCAAGAAAAAGTATTTTTACTTTTCATTTGGTCTTTAAATAATTGTCTGACTCATTTAAATACGATATTTATGTTTTTTGTGAAAGATATAAATTGTGCAAAAGCAATTTATACGTGCAACAATTTATATGTCTTAAAGATTTCATTTAAAAATATCCTGATATTTGCTTTACAACTCGAGTTAAGCTCATAGTAACATATGGGCACTGCACAAGATCGACATCACCTTACCTCATTTTTGGTAAATGATCTCGATGCCGCAACGGTGCTTATGTGCGTCTCTATGGAGTTTCATTGAAAGAATCCCAAAGGACTCCAATTGAGACGATGCTGATCCTGTGCAGTGCCGTTGACCTTTAAGCTTTCCCTTAAAATATTATACGCTCAATTTATTCATTTATTAATAACCATACATACCAGTTATTGTTTGATATAAGTTTACTAATTTATCATCATTATCTAATTTATCATCATACTACCCACAGATATACCCAGCAACGAACACAACAAAGCGACCTCTGACCCGGCTGCAGGAGCGCCTGGTGCGCAAGCTGGGCGCGGCGGCGCACCCGTTCTACTTCGAGCTGCCGCCGCACTGCCCCGCCTCCGTGACGCTGCAGCCCGCGCCCGGCGAGACCGGCAAGCCGTGCGGGGTGGACTACGAGCTCAAGGCCTTCGTGGCCGACTCGCAGGATGATAAGCCGCACAAGAGGTAGGTGTACTAACAATGACGTGTGTGTGAAGGTGATATCAGATTGAGAGGTTGATGGCGCGTACGAGTGGATTTTCATTTTTCTTAGCGTGCAGCTTCACTGCGGTCAATCGACGTCCATTCATCGTCCGCCTAGCTTTAGACGTCGGATCTAATTGGATGCAGCTGAATACCAGTATTTTACAAGCAGCGATCGCTTATCTCACCTCCATCCACAGCACTGTAACTGAGAACACGGTACATCTCGACAAGACTGGTTGTCAGACTTTCGGGCTTCAAAGATCTACAAATGACAACTGGGACCAATTACTTTAAAGCCACGAAGGGGTCTCGGTCGACGTTGATCATCGCCTCAAATAAGTAATGACGCTGTCGATCGACCGCGTTCTGCTTGCACCTTAACACTACTTATACTTGCGGCACAGACTGCATAAATGACTGAACAGAAGCAAATGAACATTCACTCGTAGTCAAAAGACTAGGCGACCAGTGAGTATGAATAATTAAAGTCCAAAACGATTCTCTGATATCCCCTTAAGATGTCATATAGTTCTTAGAGTGCCCGTCTTTGCCCAATTTTTGCTGACACACACCTCTTCTACTTTACGCCGTTAGCACACCAACGCAGCCGGCTGCGACGGCATTGCGGAAGCAGGACAAACTGTTTGAAAATGTATCGCGTAGCGCTACTAAAACGCAGCGGTAAGCGTCATTGTGCTAACGCCTTTAGCTTTGCTGAATGAGCTGGTCACCTTGTATGGGTGGATAGTTTTAAAGGCATGCGCGGCGCTCGAAAATGTGTGAACGCTTTACTAGAAAACTTTAAAATCTATGAGTATTCGTGTTTTATTTATAATGTTTTTGGTGGTTTGCAGAAATTCAGTGCGGTTAGCTATCAGGAAGATTATGTATGCGCCGAGTAAGCAAGGAGAGCAGCCCTCTGTTGAGGTGTCCAAAGAGTTTATGATGAGCCCTAACAAACTGTATCTTGAAGCTTCCTTAGATAAGGTAACCTTCATTCCATTTTATTTACAGTAAGCAACTAAATGGCACATCAAAGTTGACAAAGATCGGACTGTACGTAGGTAATGCTGTCTCTGTCGCTCATACTGTGTGACAGTCTTTTTCTAAACCCTCTGTTTCTGTCGGTAATCCCTAGTCCTCATTAGTTTGGTTAGCTTGATTATTTTTGCATTTCTCCCGAGTGCTCTTTTATCACTGTTTGTAATTTAAACCTTATGTCAATATAAATAAAAGCTACATGACTAGCCCTCATTATTGACATTCCCTATATTTCTTGTAGCCTTTAGAAAAACTTCTAAACCTAAAATCCTCCATCATATACATAATTAACATTTTATAACATTTCTATTTTTTCAGGAGTTGTACCACCACGGCGAGAATATAGCAGTGAACGTGCACATAGCGAACAACTCCAACAGATCAGTGAAGCGCATCAAAGTGTCCGTGCGTCAGTTCGCCGACATCTGTCTGTTTTCCACCGCGCAATACAAGTGCACCGTTGCTGAGACCGAGAGCGAGTGAGTTTCAACCTTAATACTATAGTCATAGAATTTATTATTATCTTAAGTCAGCGCAGCAAGGTGTTGGAACGGCAAAAACAAGTGAGTGTCGACCTTATTGCTAAAGTCATATAGTTAAAGGTTTCAAGTAATACGCAGCAAGGCTATATAGTGCGTCAGTATGCATTTATCAAGTGAGTAACGACCTTATAACTATATGCACAGAATACAACAGCAAATATAACAAGATCAAATGGTCAGTAAATTGTAGCAAGGTGTCGGAACGTCAGTTCTCTGACGTATTTCATTGTCGCCGGCATCGAGAACGAGTAAGTCACGATGTTTTAATTATAGATCTACATAAGTTTCTCAATGAGATATGTATGTTGCACACCGAGGTTTTCTTGAATTGCACTGTAAGTTTGACAAAATTCATACCAAAAGTAGGTATAGACGGTAAAAAGTAAAACACAACAAAAGTTTCCATTTTATTGCTTGAGACACGATTGAAAGCTAAGCACATGGCAACATTCAGTTTCAAACCAGGAGTACAATTATTTCTGTTTATAACTTCCTACCATGTTCAATGTCTTACCATCCAAACAGCTGAGTTATGTCCGTTTCTTATTCAGGGAGCCCAAATCGATGTCGGCGCGACTATTTAAATTCCCCTTTATCGGGATATTCACTAAGAAACTATCTATGCAGTCCGCGTAAGTACAGCGTGTATCCTGCATGACACATGACTTGTGTGCCCCCCCCCCGCCCCCCACTCGCTTCCTACAAAATGCCTGGAGTTTGATACACTGACAAAATACACACAGATTTTCTTAAAACGATGAATTTCTACACATAAGATTGTGTTTTTCCACTGAAGTGGTTCACGTTCATTTTGGGAGCAAAAGAGAGAGAGAGAGAGAAACAGAGATAGAACTCTCTGTTCGTACAGTACGTTTTCTCCTAAGTAGCGACAAAGTCGTTAATGGGAACAACTTTCATATCACATTGATATCTGTGAAATGATTCCATTCTCCTTTGGAACTCCCAAACCAAAAAAAAAAACTCTTTAAAAGAAATTATACTGTCTGCAAGCAAACAAATTTCGGTATACTGCATAAGGTCTTAAGGTCCATAATTATCCTAAACTCCTATTACAAACTTGCTTTCGGAAACGATTCGAGTGAAAATGTTACATTAACGGTTGTGGTGAATTGACTACTTACTAACTGCTCAAGATTTTTTGGTTTTTCATTGTAATTATTATTTCTAAAGAGTGCCTGATTTTAGAGCCCCTTTAAAGTTATCATGTGAAAGCTACAAAAAAACACACCAATGGTTTTATATTTTTACAAGGAAAATGTATAATGCACGTGGTTTGGGTTTTTAAATTAATAAGGTAAAAGGAAACACGAAAATAGCCCATAAGTTACGACGCGGACGTAATATTGTATGCGTGTGATGACTACTGATGATACTCAATGAATGAAGATATTTTTACACTCGTGAATTCAAAAAGTTCAACAATTTTCAAGTACACACGACGACATACTATTATCACGTATTAATTTCCAGTATAACATGGAATCGCTTTTTATAGATTCCCCGTACAATAACAGGTCCGCTTACACTGGTTCTTCATAGCTTGATTGGTCGTCGTGCATAAATTCCTTGCCCATTTCTAAATAAAATCACCCTGATATAGCCTGACTGCTGAAAAATATCATGAGGAAATTGGCAGGTCGGAGAACCAAAAACTCGTTGTGATATTTACCAACCTGCAGTGGCCAATTACAGCCGTGGCGAATTACAGCACAACCTCTTCATAATAGGGGAAGCCTGTGTCCCAACAGTGGGAACAATATATTCTGATTGTGTTATGTTATAGTCTCACGTGTTAATTCCTCTTCTTTATATTCATAAATTGTGTAAACATTAATGTGTGTTGTGTCCAGGGAGGGTTGTCCCGTGGGCCCCGGGTTCACGCTGAGCAAGGTGTTCACGGTGACGCCGCTGCTGGCCAACAACAAGGACAAGTGGGGGCTCGCGCTGGACGGGCAGCTCAAGCACGAGGACACCAACCTCGCCTCCAGCACGCTGTGAGTATACACACCAGCATTTGCGTTACTGTACAATCAAACAAGAACATAAATATGTATGCATTTTAAAAAAAGTTATGTGCGTTTTCGTCACTGTTATAATTTACAATAAAGAGTATTTATTAATAGAGTGTCTCAATCTCTAAGAACATCGGTTTAATTGTGGAAATGTGATAAAATTCACGATAGCAGAGATGCTATCCTGTGCGGCGCCTCATATTTCAATCAATGCTTTAATGAGGAGAATCATTTTTGAATTTTATTAAGTGATTACTTACTATTGGTCTTGACTGCATGTGATACAAAAATAGAACACTTCCGGAACGTAAAACTTACGATACCTTTTAAAACCGACCCACCAACAAATGGGATTTCTTCTAAACATGTAAAATCCGTTTCAGAATCGCAGACCCATCGCAGCGAGAGAACCTAGGTATCATAGTGCAATACAAGGTCAAAGTGAAGCTGTGTCTCGGTCCTCTTGGCGGGTAAGTCCAACTTAAAATCATAAATTGTTAGTCTATGATATTAAGATACACACAGTCTATAAAAATTATGTCAAAGTTGAAGATTGTAATGATTAATTATTAACAACTTATTCTGCCGAAGAGTTTGTGAATGCGGGGACTGAGCAGGTTTATTTTGTTTCGAGCAACAATGCAATAATCAAATATTTCGTTGTGGTGTAGCGACCTGAGCGCGGAGCTGCCGTTCATCCTGATGCACCCCAAGCCCGACGAGGAGCCGCGCGGGCCGCCCGACGCGCCGCGCGTGGACCACGACCTCATACAGCTCGACCCGCACCCGTATGTACACTAACTGACTATATTTATACAGTATTAGTACCATTTACACAATTCCATTTTGCGCAGATTGAAAATGTGCGATCAATTCCTAATTTGCATAAGAGGATATTTTAATGTATTTATTTAACTTGCAATGTATATTTTTTAGGTCAAAATTTGCAATTGAATATTAAAATAGTTATCCCCAACAGATTTAGCAGAAATTTTGCATAAAAGCTTAGTTTGCAAAGTACAAATTAAATTAAACCCATCAATTTATTACATTGTACAATTTATATGAAGTAAAACCTTCTCGGGAGATGAAACACACAGGTAAAACTCAAAAGTTTTGCATTTGATAGTTGGCGACTGCGATTGCTGCAATCGTTTTTTTGTGGTCAATGCATGTAACTAGAGTTTTCCTAGCTAATTTCATTTGACCTTGTATATTAGAAACCAATTTAGTAATGATTAATTTATGAACATCACAATGGCGTCAATGTAACTCTATTTCTTTCCCCCACAGCGACGAGAACGGCCAGGAGCAAGACGACGACATAATATTCGAGGACTTCGCCCGGCTCAGACTGAAAGGTGCGGACGCGGATGCCTGAGATTCAGCTCCGCCGTCCCCCTCGCCCCCCTCCCCCTCCCCCTGCCCCCTGCCCCGGCGGGCCCGCGCGCTGCCGTACAGTCGGGCGGCGCCCGCGCAGACCCGCGCGCGCAGCTACCGCCAGCTCGACAACGGGTGGCCCTCCAACTAGATCCCGCGCCGCTCCATGCGCCGTCCGTCGCAGTTCGATACGCACGTCGTACAAACACATGACTCGTATATTTAGAACTCGACCTACATCAGATTGTGCTCGACCCACCGATCCCGACCCCGCCGGGACATCTCATCGATGTGTTCGACCCCGTCGCCCAAACATAACACCCCTGTGCATAGCACCGGCCCCCTGGCAACTAGTCGCTCGAGCATTCGGTGTACCGTTCGCGAACGAAATGCCGACCTACGAGGACTATTTTTGATGTTATGCCAACTCGAATTGAGTAGCATGTAGAGGAAAATTACGAAATCTCTCAAAGTATAAAGAAAATTAAAATTTTGAAATATGATTCATGTCCGACGTGAGAAATCTTAAAACTACATTTTTTTAAATTATCCTCGTAGAAACCAAACGCGGGATTGAAATAAGTGAACTAGCAAAATCGCTAGTTATATAATTCAGAAGTCAGGTGGTATCGCACAAACGCCGCTGTTTATAACTCATAACTACGTCAATATCTTCAGTCGCGATTAATCGAATACATACGCAATTTATACAATCTGTCCATGAACATTTTCAATCCCTGTACAGTGTATAATCGAGAGGATTTGACTATTCACAATATAGTGCGCGCCTGTCTGATATAAATGACAATTGCAGTTCGATGCACAGGGTTCTAAAATATCCGAGATCCGAAATTCACGTCACTTATATCCGACACACGCACACAAAACAACTAGCGTTATATAATAAAGAATTTTATATTATATTCGATGTATATTGTATGTGAAAATTTATTTTAATAGATGTCTATTGATCAAATAAGCGAGTACAATGTTTAACTACATTTATTTTTCACTATCATTGGCCATTGTTTTTTAGGAGTAGTACAATGTTCGACGAATGCATTTAATAGTGTAAAAGAAGTGTTATACCTCTGTAACGTAACTGTTTACTTTTCGACGGTAGCGTTGTATGTGTTATTTGTTGTTGATGATAATATGTTTGTGTTGACTTTGTGAAGGATGAGAGCCGAGATAAACGTAGGTGTATGATGTAATTGTATTTGTGCACTAATCTTATTAACATAAGGTTGATGATACCTTGTACGATGGGATATTTGTCCTTTTGCCTCTAGAAGAGTACTGTGACCGTTCGAGCATTTCTGTATAGCAGTGGTTGGGTGGAAATATATCTATTGTACTTTTTAAACAGAAACAAGCTCTTCGGTTGCTCCTCTCACCATAGCAACGTAATACTCAAATACATTAGTTAATTTAACTTCCGCTGTCCGTTCTGTATTCCGCTTTCGTGTAAATGTTGACAAATATGTCTGATTTGCTATTCTAGCACGTAGACAAGAGGTAGAACGGTCTGTTATAGCTTGTGTTCACAAAGTCATCGCAGTGTGTGGCTCGCGGTTTGGACCGCAAGTGGCCTTTGTCAACACTTAATACAAGTGTAGTGATTGTTGATTTATCGTATTTACACTTGTGTGTCATATAAATTAGAGTCTATTTTGGTTTGCGGTCTAAAAATTACTCATTGTGGAATTTATTATTGTTATTATCTAAACCATTGGCGAAATTACGACCGAATTGTTGAAATGTTTTACCCGGTGTCCAAATATAGAGGATCGCGCATGCATATTCGAGATAAGAAATTATGTATTTCCTTCGTATAAAGCGACAGGCGACACATTCATTCAGTCGAATGTCAAATATATTCGGACACCTCTAATTTGTATAACACAAATAGTAAAACAATACATAATTTGCTTGTAAGCCTATCTTCACCATACCTTGCAGCTTCACCGATAACCTAAACGAACGTAACCGTAACAATGGGACTATTATGTAAATATTCATAGATAAACCTACGTTCAATTTTGTTTCTGGCCGATAACGCACTACACAAGAACAAATACTGCAAAACCAGCGGTAGCCAAACCGGTTACAGCAACCAAACTATATCAGCCAATCAGGAACGATTACGTCACGATACGAGCTGTCATAGCGCGTTTTTCAGTGTTGCATGGTTCTTTTACCGCCTGAATGTCATTCATAAAGTAAAGTAAAGAAAAAAGCAAAATAGAATTTATTTACATAGATGGCAGATACATAAAATAAGATGTAACGGAATCGGTTAGTTAGTGATAGAATCTGTCTGTGCTGTTGGAAAACAAGATGGTGGCGTTAGTTCCGATTAATGCCACGCGCTAA
The DNA here is from genome assembly GCA_963082995.1 of Noctua comes. NCBI lineage: Eukaryota > Metazoa > Arthropoda > Insecta > Lepidoptera > Noctuidae > Noctua > Noctua comes. The sequence continues at coordinate 4,165,443 of OY720267.1, forward strand.
AAGCACCATGCAGGACTAATATATTATCTGTACGCACGACGACGAATCAAGCTATAAAACCCTAATTAAGCAGATATCTCATTGTACAGGAAGCCCATACAAAGTGAGGTCAGGTTATACTGGATATGGCGCCGTGTGTACAATAGAAGCCATCATTGACCACAATAGTTTACCAACTCCTTTGTATCATAAACGTTTTATTGCCAATAAGATTTTAATTGCATATCTACTTGACTAATAAAATGCAGCTTCGTATACCACCAATGTATAAAAACGTTAACAAATAAATTATGTAAAAGTATATTTTTAGTATATTTATGTTATAGATTGACTCCGTCTGTGTAAATGGCGCGGTCACGATGTTTCGTCATAGTTTTTATACTATAGATCTCTTGGCACTTGAGATATTTGAGTTTTGCCTTTGGGATGTCTTGTCCATAGCCGATCGTGACCACTTGTGTGTGTCAAAAGTGTGGTCAAACCGAACGGACTTGCTGCGGACACAGGACTTAGATATTTCAGTACATTATCTTTCATATCCGATGTCCGTAGTCAGTCAGCTCGGTCATACCGCACTTCTATGTAAGGTACATCAAGTAACATTAAAAAAAAGAAGAATGTCTGTCTATGGTATGAAACCTGTGATGACGTCAGCTAGCGGCGAGTACACACTAACGTCTTATGATATGCGTTCTGTGACTATGTACATTAGTTTCGCTGTGTACAGTATAGTAGTTATGTACATTACGTGGCATGTTTCATTGTATAATAAGCTTTATTATGATGCACAAAAGTATTTTATTCGTTAACAATCAGACGGGCCGTAGTACAGACAGGCCACTTTGCCCGCTCTTTTTCGAATTATACGTAAAATATCCGAGCAATCACTTGTTTGTAATATTTTTACGAGTTTATTGTTTCTACTTTATCCTTAAATTTGAGCTACGAGTTAATCGTCTGGGTCGCGATTACCGCGCTCCCTGGTGGCTTATGTCTCACTGTTTGTTTTACTATCAATTTAATTCCACGAAAATAACGTTTCAATGAATTAAATTATTTGGTGTTTCGGTTACAATCAAGTTGTATTATTTATGTATTTTAAATGTAAGTATTAAGTGAAAATAAAGATATGTAATATTGATAGTAGGAACAAAATAAAAAAGACGAAACAGTGGAATTTACAGCCAATAGGTAATTATAGCGTGGCCTATGCTGGCACAATACTCTAAGTACAATTAGCCATTTTTAATATACATAATTTATACTTATCAGAGGCTAACTTTTTTACTTTCCTTGCACAAATGTAATTTACACTTAAGAAATGAACTTTTCTACTTGTATACCACTTGGCTGTAAACATAACTCTGTATGATAAATCCTTAGCTAGTACTTTATCCAATACCCAATAATATATTTTCGATGTAAGTACTAGCCACAGTGAAACCCTTACATATACAGTTGCAACTTTATGATTATCGTAATAAAGTACAGTTTAGAAGGTTTCATCTGTGGCTGGTATTGCACCGTAGTCCTGTGCAGAATTCATTCACTAATGTCAAATCGCACACGTTCTTTTTTTTTAATTTTACATCGAAATGTTTTTGATGTATACTTTTTTCAATAAATAATATGTAACCAAGAAGTTTTTTATTTCTTGCCCTAAACTGTGTTATACCTTAGGCCGCAAATTGGGAGCGGCGGCGCGAGCAGCGGGGCGTTGTATTGAGCGTGCACGCTCGACTACTGAATGTATGGACTTCTCTCTTGGTGTATTCGTAGCAGCGTTTTTAGCGTGTAGTTAAGTGGCGTGTTCAGTGTTCGGCGTTTTAACGAGCGTGTACAAGTGATATTTTATTCAGTGTGTCAAGATTTGGCACGTGATGACACTTGCCCTTGAATGGCGGCCTCCGATTGTGACCAATCGGAGGCCGCCATTCAACTTGACGCCCCGCTCGCACGCACGCTCTAGCGAAAACTAGTTGCGTGCACGTTGAACGCGCCAATGCACGCCACAATACACGCTGGAATGCTCCGCTGCACGCGCCACCGTTCCGAATTTGCGGCCTAAATGACGAGTTGCGTGAAATACTTTGAATTCACCACGCTTTTGTAACATTGTACGTCTAAGTGTCTAGGAATTCATTTTGCGTCATCAACACTGTTTAGTAATCGTCAAACCTATTTAATTCCACAAAATAGTGTACATACGATAAAGATTATTTAACAGTGTGTAATAGACGCATAACGCATTCGATTTTGTTGGACATGTAGTGTACGCACGACAACTAATCAAGCTTTACAAAACCAGTTCATGCGAATCTCTCATTGTACAGGAATTCTATACAAATCGAGGCCATGTTATACTAGACATGCACAGCTTGAGGTGTGTGTACCGTACAGTGACCTCACGCAATTGCTACTTCAAACGAGGAAAGGAGGGCATACATTTATAAATGTAGACGAACGATTACCGTCAAATTAGTGCCATATTATATGAGACAATGCGTTATGGCCGAAAAAGAAGCACACTACTGCAGTAGCGTAGCGTGGCAATCCAATGTGCTAAAGTTGTTTGAGCTCGCTCGCAGTTTTTGTTAATTTTCGGAACGCCAAACGTTATACACTATTAGCTATATTGGCATTCGAACATGTCATATAATACATAACAAATGAAATTGATATAAAAAAGATGAAAATAGAGGGGGTGGCCAAAGTTACGGTCGGCCCCGGGCGGCAAAAACCCATGCCACGCCACTGCACCACTATACTGGGCTTGCACACATTTCGCACAACACAAGTCTAACACGCTATTTTTAGGGTTCTGCACCCGAGGGGTAACCAATGGGACCCTATTACTAAGCCTAAGCTGTCCGTCCGTCTGTCTGTCTGTCAGCGGGCGAGCAAGATGTTACGTAACCCTTTATGCGCGAGTTTGTCTCACATTTGGTCGGTTTATTTTTTATTTAGCAAGTTATTTTTCGAAGCTAAACGTTTAGTAACGGCTCTACTATACCCTCGCTAGAGTATTAATATTCTGTGACTATGCCATCCTCATGTCATAATAATCCTAGAATAGTGTTTAAAAAGTAAATAGATAAAGTAAAGGTTACATTTTCCATTTCATTTAAGTGATTTTAATCACGATATGTTTAACAACAATAATGAATTACCGAATGGGCCTAAATTAGGAATATGTGTGCAAAAATGACTGAAAAGCAAATGGAACGAACGAATAACCATGGTGTATTATCTATGCGAATAACTAAACGTAATGCTGTCTTGTCAAGCCGTAAAGTGTTTTATTAGGTTAGATTATTTTATTTACTGACAAATACTAATTTATGAGTTTTAAGAAGAATTAAGGTTCTCGAACATGTTTTAAATAATATTTTTGATGTGTTACAAAAATATAAATAGAAAGAAATTCTGAATAAATTATGAAAACAAGCGTTTGAATTCATCCCTTGACAAAAAACAAAAACGGTAATGTAAGTAGTTTTTTGGAGACTTTTGGCAATATGAGCTCTCGAGGACTTTCTAAGAAGGAACTAGAGGAGTTGAAAAAGAAAGAAGAAGAAGAAGCGGCCGCTCATGTAAGTATTTATCAATGTATCTCACCCAACTAATTATCAACTTATAAAATACATAAACATCGTAATTTGTCATTTAAATTGTACATAAATTGGTAAAGTTTGACCGAATTAGTATACACGCATCGTTATATGTGCATTTTAATAGCTCATAGTAGTCTTAGGACATTGGCTTCCCCAATTACTAGTGTTCCATCATTGGTTAAACTCATCCAGCCAATACCAGCCACTACCACAGGGTGGAGAAGGTTGCAATAGAAAACTGTGTGCCAATCAACTCTGCTAATACATGTATATATTGCTTCTTCAGCTACTAAAAATTACTGTAATTAAAACTACTTACCTGTTTTTGATTCCTACAGGTCTTCAAAGAGTTTGTAGAGACCTTCCAAGAGGTCCCCAGCACCACAAGCAAGGTCTGGGTCAAAGCTGGCACATATGATGCAGGAGCTAGAAGTAAGTAACATTTAATTCCTTTACTTATATCTGAAAACTTGTTACCTGTAGTTTAATTTACATGGGCCATTTAATTGACGAAAAAATATAATGTATTTCTGCCCACTGCTAACTAAAAGATACACATATTAACAATTAAATTGTAAATAACAATTTTAGTAGCCAGAAACTGTTTTCTTCTTGTACTTGATAATATCAATCTCGGGGAAACATTGGCATGCATTGTCAATTTAGAAGTGGTTACTTATAACTTTTGTTTGCATTTTATTGCTCAATTTTTTTGAGTTTTTCTTGTTTCTTCACTCATTGTTGATTTGGACTAGAAAAACTGAGAGCTTAAACTAAATTATATTATGTATCATTTGATACATAATTTAATGTATAAAACAACACTTACAACAATTTCCTATCTGACTTCTCGTGAAGAAAAAACTAAATGAAATCAAAGTTTGCAGTCTTTTCTAAAATTCAGATACTGGTCTGATTCAAAAGAGGATCATGTAGTTTAGTGTCTGCGATAGTCTTTTGAGGAAAGTACCACATAGATTTGAGTGGACCTATCCAATCAGAGCATGCATGTGCCAATATACTCGCACACACATACAATACTCACATTTTTCAGAGGAAGATACATCAGAGAGAGGCAAGCTCTACAAGCCTATCTCTCGCTTGGACGAAAAGCGCAGCATCTCAGAGGCTGATGTGGTGCGCACTCTTATACCAAGGCCTGAGCCCCCAGGCCGACCTCATGCCAAGAAGAAGGGACAGGACAAGAAGAAGAGTAACCTGGAACTGTTCAAGGAGGAGTTGAGACAGTGAGTGTAATAGTAACATGTTGTGTTTTACAAGAAAGTTCAATTGTGTCTATGAGACATAGTTGTCAATGTGTACAATGAAGAATAAGAAACTGTTCAGAAGGTATTTGAGGATGATATTGTTTGAATGTAGGTAAGGGCCGGTAGGATCTATATGGGGTGGAAGGGACACCGATGTGAAAACGGTTACGACATACTCAGTACATCATTCTGAGATCATAGAAATTTTACATCGGTTATAAACCAGCTGTTTCCTACAAAAGTGCAATACCTACACGGTCAAAATGTATGGAACAGTTGATTTAAAGTAAAAGAAAAGTAACTGATGACAAATTTCTATGATCTCAGAATGTTGTACAGAATATGTGGTAGCCATTTACGTATCGGTGTCCTTTCTACCCCGTATGTTGATGAGTCTTACATTAGTTGGGCTGTGTAATTGGGTTTTTCATCAGGAATTTGTCAGAATGTCTGTCTTCTGTTATAAAGATACCAATGTAGATACCAATTTAAATTTCTCAGTAGGGGCCTGAAGTCTTGAATTGTGCTTGGTTGATCGCAATAGTCTCACCGATGTTACATGGCACTTAAACCTAACCTCTGCCAAACCATTCGGGTATTTTTATAGGCGTGATATATTATAAACATGTGGTATTTCTATTTATCAAAAGACATACTTTAGTGACTACTATTTATTGTTAAGTAAATTATGTTTTCCATTACAGGATACAGGAGGAAAGATCAGAGCGTCACAAATATAAGAATGTGTTACGTGAGCGCGGTGTGGTGGGGGTGGAGCCGTCGCTGGATATTATTCCTGATGTTGGATCGTATGATACTGGGGACCCAAATACCACTAATTTGTACCTCGGCAATCTTAACCCTAAGGTATGTTTAGCTTACAGTTTATTGAGTATTGCTTTAGGCAATATTGCTAGATTAAACAACACCTGATACAACACCAACTGTCTCATTGGTTGAGTGGCCTAAAGCGCGTCTGCTGAGCATGAGGTCCTGGGTTCGATTCCCGGGTCGGGCAAAATGTTTGTGCCCGGTTGATGGCAGTAGGCTCGCCCCCTATTACATGGGACTTAAACATAACTGCTGTAATGTGGGAGTACTTGTGCCTAACCCTTCAGAGATTACAAGGCTCGATGTTATGTAAACAACACCCTTGAAACAATAACAGTTTTGCAATAGTCCTTAATATGATAATCCTAATCTGTCATCATTTTCAATCGTTCAAATTAATTTCCCATTATCAGCAACATTCCACAGATGAAAAATTAGATGCCAGGTGTAATGGTTAGTTAGCTTGTTGATGGCAATCTAAATTGGCTCTGTCCAGTATTTGTCTACGAGTTTGACCCTTCAGAATCATCCACCAGATCCTGTACCGTGCAGGCAACAGGACATTACTTGATATTATATGGGTCTACAAATCACACCAGCTAACATTTGTTGTCACCAGCTAAGTTTGACAGTAGATCTATACCTTGAAAAGGAGTTTAATGAACTAGACAAGCACCTTAACTCCCAACAGATAACAGAACAGCAGCTGATGGAGATCTTCGGTCGCTACGGTCCGCTGGCCAGCATCAAGATCATGTGGCCGCGTTCGGACGAGGAGAAGGCGCGCGGCAGGAACTGTGGTTTCGTCGCCTTCATGTCGCGCAAGGACGGCGAGAGAGCGCTCCGGTGCATCAATGGTGAGGAGCTGTAGTACATGTGTAGTATGTGAGCAGTATCATGTGGTGTCGCTCTGATGAGGAGAAGGCACGCGGCAAGAACTGTGTAAAGGACGGCGAAAGAGCGCTCCGGTGTATCAATGGTAAAACATAGCTGAGAAAAGACTATGCAGATCAGGTCATCTGCATAGTTTTTTCGCAACTATGTTGGTTGGGGTCGGCTTCCAGTCTTTGACAATATATTTTTCTCGTATCGCCACTAACTAAATGGAAATAGCTCATACCAGTCGACCAAGTGGTAACAGAGCGTATTTAACTGGATTTACTGAACAGTCATCCTTGTCTGTACTTGACCACTTACACTAGGGCAGTAAAAATCGTCCTCACGATTACCAAATCAAGGCGTTGTCGAAGCCAGACCTTACCAATGATATGAGGGTTACTGTGCTCACGGTAAAAACGTTGCTACCGTTTCTCCTCCAGGGAAAGAGATAATGAGTTACGAGATGAAGCTGGGTTGGGGCAAGGCAGTAGTGATACCGCCGGTGCCCATCTACATCCCGCCCGCCCTGCAGCAGCCCAGCAAGCCGCCCCCGCCCTCCGGCCTGCCCTTCAACGCGCAGCCGCCCAAACATCTAGCCAATAAGGTAAAAGAACCTTCATTGACCAGAAACTGGTTTAAATGCAAATGCATATTATTGTAATTTTTTTAAGTTATTGCATTATTAAGCTGAAAACGGCTGATCGTGCAATATTTGGACATAATTATTTCCAATTCTGCTCTAAAAAAAATTATTTTTAAAAAACATTCATAATCTAGTCGCATAATCTCATCTCCGCGACAATCTATGTCGAAAATGTAAACCTACGAAGGTAACCTGAGCAGACCCAAGAGCGTGCGGGTGGCTTATACGTGACATGTGCGTGTTCGCACCAATTGTAACTATGGAAGGTGTCAGACCGACTGCGTGGTAAAGCAGTCATCATCATTTTCCTGCCCTTGTCCCATGTCACTTGAGGTCGGCGCAACACGTTTTTTTCTTCCAATCTCCTCTGTCAACCGTCACGCTATCATTCACTCCTTTAACTTTCATATCATTCCTCACACAATCCATCCATCGTTTCTTTGGTCTTCCTCTCCCTCTCCATCAATCAACGTTTATATTCATCACTCTTTTAGTCACATGCGATTCGTCCCTCCTCATCACATGTCCATACCAAGACAGTCGATTCCCTTTCAACTTTTCTGTAACTGGCGCAACTTTCAAACTTCCTCTAATATACTTTCGTGGTACTTGCGTGGTAAAGCAGTCTGACATCTAAATGCTCAAGTCGCGCGCACGCACTTGCTCCTTTCAAATAATCTACGGCAATTGACACTGCCTTGATGTAAGCGTTAAGATCTTTGAGTTAAAACTTTTCACAAGGAAATCATATTATAAGAATTCAAATTATTTTAAGATTCCCCGAGTGCGACCTGGAGAGTACTACCCGAGTGACCCAGACGATAGGAAAGATTATGAACAGGTAAATCACTTTTGTCTTGACATATTTAAATATAGTTGTACATGGATCTTTTGTCGCGTGGGCAAAATTGGAATTAACTTAGCCATCTTGTTTTTCCAATACGATTTCATAAAACACTTACAAATGTTTACAATGCCCCTCTGTCGATGTCATTCAAGCGCTAAAAGATCCTTGGAGCACTGTTAATAAGCAAATACTTTATTGCTATTAAATATTGATGTTTTTTTACAGATTCTGTCGCAATCCATAGTCAAAGTTGTAGTCCCTACGGAGAGGTAAGCTTTTCTTTCATCAATTAGACTTTTCATGCAGTTTTTTTCTGACAATCAAATATCACTACTGGAACCATTCAAATAATGTCGATAAAGATTAAACCGCCGCTAGACCTCAAGAGCAAAAAGTGGACCGCCGTATAATGGTAATTTTGTGCCGAATTGTGCCAGAACATACGAATATCTTATACCTGGGCTGGTACCACCACCTCTTATAGCAGTGTACTTTAATGTAACTTCGGCATTGGAAAGAGATGGCGCTATATAGGACGTCTTGTTCCATCTCTTTTCTACACTGATACATGGAATAACTGGCTCACTCCTGGCTTTGTTTGTTTTCACAATTTATAGGTTTGTTTAATTCTAATGTATTTTTGTTCCATTCCGCAATGATGAATCAAATAATCTGTTCCCGATCTCCAGAAACATCCTCATGCTAATCCACCGCATGGTCGAGTTCGTGATCCGTGAAGGTCCGATGTTCGAGGCCATTATCATGAACAAGGAGATGAACAACCCGTTCTTCCGGTTCCTGTTCGAGAACCAGTCGCCTGCGCACGTCTATTATCGATGGAAGCTGTTCTCTATGCTCCAGGGGGACTCCCCGAAACAGTGGTCGCTTGATGACTTTAGGATGTTCAAAGGTAATTGAGAATGTTTGGAAGTAACTCGGTTAGTATTTTAGTAACTGTCTGTATATGAAAAGATCGCGTGCCTTTTAGCTTTAATCCCGAAAACGTATGAAAAACCAAACATTTAGATCACAAAGTTATGAGCGACGTCACTAGTTAGTTTGCTTTGACCTCGCTCGTAAAACGGCGGAAACTTATCATTGCGCCTGAGCAATTTTTCACCTAATCATCATCATGTTCCTACCCTTGTGCCTTTCCACTTGGGGTCGACGCAAACAGTTTTTTCCCCTGTCAGACGTCACGGCATCATTTACTCCTTTCTCTCTGATGATGAATCAAAGAAAAAAATCACAATCAAATACTCGAGTAGAGGAAGACCAAAGAAACGATGGATGGACTGTGTGAAGAATGATATGGCTCGAAAGGAGCTGTCTGATGAGATAACGAGTAATAGAGAAGTATGGAAGAAGAAGACATACTTCGCCGACCCAACTTTTCAAAATCCCCACGTTAATCGAGGATATTCTATCTAGAATCAGAGAGATCGATACTAAGAGTGCTTGAATTAATTGCAATTTATATTTCTATTTTATCGCGCTTGTTAGTGATCCTAAGATTTCTACTACTTTTTTCTGTTTTTACCCGTGCGAATCTGTAATTGGCTCTCTGTTACATATTCAACTGTTATCCATGTGTTATAGCTGTTGGTTCTCCTGTTTATAACTAAATAAATAAAAGTGTCCATCTACAATCGTGGTTATAGTGCGTTCTGAAAATTGGCAACGCCGCAAGTAACGTTCAAATATTTCGCTGTTGTTGATTATTTAATCAATATAAATGAATGAAATTTTGAAATATTGCTAATTATTTAAGTGCAGTACACTAAAGTATTGACACTAAGTTTGGAATAAAGACGATAAGGTGGTGTACCAGTTTTAGATGTCTAAAAAGCATATGGATAATATACAAGTGCTTTTTTGCACCTAAAAGCAAATATTCAGTGTAACTAAGTTACTGCAATTTATAACCAATAAGTATTTGAGTGCAACACAAGGATATTCAAGTTATACTAGAGGTATTCATCAGAACAGGGATATATTTGACAGTTATTTGCGACGTTGCCAACTTTCAGAATGCACCCTCTTAAAGATGTGCTTTTCTTTAGGCGGTTCAGTATGGCGTCCTCCCGTCATGAACCTGTACACGGCCGGCATGCCCGACGAGCTGGTGGAGGAAGAAGACGCCAAAGAAAACATTAGAGGGACGCTGTCTAACAAGTAAGTCGACTTGAGGTCAAGAGTAAGCCCATTTAGTATAAAAAAAGTATACATGGTCAAATAAGATTTTACTATTTTATATTTTCTCTATCTTTTTTTTATTAAACATAACTGGCGAAATGTGGGTGTACTTTTTTAGGTACACCTCTGCCTAACAATTCGGGGATTAGAGGCGTGAAGTTATGTTATATTTTCTACTATTTTATGTATTTAGCGTTGCCCGACGTAATGACTCTTGAATTAAAATACTCTACGACAACAATACACAACAACAACACAACATTAACAACAACAACAAAAATATTATTTTTCCTTTTTAGATGTTTTTAGTGTGTGGGATTTTTTTTTTTTAATTAACTTACATAACTGGTGAACACGCTACCATGGACTCTATGCCCGCATTCACGCAAACATTCCGGTACGAAACACTAATATACCTCGCCCAAATCAAGTAATATGATAATAGTTGTATTTTCATAAATACCTTTTACTATAGTGATTAGGTTTTGCCAATGAAATATATAGCGCGTGTGATTTTGAAATTCAACAATCGGAAATTCTGCTTTGCCGCCGCTGAAGTATAATCTGCGCGTAGCTTGACAAGTACTTAAACACGTTACATACATAAGACGGACCCGGTACATGAAACGGTAGCGGGAAGGCCTGATCTACCCAATTTAACTAACATTTCTTTCTCCATGTTAGCCAACGCGACCGCCTAGAGGAGCTGATCCGCGGCCTCACTCCGGCGCGCTGCAGCATCGGTGCGGCCATGGCGTGGTGTCTAGAGCATGCGGAGGCGGCGCCTGAGGTATGTCATACTGTCCTAGGCGTACATAGAAAATGCTTAGATTTATTATTAGCATACGCTCGTTTGCAATAAGGATGACATAACTCAAAAATTTAGATTTTTCGATTTTGTTTGTAGTTGAATAAAAAAATAACGAAAGTAAATATGACTGTAAAATAAACCTTTCATGTTTTGATAAAAGGATTCTATGCAAAATAAATATTGGCAATATAATGAAAATATTTTTAGTCTAATTTACAGAAACGCTGTCCTAAATTTCTTATTTTTCGAGTTATGTCATTATTGTCGTAAACAAGTATGAATATGAGATACCGATAGTCTTGGACAGACATTGTAATTTGGTACTACCTACTTTAGTTAATAGTTAGACTAGAGTAATAGTTTCTATTGCAAACGTTCCGACTACTGTTTTGTTGGCCCTCCATTGTCGGCATGTTACTGGCTAACAGCTGGGCCCTAACAAGTTTACATGTGCGAAGGAGATGGAGATTAGAAATATGTTTCCGTCTCATTTACTCTGAATACTAGATCTAAAAAACGTGCCTTTGTTATTTAGTGACTTGTCTAATCCTATTATCCGTCTACGATTTTGTATGTATATCTCACAATGAATGTGTTTGTAATCTAGGTCTCAACCTGCCTGGCTGAGTCTCTCGCGGGCCAGCACACGCCTCCTCAGCGTCGCGTGGCGCGGCTGTACCTGCTGTCGGACATACTGCACAACGCGGGCGCCAAGCTCACTAACGCCAGTGCCTACAGGAGCGCGTGAGTGCCTATTCATTGTAGTCACCCACAAAAAAGTTTTTTTGTCTACCAACCTTTGTTCAATAATGCTGTGTTCATAGTGTATATAATTATTTATGTTCTCAAACTGAAATACAGCCGACCGACATTCTACGACCAAAACTGGGTACAGTTAAACCAGGAAAGGTATGCTTGGTATTCCTCATATTTCCGAAGATGTCCGATGTTTACCGAAGCGCATACTTTTCCTGGATGATCTGTGATCTAACTTCGTTTCAAAATATGTATAGTTATCGTAAGTCTCTCTGTTTCCCCCAGTTTCCAACAGCGTCTGACAGAGATAATGCGCAACTGTCACCTCGCATACACGCGCATGCCCTCACGCATCCAGCAGGAAGGGTTCCGCGCGCGAGTGACCCGCATCCTGCAGGCGTGGGCAGACTGGGCCGTGTACCCTACCGACTTCCTGCTGCACATCAACGATGTCTTCCTAGGCCACGATAAGGTGGGTTATTATAACGATATCCTAACTACTTTTTGCGTTAATGCATTACTGCAGGAAAAACTGGATTCCTTAAGCTACATATCAAAAACTTGCAACATTATTTTTCATTTAATTCTCGAAATTGTTGGGATTGTTGAAATTATTTCAACTTTCATTTAGATATGGTAATTATTTTTGATTGAATTCATTATACAATTTTCGCATTTTACGAAAAAAACGTCGTGGTGTTGAGTAAATGATATGGTTTGTTGGAAGCTGAAACCTTCATCGCGAGAGATCTGTGTGCGTGTCACATGTCTTAGTTATCTTGAATGAAACCGACCGATCGGCAAGAAAAAGCACTTAGCGGCATCTCGTTGCAATGTTATCAGTCTTAAAACACAAGTGTTTATGTATGTTACAGGAGACTGACATAGTCCCAGGGCTGGTTCCCGCAGAGGGCGAGGAGGGCAACGGGTCGGAGTCGGGCGCGTCGCCCGCGCACTCGTCGGCGTCGGAGGAGTCGTGGGACAACGCGGCGGGCGGGCCGCTGGACGGGGCCGCCCTGCGCCGCCTGGCCGCCGAGCGCGCCGGCCGCAGCCCCGACCTGGCGCCGGCCCTGCCCGCGCACCCGCTGGCCCGCCAGCCGCTCACGCCGCGCCCGCGCCCGACCAAGGTGCACGACGATATTGATGGCATACCCGGTACGTATGTGGCTTAGGAAAACTGACCGTTCTTGGAACCTTATCAGATTATGCAGATGACGTTAAAATGCCGCATCAAAAAAAGGCAAACAAAAAACAACACCAAAGTAAAAAAAAATTGAACCACGCTAAACGTTACTACGTTGGTAGCAGTGGCGAAAGATCAAAGTTGTGTGAAGCCGAAGAAAAACGTGAGATTTATATATTTTTTTCATCGCCCATTATTCTGTTTTCATTTTGACCTCATTTTCGTTATCAGCGACCACGAAAATGAAACCCACGATGATAAAACCGAAAATTTTCGTCGACGCCAAGTTCAATTCTTAGGTCGGGCAAAGTAATATCAGATTTATGCCCGGTTTATGACAATAGACTCCCCCCTATGACATGGGGTTTAAATCTAACTGAAGAAATATGGGTGTACATTCACAAGCAATTATATGATATAATGACTTGACTGTACTATGGAGTACGGTCAAGTCATTATATCATATAATTGATATCATATAATTGCTGGTCGCTTACAGGCGTGATGTTATGATTAAAGACGAGTGGGCTGTACTCTACCAAGTCCATAATTGTGCCTAGCTTTAAGCCATTTCAGATCTTGTAAACAAATATGAGTATGAGAATAAAACAATCGTCAGTAAATAATAAAATCTATTGTATTCCAGTGGACGAAGACATAGACGGCATCCCCCTAGACGTGGACAGCGAGGCGGGTCGCGCCCGAGCGGGCGGCACCTTCGTGCCGTCGCGCTGGGAGAGCGTCGACACCGACGCCGCAGAAGACGCCGCCGCGCTCCTCGCGCACAGCGACGACGACACGCCCGCGCCCACCACGCCCGTGTCGCAGCAGCAGCATGACAGGTAACCTCATTGTCACACAATCCTGCACATCCGCTGGCACAAGATATACTGACTGATGGAAAAAATATAAACACATAAACTCACGTCTTTCCCATGGGGGTAAGCAGAAAGCACAGAATATGACCTGCCACGATCCTCACATGCTCTTACATTCATACATCTGGTCAAACACGCACGCCGATTGCGAGAACTACACACCTGATTTTCCCACACTATTTTTTCCGTGCTTTAAGGTGTCTGGCAAAAATTTCCGTCGACGGGAAGTATCTGGCAGTGTTAATAATTATTTTTTATAATCTTCTATACAACATATAAAAAAACAGCAGACAGGCTAAGAAAAGTTAGTATTATTTTTACGCAACTTTAGCACCTGATATTTTTAGATAAAATTTGGTCGTCGGCACAAGTTTACGTTCACAGTACATACTAACACTACTCTATATCACACATTTTATAATCAGAAACTTATGTCAAGTGATTTTAATGACATATATCATTCGACTATTTTCAGGAGTTAACGTAACCAAAGCAATTTGTTGTGTTTCGTTATATATGTAATCAAAATCTCATGTCTTTCACAGTGAGGAGCAAGCTCTAAAACGTGAAACACTACGCGACATCGAGGTGCGCGTGTTGAGGTACGCGGACGAACTGGAAGCCGGTGCGCGAGCGAAACGCACTGGGTTGACTGCCACGCAACAGATACATCACTATCGTAGGAAACTTATCAAGAAGGTGCGTATCACAGCTTTAACTTGTCGTGAATGGGAAGAATTCTCTTTAAAATAATCAAGGACATTTTTACTCGTTTTTCTAAAGGAATAAAATCGGTAACGGTTCTAACAAACTGACCGAGACCTTGACAAATACAAATGAATGTAGAATTAAAATATATCAATTTGCGTTGACGACGCAAGGGGTTGAAGTTTGATTCATGATCGGAATACATCGGAAATGTCAGGCAGTTATCGGTATCGAAAATAAAAAATCATTAAATATTTTATTTCTCGTCAGGCGTCCCGAGAAGCAAGAGAAGCCGTAGAAGAAGTGAGAGAATCTCCAGAACCCAGGCGGAGATCACCCGTCGAAGACGACACCTACTCCACGTAAGTATACAATGCTATAAAGATATACACTATACGTATATTACATATACCTCCCATGAAAACTACAACGATGTTGATAGGCGTACATTTGGTCACCAAATACAACGATGTTCGGCAGAGGTGTACCTTTGTACACCAGCTCCAATGATCGGTAGTGTGCATTAAAACACTCGACTCAAAAGGCCACGACAGTGTTCATTTGTACCCCAACACCAGTAGTTACTAGGTCTCGAAGAATAGGCGAGTCTACCCCCGTATAAGAACAATTAAATCCTAGACTATAATTGTCACTTTTCTAACAGAAAAACCCAACAAGCTTTGCCCGCGCTGGGGCTCGCACCTAGGACTTCAAGATCCTCAGCCGCGGTTGCTACGGAGAGGTGATTTTTGCATACATAACCAAACGTTAACGTCCACTGATAATTACTTGAATCTCCTAGGTCTACTACGTTATTAGCACATCGGTAGTTATAGGTAAGGAATGCAATCTCGAAAACTTACTAGAGATGTAACGAGAACTCTAGTAAATTTTCGAGAATACGCATTATTATTAAAAATTATCTTGGTCTCGTAAGTCTCGATCGACCCCAGACATAAAACGTGAGATCTCGAGTTGCCGATCTCGACTCAAGATTACATTCCCTAGCTATAGGCCACACCATAAATAACTACTATACTATTCGAATAGTGTCCCCAACATTACGGCGAAAACCAGAACGTCCGAACACCGGAATTATTCTTATAAAATTGGGTCTTGGAAGTCAAAGGGGTGTCGCTTCGTGCAAAATTACCTAGAAACCTACTACGCAAAGAATAATATTCATTATAAGAAGATAATTTTACTTATTAATAGCAATATAGCAAATCCCTTGCCTACATGTAGAAACTGCGTTCACATAACTTCTCTCGCATTTATGACTGTTTTCTCCAACACCAAGCGACAATTAAGTACGTAAAAGCGTTCTGTCGGATTTAACAACGCTCAGTTCAGCGCCAAGAGTAAATTAGGGGTCGTCCTTTAATCAAGTGAGGCTCGAAAGGGGGGGAGGGGGTTTGGAAAAAATCACATGGTAGTGAGATATCACGTGTATTTACTTTTTCTTTGAACGCGCGATTTCTAAACCGAAAAGCGGCGCGTGACCTTGACATTTTTATCACGGTGCTTTTTTTCCAGAATTAAGTTATATTATACCTGTTAACCTATATTAAAAGATAATATTCTGATTTTTTTAAGATACTTTGTACCAAAAAATAACACGTGATTTTAGGGGTAGTTTAAAAGCTCACCACGTATCACCATGAAGGAGGGGGTTAAAAAGTTGCTAAAAAAACATCTCGTGATTAATGGACGACCCCTTACAACAGTGTAATAATATTTAACCATTCGTTTAGGTTTTGCTTAGTGTTTACCGATTACGGGCATTATTGTAATTTCATAGTCGAATCCTAGTTTAGGAGTATGCACTCTTGTTTAAACTTAGATATTGAGCTAATTGAAGGGTTTTTGTTTTACAGAGCCTCATCTAAGAAGTCGAAGAAATCTCGTGAACCTTCGTTATCACCACCGTTACCGAAGCGAGGCCGTTACAGGTAACAATGGTTTTTTCAGCCATTTTGTTGTCACAGTTTGAGTAAGTAAGAGCTGTTAAGGCCACATCACAAATCACTAAATGCGTTTTTAAACAAACAACACAAATATAACGCGTTTAGCGCTAACACATTTAGGTATTTTTTGGTGCAAGCTGGCCTTAGGTTGTCAATCATAAATAAATCGTTTTTTTTTATTACAATAAAGAATATACTTCGCTTTCAGCCTGTCTATCTTACAAAGAAAAATCTTTTATAAAAATTCAATTTTTTTAAAACTGTGTACATTAGTTGTAAAACTTTCATTTTATCATTCCTCAGTGATCGCAAGTCAAGATCACGCTCAAGATCGCGCGAAAGAGAAAGAGAACGCGAGCGGTCCCGCGAGAGAGAGCGAGAAAGAGAGAGGGAGAGGGACCGAGACAGGGATAGGGACAGTAGGCGGCGCCCACGGTCGCCAGCCACGCCCCCTCATCACCATCGGAAACATAGCAAACACGCCAAGTATAAGTACTGAGCGAGAGATGTGAAATGTACTGACTAATGTATTTAAGCAAATAAATATACTTATAATAAACAAGTTTCATTTATTTACTACAATTCAATCTGACATGATTATCAGCTTTTAAAGCAGTTGACGTCCATTTCAGTTGTTTGTCAAAATCCGCGGCCGCCAGTTAGCAAATGATGCTGAGAGGCGAAACGATAGATTGTAGATCGGTCGTTCTAAATTCAAAATATTTGAAGGTAAATTTTGCTATTTTAAAAAGAAGTCAAGAAAAGTCGGTTTAGTATTGTATAATTTTATTTAATAAACATTTTATTCATATCGATATAAAATTATAATAAAACTCATAAAACACCTAATATCATTGTCTAAACAGTACAAAACATTCTGATACAAATTAATTGAGAACACAAATTATAATTTATTTAGAATAATAATCTCATAATATATTTTATTACTCCCTGATGCAATAGTAACTAAAATGATCATTATAAAAAGAAATAAAGTTAAAAAAAAATCATACAATGTCAATAAAAATTGATTTTGTCACTTGAAATTTTAGGATGTTTGAAAACTGAATTTAACCAATATTTCTGAATTAGAAAATTAAAAGGAATGACTTTGACTTGGAAGTTAGTTTTCCAACCAATGTAATAGTCAAAACTTACTTTACTTAAACTAGCTGCATCCGGTCAGACTGGAAGTCGACCGCAACATTGGTGGGAAAAAGCTAGGCTAAAATGATGACCTTTTTAGGAAGTTTCTTTATTTATGATAATGGTTCAGTTTACAAACAGCCCAGCAAACTAACATATTACACATAAGACGCGTACCCTACATGACTAGCTGCTCGCTGGTACCACCAGAACACAGTACTAACGCAGACGCATCCACTTGGTAACTAAAACGATTACGATTACATGTTCATAGTATTTTCGCTTATAAAATAATATTCTAAAAGTGTTTTAGGGTAGAGATAGATGTGAGCGTAATTTACGTCGTTGAAAATGACACCAAAACTAGGTAGCTGTATATTTCATAAGTTTAAGGTGCGGACACAATGCGGAAACGGCTTGAGCTCTTTTTGACCGGCTCAAGCCGAATCGCGTCTATAAGACAGTGTGAGTGACCACATTGTCTTATAGACGCGAGGCGAAACTATAGATTGTAGCTCGGTAAACGCCTTGAGCTCTTTTTGACCGGCTCAAGCCGAATCCGCATCTATAAGACAGTGTGGTCACTCCCTTAGTAAGAAAAGTTAGCCGAACACTCACTTGACTCATTTTGAGCGACGAAAATTACTTGTTTTCTACCGTCCCCTAATAGTAAATCTAAATGAGATGGTCGAAGTATGATTTTGTCTGCTTGTACGTGTTCATAGAACGCAGAATATAGCTTTTACAAGTAATTATTGCAAGGATTCTCATAATGCATACATTATACTATTCAGGTATAACATAACGGTATATCTTTGTATGTTAATAAAGCTCCTAGCATTATTGATAGCCTCACAAGCGTTCAACTGCATTTCTTACAAATTATATACATAATAACTTTGATTATTTATTTAAATTCATTGATTTGTGATTCTTATTCAACACTACTTAAAATATTTTACACAAGGCGATCGCCTATACAATATAATACTGAAAAACGCATTGGGGAGAGATAACACAAAATAAACCTTCAACTATTGTAAATAAAACAGATATTTGTTTGAAAATCATAGCCTTTAGTGTACTTAAGGTTTAATATATTTGGACAGTATACAATGTTAAAAACGTTACTTCTACATAATTTGACGTCGACCTATTTGTCTAATAAATGTGATTACATGGTTATGTTTGCTATGTGTACCCGTAGCACAGGAATGTACAAAAATATAATTATTCGAATAATCACAGACTATCATAATTGATGTATTCAGTTCTAGATTGAGTAATGGAGACTAATCTCATAGTTTTATTACCTCGACAGACTTAGTATTCTGCAAGTTGGCAACATTGCAAAAGAAATCAAAGCAGCGAAATTTTTGACAGTTATTTGCGAGGTTGCCACCTTCCAAAACGCACAGCCTTAAGACTGATTCCCACAGGTTATGTATCTTTAGCTATATACTTACGCTTAAATAATGTGTGTGTATCTAATGCTACCTCTACGATGTGGTTGTGGACGTGTTGAATCAAGTGTACAGCTAAAACGTAACCTGATGGGAACTAGCTGATTATTTGGTGGCAAAAGTCTAGTTCTGCAAGTATTATATAATGATTCCATGCTTTTTTTACTCAAATTTGATAATGAAAAGTGACTGTTTGGATGTTCTAAGAGGTTTTTGGTCCCCCGGCTATTCAAAATCGGTCGAGTGAGAAAAAGATCTAGGTAGGTTAAACACAGATGTTTACTCAGATTATTAAATCAACAGAATTAGACTTAGGCCATAGATATCGTTAAGTTGGCTAAAAATGTTGGCTTCCATAATAATGGCCAGGGATTGTGTGGACAATTTGGCATGCATTGCTACTAAATGACGATTTAATCATTTACGAACATTTAGGACTACTCGCCAATTTAACTTGCAGGCAGTGAAAATTTTCAACTTCGATAACTCGAGAGATAATTAGTTGTTATACATTGTTGAAAGTCCTATTAACGAGTAGTTTACATTCCTTGGCAAACTGAGGGGATGGCACTATTTCTAACCCGAAATCTCGGTAACATTCCACTAAATAATTATACAATTATACTTAAAATTGTCTATGTCATCCCCGTATTCGAACCCTTACTATACGCGTGACAATACTTAATAGTTATGTACGCCTTTTAAATGATTAATAGGAATTTAAGCTAAGCTAAGGCTGTTCCTAATGATTAGGAATAAAATCTCTAAGAGAAGCTTACGGGATGAAACGTGGATTTAATAAGAGAATATCTAATATCAATACTTATTGAAAGGGGAAGTTACTGAAGAAGAAGACATTCAATTCACAAAAGAAATGTGAATTAGGTGCATAGGTTTTAAAAAAATGGAAATACAGTTTAAGTTGCAAAAGAACATTGAAATTTTTATCCAATGCTTTTTGAACAATCATGTTTTTTTGAAAAACAGTAAGATTAACATTCACAAACGTTGGGAAATAAATTAAGCTAATTAAATCCCCGTCTCATCACGTAAGCGTTGAAATAAATTCGGTTACAACAATAACAGTACTATGTTATTACATGAAGGCCATCTTCTAGCAGTATACTCACACTATCACACAACTGTCATACTTTGTTCATTGGTCTACTTATAGCGCTAGTAAGCTTAACCGTCAACTTATTTTGTGACCATTTTAAAGCCAAATCGTTTGAACAAAAGTGGCAAAAAGTTAACAGAAGTAAGAATCTAGATTAGATTAAAATAGCTAAAAACACAACAAAAATTGAGCCACTTCTATGCAAACGGCATCTCATACACAATTACGCTCACTAGCGCCATTTAACACTTACCGAGGAATTCCCGAACTAAATATCTTAGAACTCCGTGAAGCTACACACTGCGTGTCTTTTACGATAAAATCTATATGTTTCATTACTTAATACTTCATAATCATTGCATAAGATGAGTGATTTTTAATATTACTTACTAATAACTACTTAAGTCATATACTAGGCCTACAGGTTACCTGGGATGGTGCCTGAAGTAGCCAAGCGGTGTTGGGCATGGTGACATTCTTAATTTGATTGTTCCTAAAATTATCTTCCAACGCTACTAATTTTAGTAGCGTTGGAAGATTCCCTTATTATGCTATGCCAATACTTGATGATTAAGTAAAACCGATTCTTTTTCAGCTTATGGTTATTTAAGAATATTGACATGTGTGGTGAAGCCTACCCCCGGAAATGTGCGCCAGCTCCCTACGCAATGTATCAGATTTTTAACCTAATCAAATTTACTGTATGCTCCTACATCTAGGTTATAAGTGAATGATGTGGTCTCCTATATATAGAAGCGCACACTTGTACTTGTCCCTGTTTAATGTATACTTGCATGAAATTGTGTAGTTTCTGTTGGAGATCCAATAAATCAGAAAAACCTACCTTAATACTAATATTAACATGATTTAGGAAAAAATATAAATATAATTTTATCGGCTTAGGGTAATTTTGAAAAAATCACTTTAAAATCCCCCCCTCTCGCACCGCGCCGTTACCTTAGGCACTAGTTAAACAGTAGGCCTGTAGTTCACCTACATTTTTGTTAGGCCCACATGTAGAATGTATTATTGATATTGCTTTTACAATGTATTTTGGATTCAGTAATGGAATGTCCATGTTTTTATTCCAGTCGATTTTCTAATAGTTAAAATAATCCAGGTACAATATTTAGGTCGTAATTTAAAATGCAATTCGATTAGAAAATAATAAAATATTTAAAGTATTTAACATAATAATATTCAAGATATGTCTTTAGAAAATAAATCCTATAATAGTGCTGCCATCTTTCGTTTTCGTGAAGAATCGTTGTATGATTTATTAATCTCTTAAGAAATTTGTTCTTTTCAGTATATTTATAAATTTTAGAGATCAAACATTCGCTAACTAGATATTATCGAGATGAAGTTGTCTTTTAAAATTGTATTTTTAACATTCCATTTGCAGTCCCTTAGGCCATGGAACTCTGCAACAATCTACACAACTATCTATTCTACTGGACGACAAACATAGATTCATGCCTCCTTTGTATCTACGACTCTGCTTACCTTCGCTATAATTCAACTGTTTATTAAAACTATCACGAGTCACAACAGTCAACAATTTGACAAACATTCGAGTAACTACTGTACAAGGATCTATTGGCGCGTGGCTAAAATTGGAACGAACGCTGCCATCTTGATATTTCAATATAATTTCACAAACGATACATTGATGCCATTCAAGAGCTGAATGATCCTTGCACTTACATCATAGTAATAGGTACATACTTTCATAAGAATGTATAATTTGACTCTTAATACGGACGCCTGCATTATACTAGACAATGTTTGGAGAAGTCGCGGTCATAAAATGTAAGAGCGAGACGACACTAGAGATATTACAAATTCAGTTAAAAATATTCACCATTCACATGCTGTATAACCGTGACTGCCCCTGAACGTTGGCTTCCACTATTGATACACCTCCTTTCTATTGTATTGAATGTTTATGTCAAAGGACGCGAAATAATGCAGGCATCTGTACATACTCGTACAATAGACTGCCATAACACCTGTATAGTTCAGCATATTTTCTCAAATCCGTGTCAGTTCAAATTGTACCTTCATAATAAGCATATTGTCATCTACAAGCATGTGTATGGCGGTAGTATCCCCGCAGTCACCTCCAAGCCCTGCGCTGTGGTCGCGCGGGGTACACTGCGTGCGTCGGAGTGGCTGGCGTGCGCGGCGCGGGCGGGCCGGCCGGGCACGCGGGGGCTGGTCATCTCTTGCGGACGACCCAGCAGCGGATGCGCCCGTCACTGGGGAGGGGAGGGCGGTTGTAGATGGTGTGTGGTTGGTGATTGTTGTTAGTAATGATAAGGTGGTTATTACACTTATCGACGCGGGTTTGGCTTGAGCCGATCAAAAAGAGCCATTTAAGTCCGCCCGCTAATGTCCACGTAACAAAAGCAAAAAAGTCGCTATCAAGTTTTGGTTCTGACAACGGGACACGACCCTGCGTCGATCTTTTCGCTTTTATTGAATGGACATCAAGTTCTTTCTGATCGGAACATGCTGATTCTGCGTCGATAAGTGTGGTGACTTCCTAATGACAGTGGAAGCACAATTTGAGTTCAGATTTTTTGTGTGCGTATTAGTGCAGATGAAGTAATTACAAAATGTATCTTTGAATCTTTTGTATTAATTTTTTGATAATGGAAAAAATGAGAAATTTAGTGTGAATTACAATATTGTGCCTCCACCCTTTGCTGGCAGCATATTTAATGGAACAGGGTTTGACACAGAAATTAGTAAATATATACTTTAACTTTTCCACCAAAAGATGGCAACTTGAAATAATTAATTATTATATGTATATTTTAAATAACTATTTATATTGAGTAAAGGGGTAAGATTCAGGATGAAAACAGCTAAGAAAACTACTCACAACATTTAAAGCTTAGGTAATAATAATTATTGTACAACCAATTAGGAACATGTTATAAACATCAGAAATGGTAGAAAATTGTTAGTAACTAAAAGGAAAGCTGTAGAACAATTGAATAAAGTTAGAACAGGGGAACACTCAGAGGAAAAACATCGATTGATACATTGAAAGGACTCTTTAACAGCAGTTTTACACCAACTTTATTATTTTTAATTTGGTGTAAATTATACTGCTATCAGTGCTTTTAGATATGTATGCCATTAAAGAGTTTGGTTAAAATGGGGTTAATAGGGACGCAGAGGTGTATCGAGAGAAAAATTGAAAGGCATTTTTATGTTAATTTACCTTTTGAACGCCAGAGCATAAAGTTACGCGCGTGCCCTCCACGCCAAGTCACAATTTCACCTACCATTTTATCACATATTTGTGTCTTTTGGCGTACAGGGCACGCGCTTGCTTGTCACGTATATGTGAGTATGGCATTGAAAAGATTAAATTAGTTGTTATTTGTTGCCTATACGGACTTTAATTTCTTTATTAAATACAAATTTTGATACACTTTTAATAACCATGAATTCAACATAGAACATCCTTTCAAAGTTCAATTCGATTTACCCTCACATCCCAATCCAGCCCGTTTAAAATGTTAAGTCAAGAGCGAAGCGCAGTTTTGCCTGAGGGAGTGAGTGGGGGGTGAAGCGGCGGCGCGTGCGCAAGCGGACGGTGCGACACACCAACATATCACACTATTCATTGGTAATGCGTCCTGCCTGAGTTGCTGAAGTCGGCTTCCAATCGTCGGATGAGATCTTATTGCTCCTAATAGGCCTCCTAGTAGTTTTTGGCTATGAATACGACGCCTAAAAAGAATGCGGTTTTGTCAGGGGACGCAGAACTAAAATATTGTCTACGTTTACTTAATTAGCAAGAATACACTGCTTGACGGTGTATAACTTACCGACATTTTCTACATAAGTAGGTATAAAGAAACAGATACAGTACTTTTTGTCTAATACTACATAAAAATTCACTACATTCCTCCATGAGTGGCAAAAATTATAGGACCCAAAAACCCAAAAACTCCAGAGCACCACCTGCCTAACACTACCAAAGACTACTATGTATAGTATCTTATACATCCATAAATACCACAAAAAAAAAGAAAAGATGCTTCCTATTAAGTCCTAAATATGTATAGCTTCATAGTTTAGCACTGATGAATGAAAATTCAAACTACATGAACAAGCTAAGTATATTAGTTGCCGTTCTGTCCAATAGAGTAATGAAACTATTACCTGGCCTCTTATAGAAGAAATGAGAATAATTATTATGCGATACAAATACGTGAATATGAAGTTTGATACATAAAATACGTAAATGTAGCAAGTATTACACTCGGGTTTGCTCTGGTTAGTGATAATTTAGCGACATCTAAAGCTATGGTACAAAATATTGGTTGTAGGAGTGTGTGTAGTTGCAAAGTGCTAGGTTGTGTAGATACCTACCATTTGTGTGTGGGTTAAGGTGAACTTTCATTGGCAGTCATTCAAAGTATGAATAAATGTGTTGTGTGTGTGTGTGTGGCAACACAATTTTACATTATAGTGATTTAAGATCTACAATGTACAAGGTCAGATTTAAGATCTACAAGGTTTACATGGTGGATGGTACAAGGTGGAATTCCCTGCCTGCGTCGGTGTTCCCAAGTTCATATGACCCCATTCTATTTAAGTCGCGAGTTAATAGGCTTCTTTTGGGGTAGCTCGTTCCATCGTCGACTTTATCTCTGTCCTCAGGACTAGATTGAGGTCAAGAGTAAGCCCACTTAGTATAAACAAAAAAAAACAATTTATTTCAACGTCAACAATGTATCGTACGGGGTGGAAGGTACACCGACGCGAAAACGGTTACCACGTATTCAGTACATCATTCTGAGCCGACATTTTTCACCGGTTATAAAAAAAAAAATGCTGTTTCCTATAAGTGCAATACCTACACGGTTAAAATGTATGGAACAGCAGTTTTTTTTTTTACCGATTTTTACCATCATATCACCACAATATCACCCCGTATAGTCCTGTTTGAAACTGATGTTTTTTTTCCAATTCAACAAATCTCTGTATACCAGTTGAAGTGGATTCTCGAATTACTACTACTACTAATTAATACTCATAAAATGTCTCTAGTTGTAGTGCAAAATATTTATCCAAGATACAACCAATTATGTTTAGATGTTCGGAATCATAATCTTCAATGCAGTATAAATACCTGTAATGCAATGAAAACCGTGCTTTGCCATGTCTGCCGGCACTTGATATGTGCATATAAATGTACTAACATATTGCATGTATGTATATTTATGGATAGTTTTATAAAATATGTGTGTTTGTATGTGTGTGTATGCACCTGTGGTCGCTCACTGCTCGACGGTGATCCGCCAGGCGCGCACTTCGCCGCCGCTGCAACACACTCACGGGTTACCAACATACTGTAGTCGTACAAGAATCTTCAGGCGCGCGGTCAGAATTGGTACTAACACCGTCATCTTTTTTCAATACATTACAAAAATACAGGTTGGAAGGGACTTCGACGTACAAACAGTTACCATGAATCAGCAAATAAATCTACAACAGCGTCAAAAATTTCGTAGGTTATTTAAAAGACAACTGTGTCCTACAAAAGTGCAACAGCAAATACCTACAAGGAAAGCTAGGTACCTAGGTAGGTAGAAATGACGTCACTTGAATCATCACCATATTTCGAAATGTACCTATGTACCTACACGTTCAAATGGTGTTTTTTTTTTTTAAAGAACCGTCTAAAAAATGTTTAGCTCCCCGGAGTTCTAGATTCATTGCCGTTTGTGCATTGATGTCTTTTCCACCCTATATTAATCATCAGTGTCCTTCTGTGAACAAGATTCGTGGGCCAAAAGGTCCTTATACTTACTCTTATCGTTATGACGACATTGTTACTTTTCAAATTACGAATGTTTTCTACACAAGAATTATCAGTTAAAATTATACAGAAGTGGTATCTAAAAGATGTTGAGAAACAAAATATTAAACAATGATTATTATCACTTCATATTAGTCCCAGTTACTATTTAAATAAACATGGACCATTAGTGATCTAAGTAGTTTAGTCAGAAATGTTTATTATATTTCTAGGTATTCTTATATTTTTACGTGATATCCAGGTAACGTTACGTGATTAGTTAAACGGCCTCATTTCATGTAGAGCGTGTCCCAACAGTACGAAAATTATAATTATGTTGATTATGTTACGAGGCCGGTCTAGGAAGAGGTGGCGAGGTTACCGGGCCGCGCATCACGGAGGATGGGTCAAGGTGGCACAGGGTAAGACTCGTTTAACTAACCACCCAGTATAGGTTAATACGACACGCCCTTAAAATGACATGAAAATAAGAAGTCAGTAAGTAGAGTACTCACTTGCCCGCCGTGTAGAGCGCGCGCAGGGTGGGGTCGGGGTGCGCGCGCAGTGCGTGCGGCAGGTCGGGCAGCGGCGCGGGCGGCGCGGCGGCGCGCAGGGCGGCGCTCCACAGGCGCAGCGCCGCGTCGCGCCCGCAGCTCGCCACCAGCGCGCCCGCCCCGCTGCCCACCACGCACACGCCCGTCACCCAGCCCTTGTGGGCGTTCATTACGCCCTGGGTAAACAAACAGTATAATAACAATAGATAAGTGTTCGATTCTGAGATTTACACTGAACAAAATATCGTACAAGGAACTTAAAACTTTTGATGAGGGTAATTTAAAGCACTGACATAAGAATTAAAATTATACCTTCGAGCGGTGATGCGTAAAGTGCTACGTCATCATATCATAATAATCCTTATGCTTCGTCATAATATGACAATTCTAGTAGGCAGCTTTAACTTCAGTACGACTTACATGTGTGAGCGTATGGTCTGTCAGACTCCAGCGCTTGAGACTAGTATCTCGTGAAGCGCTGTACAGCGCTGCGTCGTCGTGGCACAGCGCTAGAGCTTGCACTCCGTCGTAGTGCGGGGGCTCTAGCAGCCAGCGGTTACTGGCTTCCCAACTACCTACAATTTCAAAACATGACAGGTTAATATCAGTGGAGACGTAAAATAAGACAATACTAGTCGAGAAAACCAAGATTGGAACAAAGATTGCGAGGGTTGATCTCGAAAACCGACTATATCAGGACTGAAATCGTCCTAAATTGGATTTAAATTGATGATGCGATCGATCATGAGGTCACGTCGCAATATACCATAGCGATGAAGGTTAGTATGAGAGATTACATTGCACTGCATTAGCAGCGAACGGTCTTGACATTAAAAGGGGCAGGTAATAAGTTATTGTCAATATCTTGCTTGCAGGCTAGATTTTTTCATGAGCATTTAAGACCCTATCCTCAACAAAAAACATACCGTTATCTTGTGGCAGCATGTCCAGGGTTCGCACGTAGTGGTCCTTGGAGCCGGTGGCTACCAGGTCGCCGCCCGCCGCGCGTCCCACGCTCAGGCACATCACCGCCGCCGCGTGGCCCGTCCACAGCTTGGACACGCACTCCATCCTGCATCATAACAACACGTACTTCAGAATATGAAGGATTCAAAGTTTAAACCCTAGCAGATCTTCAAAATATACCCCTCTAACAGTGGAAGAATGTAAGAAGCTAGAATCAAGACCCATTTGCGCCTTGAAGGTTTCGTCAGCACAGTAACTTTTTGATGATGAGGTAACAATTTAAAGCGCTGACAATATATCGATATAATATATAAAAATGAATCTCTATTTCCCTTGGTCATGGCATCACGCACGAACGGCTGGACCGATTTCGCTAAAAAAGTTTCTTAGGTAGGTAGTGGGTAGGTAGTAGGTAGATAGGTGGTAGGTAGGTAGTGGGTAGGTAGTAGGTACTGTAGGTAGGTGGGTAGGTGGTAGGTAGTAGGTAGGTAGTAGGAAAAGGTGCATTGCAACGCATGCCGGGTACAGCTAGTACAGGATAAATAAATATGACATTCATATCCAATTTATACACTTCAGTTTTATTTTGGCAGATTTGTCGAATGACAACTTCAGGAGATCAATTCGGTCTCACTCATTTAGAAAGAGTCAGAAAATGTATCATAAGCTACTGACCCATAAAATTTGTATGTAAAATATTATAACTTACATGCGCAGATCCCATAGCCTCAGTTTGTCTCCTGCAGCGGTGTACAGCCGATGGTTCTGTGTCAGAGCGAGCGCCGTGACTGCTACCTCGCCGCCCACGCCGCGGTTAGCGGGACATGGACCCGTCGCGCCTGACGACCTGGTAGACGAGAATGAAAGAAGACACATTATTAAAATTAGTCTAAAGTGACACATTTGTGTAGGAACCTACGGATGTGAGAAAAAAAAATGTCAGTCAAATGTAGATAAAAACAGACTTCTCCTTACCACAGCGTAGTGACGGGCGTCCTGGACCTGGTATCAAACATCCTGACAGCTGCTCCTGCGGCTGCCAGTACAAGCCGTGAGCCTCTAGCATCAGGCTCGCCAGCTGCTAGCGCTCCCACACTGCCGCCGCACCAGCCTCGCCACGCCTCTGTGCCGGCTGTGAAGTCCCAGCCGCGGACTGTGCGGTCTAGAGGACAAGAGAGTACGGTTAGACGGAAGATGTAAAGCTATGGTGCTTACCGTATGTCAAAAAAACAAAAATGTAGTACGGGTTGTCTTTGATATGACAAACAATATCAATTTAAATACATAAATAAGTAGCAATTCAAAGATAGATCCTTGATAACAATCGTCTAGTGATAAAAACATAATAAAAAAAAGAAATAACCGTTTCCGTTAATATTAAGATTGAGACAGAGCAGAGGAGGCAAATTTAATAGGGAGTTAGTTTATTTGATTCCAATAATTTAGGAGAAGTGTTTTAGCGAGGCTATTATTTTGCTCACCCACTCCGCCGCTGTACAGCATGTTCGTGGTGGATGCGAGCGCGAGTGCTGCGCCCGCGTGTCCCTCGGCCACGTGCGTGCACTGCAGCCATGCACCTGTGTTGCTGCCGCCACTGCCGCTTACTCGCTAAACAAGACATAGACAACTATTAACACACCCCTTTTAAGTAAAACTTAAAGTATTGCCATCCATAAAGAGATGAAGACCAAAGAATAGATGGATGAATTGTGTGGTAGATTATATTATGACTTAGAAATAATTAACTTAGAGATAGCCCCTAATAGGCGACCCAGAATCAATTGGGATAAGAACACTAACAAGGAAACAACCCACATTACCCACCTTCAAAAGAATTTCCTTGACAACTCCTTGCGGCGTGTTATCATTTCCTGCGCCTGCCAGCCTCAGGAACACGTCGTCATCTCGCGCACGTCGCGACGCGCCCGGCGACGCGGGCGGCGTGCCCACCGTCGCGCTCGGCTCTCTGCGTTAGTGAGCCAGTTAGCAAGCGGGAACATGGGAGGTAAGGATTGTACATGAAGAAGCCGTGGCCGGCTTAGCGTGAACATTGTGAAGTAGTTAGTACCTGTGAGACGTGCTTAAGCCCAATTTAAAACATATTGACGGTGGAAATTTTAAAAGCCTTAAGGTATTGGATTTGCAACGTTAGACTCATTACCGAAATTTGAAAATCAAACAGCATACTCAATATCCCTTACGACATTTCAAATTTCCTCCTATCTGTAATTGTCACGATTGTGCTCAAGTTAACTAAAATGGCATTCAGATCAAGTTGGTTGGTTGGTATTAAAAAGTTTGTTTTATTATTTTCATGACGATTATGTTTCAATTAATTTATTAGATCAATTTATTTGGTTTTAAATGAAACATGGAATTTTTAAGAATAGCTGAATATTATGGCATAAATTGGAGGATGCCTTGGTCCTGAAATGGATTGTGAATGGCTGGATTGGATTAAAATGATAATATTTTGATTATTACCTTATTAACAGATATGAATATTAAAATTGGAATTTTCGTTAAGGAATTTCAAAAGCTAGAATTTTTAGACTATTAATAGGACATCACAACATCAAATGTAGCAACAAAACTAATGGATCAATGGGCCATGATAGGGCACAATCGTAGCCATGCCATGGGGATGGATTACAAATGAGAACATGGACCACAACACAAAAAAAGATACTTACAATGTCTTTGGTTCGAAGCGCAAAACTATTCTTGATATGAATTTTCATCTACTTGTTACTTGATTGTCATGTGTTTTTCTACTGGTGTTTTAAGGATAAAATGCTACAATAATTGTTAAAAACAATTCAAGTGTATGTGAATTGTGTGTAAAAAAACTCCTTGCTAGTGCCACTTATAAAAAACTGGTGCAAATACTAAATTAGTTTACAAAAATAAGATATTCATTCTGTTTTATTAGCGCAAAAAAAGATTGAAGAATTCATAAGAATATGGAGAGATTAAAATCCATGCACATGGGGAATACTAACGATTTGTTGTCTATTTTATTTTATAGCTGTACAAGAATGATAGTCCGCGGCGTCTCGAGCGGCAAAAAACCTTGTAGCTCTGTTTATGGTTCATTTAATTTTGTTGTTGTTTGTATTCATATTTAGAATTATCCTAAAATATTTATCCTACAGTTCATGGGCTATAAATTATCTTTTTAGCCCATATACAATTTCGTCAAACTTTTGTCTAATACGCGGTGGAAGAACGTCGTCAAACAAAACTTCTACCAAGGACATGACATAAAAGTTCTATAACTGTACCTCTCAAGAAAAGGAGGTCTGTGGCCCAGTATTATGAACATTATAGACAAATTATATATGTATACGTACATTATCAAAATGTATAGGTCAGCTAATGCGTTTTTAATAACAGTTGAAAAAGGCCAGTCATGTACTGAGTCCACAGTAAATCTTTGTGTCGCGATGTCCATCCCACCGTGTATATTGTTGCTAATGCTTCATCATGCAGTATATAGCGGGGGTGCGTCATGCCGGTAGCAAACAAAACACAAGCTGAATTGCATCTATTTATTGTGCCTACATAATATTCATATACTTGGTACATACACTGTACTCGCAGATTACAAACTATACGAATACTTGACTTGATAGATTATCGAGCGCTTCGTTAAGTCAACTGGAATGGCACAAGTACAGTCAAAGAATAAAAATATTCACCACCCCAAGGTCCAATTGCTGGCATATTTCTGATTAAATAAAAATCTTGCGAAAAAAATTGTAGGAATAGATAGTTAGCTGTCTGTATGATAATTTCCATTCAGAAAGATGATATAAAAATACTTAACAAATGACACGATGTTTTAGAAAAAAAAGTGTTCTATACAACCAAAGTTTACTTTTGGAAGCTGTGTGAAGAAATTGAATTTTAATTCTGATCAACATTTTTAGTCCGCGACTGTACGCGTGCACTTTTGATGAAAATTAATAAGACAAGCATCTGTATAGTATGTAATATGTATTTTATAACCAATTGCAGAGTTAAAGCTTACGTTACACTTGTGACGATATACTTAGAAACTACTTCGATATAATACAGTCAAATGCATGAAGCTAAACAATTCCTTTGGATTAGTATTATTAATTAACATTTTATGCACTTTTTAAATGCAAAAGTTCCCTTAAAACTACACTGAAGCTTGGAAGATAATTTAGTTTTACAAAATTAGATCGTAAGATCATCACAGAAAAGTTCAAATCGCAGCTGCGTAGAAAAATCTAAGCGGTATCAAGCGTCTTTAGACATTTTTGGTTCGATACCCGTACCTACGTTTAGAGCCTAAAATATTGTACTTTTTTACATTTCAAAGTTTCGAGTCAAACAGTTAATATTTTAGCTTAATCCTAGTGTTTATTCACATAGTTATATAATGTATTTTCAGCGTAAATATGGACGCGTACGTACGTATAATACGAACGCATCTATAAATAATTAACACTGTCTCGCCGACTTTTTTTTTGTATTTAATACAACCCTACTTTTTCATGGTTTTAGAAATTATGCGTGATTAGTTTACAAGTATTATTACGAGCCATGTTATTAATATAAATAATTGACATAAAAAATTCTAACACATTAATATTTTGTACTTAGATTAGAACCTCACTGTGCAAGTCTCAAATAATACTTGAAAATGTCACATTCATCTCCAAAACCATGACAAAAGGCGTCGATATAAAGTCGTTAATACGTAGAAGAAGCCATAAATAAGTAGTAAGCATGCAGAGCGTCGTAGGACGCGGGCGGGCGACGCGTGGGGCGCGGCGGGGGCGGGGGACTGTCAGTCCTCCACTATGGACAGCTCGGTCAGCAGGCTGCGGGAGAAACTGGCGTCAGGCGCACGCCCGGCCCACCCACCGAGCGCCATCACCGGTACCCGGACAGTTATATGTGCAAACTCATCTTGTATACTAAGGTTTGCGTGCAATGAGAGGCGGACCTATTGCCATCAAGCGGGAATCAGTTCCGGCTCCGGGCCGCTACTGAGTTTTTAATGGAAAAATCCGATAGAACTTTGCCAGGCCTGGGATTAAATGAGTAAGATAAATTCAGGGATCACAGGCATGATACTATGTTACGTTAGTTTTGGTTTAACATACTTTCTATTTTGTTTAAGAAATGCGGGATAAGACCGGTGTTAATTGAATACATCAACATTTTAATCATTTGCACATATAACTAGACGGTAAATAATAATACAGGTTTTCTTAAAATGAACTTAGTAATTATGGTATAAACGCCAATGTACGTAGCGTGGTCATAAAACGTGGGAGCGAGACAACACGAGGACATTCACTTACAAAATCGCCCGGTTTATTGCGTGACCGTCAATCCTACAAGTCATGTATTAGTTTAACATCTGTCTTTCACTCGAAATGAGTGCGAGCGAGAGAGAGAGATGAAAATATCAAATTCTTTTTTTTTAAGTAAACCTGTAGTAAACATTATTCTTTCTATAATAAACGTACAGATACATGTTCCAGTTCTATATAAAACTCCATAAATGTCTACCTCACACCAACTAGAGTGTAGCACATACCCAAGCAGTGTACCATGCAGAAAGGGACGCGATATCGCACATATACCAGAGTGAAAGAGACAGACATATTTCTAACTACTCAACTCAAGCTTTCATTTGATTGTTAACTTTGGGCCACTTTTTCATCGACAGACATCTTTTATTCCAGGAATAATATTGACGTATGACAGTTTTTTAAACGTAAAAATGTTTTTCGAATCAAGACATCAAGACGAGTGAAAAATCAACCCTAAAAAATAAAGAAATAACCAATTCCCAATCATAATAAAATAATATTTATACGATTTCATAATAAAAAAAAAACATTGACAACACCTTTGAAACGCTTACAACGAACAACTAAATATTTCAGTGATTTAGTTTAAAGATTGTGATGATTAATACTAAGCGAGTATCTCAAATAAAAAACAAAAAAAATATAACACGACACATATCTGCGATAAGTGTACAGTTGCGGAATGAAAAGGTTTAGCACTGCTTGACAAAAGTAGGTGACATATGTGCAACATATTATGTTTATGACCACGTGCTACCAACAATAAAAAAAGTAGCACGTAGGGGTGACGGCAGTCAAAATCAAAATCAATCAAAATCAAAGCATTTATTTCAAATAGGCCAGTTACAGGCACTTTTGAATTGTTGAAACAAAGACAAAAATAGCTACAGTCCCAGTCACAAGGCATAAAAACTGTGAAAGTACTGTAGTAGCCCATTCCCTAACGTAGATCTCTATGGAGAAGAACGGGCAAGAAACTCCATGGACACTCTTTTAAATCAGAATACTTTACAAACTCTTGGTTACATTATTCATGTTGAGATGGTACATTATGTGAGAACGATGTAGCAAGATGTGTATGTTAAAAGTGTCCATAGTAAACAATTAAAAAAAAAAAAGAAAATCAATTCAAATAAGCCGTGGCAACCAAGACATGACCAGTCACAACTGACAGCGCCCGTTCATCCCGTTCCATGACGCATGTATCAGCACCATTCAACTTAACCATTTTGAAGGGAACTAAATGATCCGACACACGCGCCACCATCAGCGAGACACTTGAGTGAGCATGACACACTCCTAACCGCCAGGGCACATTCAAGTCAAGAAAAGACGTAGGTTTCCCGCGAATGACAGCTTTCTATTACATAGTACTCACACAATATGGGCTATGCGGCTGTATAATAGTGTCCCGGTCAGTGTCCCGGTAACAGTAATTATTGTCACGAGAACAATGATAACTGTGATTTTGACTGACAAGTTAGTAATCTAACAGTAACCAGATAAAACTCACTGCCATTGCACTGAGTGATGCAAAATTAGAGGTA